>CM060333.1:51675750-51693250 GCA_030674155.1 Stramonita haemastoma | reverse complement strand
GGTTGGTACAAATGTCTTTGATGAGTAGAAGTCCATGCTTAGTTTTGAATGGGAAGAGCTGTGTGTGCTTTATTACAAAGCCACAAGATGTGTGTGCTTTGTTACAAAGCCACAAGATGTGTGTGCTTTGTTACAAAGCCACAAGATGTGTGTGCTTTACTATAAAGCCACAGGTAGTTTTTTCCTTTTTTTTGTTCCTCAGCTAGACCTCACAAGTGCTTCAATTGTGAGATTTTGCATATATCATGCAACTTTTTTTTACCCTCTGTAAAGGTAGCCGTATTATGACTTTGGGATGTATGCTGGGTATGTTTGTGTTTCCTTTCAGACCCTTCCCTACATGAGCTTGTACGCAGGATTCTTCCCCTCTGCTCCAACTACTCCACAGTCGTTCGCTTTATCGAAGGTATGAAGCCCTGTGGGGCTGTAGTCTGTGTGTGTGTGTGTGTGTGTGTGGTGTGTGTGTGTGTGTGTGTGTGTGTGTGTGTGTGTGTGTGTGTGTGTGTGTGTTTGCGTGTGTGTGTTTGCGTGTGTGTGTTTGCGTGTGTGTGTGTCTTTGTGTGTCTTTGTGTGTGTGTGTGTGTCTTTGTATTTGTAACTGTGTGTGGGTTTGCATGTGTGTGTGTGGGTTTGCGTGTGTGTGTGTGTGTGCGTGGCACATTTTGTGTGCAAAGTTAATTTTGGGAAAGGGATGTTGTTTGCATTGTCTCCTCATGTTTAAAAAAAGCAAACAAGCTTAAAACTGCTCTACCTGTTTTTCCTTTTGAAAGATTTCCCAGAAAATCTCCTCTCCCATCATGAAGTATTGAACACATGTATGTATGTCTGTAGATGGCAGTGTGTTGACCATACCACATCCAACAGTAGGAGCACAGCCAGCACATGGCTGCTTCTGTCTGCCACTTTTGGTGTTCACTGTACACCAAAGTCAGATGTGCTGGGCCTGACTTTGCAGGCGCTTTACGGCAGCACACTCACAGTGCACAAATCCAAGATCACTCAGTTGGGCCTTGTCAAGAGTGCTAAATTTAGCGCTCCCCTTCCTTTTACTTAGTCCAAGTGTGGTCAGCTCCTGCTATAAATAGCACCAGCTGGCCCCCACCTCGGCTGGGCTGGGCTGGGATAATTAGCCGCTGAGAGGAGCTGAAAGTGGGGGAAACTGACAGCTGTGCACTGCATCCTCACTCTCATGACAGACTGCAGTAGTTGCTGTGTGAGTGTTGGAAGGAGAAGTATTCAGCGTTACTGAAGGCTACCAAGAAGATGAAACATTGACACGTGAGAGTTTCAGGGACTAACTGCTGTCTTAAGGGTTTTGTAAAACTGACACTGTATGCATCAGCTTGATTGAAAAAGAAAAAGAGGCAGACCAAGGAAGAGATGGGAGGACAACATAAGCGATTGGACAGGCCTAGAACTCAACAAAATTTTGAGAAAGGCAGAACAGAGAGAGGAATGGAGGGAGCTGATTGCTAAGTCTTCAGGGGTGCCCCCACAGTAGCCAGACTAAGGGATAGATAGATAGATAGATGCAGGAAACAAAAACAAAAAAAGGGAAAAAAAAAGAAAGAAAATCGGGGCTGGTTTCTCCTCTGCATTCAAGGTAACCCTGAAGAACATTACATTAGTTTAAACGTTATTTTCTGAAAATTTTTTGTTGTCTTGAATTTGATGTTACTTCTGCTTTTGGTGTCGTCATTTGAAGTAGAGAAATGTATTTTCTTCTTTTTCTTTTTTTTTAAACCATTTTTATTCAGTTTTATCATGTTGTACATTGTTGTATATCATGAAATGCGATTTTTCATATACATGTAAAAAAGCAAGCAAAATATTCACACAAAGCATAATGAAATATGATAAGGTATAAGAGAAATTAGGAAAATCAGAAGAAGAGGAAAAAACAAACAAACAAACAAACAAAAATTTAAAAAAAACAAAAAAAAACCAACACACACACACACACACACACACACACACACACACACACACACACACACACCATACACACACATACTCACACAAATGTGTTAAAGTTATAGCGAGAAGAAAGATGAGATAGCTAGACAGAGAAACAAACAGATAGATAGATAGAAGACACAGACAAACATATCTACAGAAATGTATTTTCTTACAGAAAAATCTGCCTTTGAGTACGGTCTGGTGAACCATGCCTTGTGTGCTGCTATGAGATCACTGACTAAGGTAATGGTGTGTGTGTGTGTGTGTGTGTGTGTGTGTGTTGTTAGTGTGTGTGTGTGTGTGTTTGTGAGAGAGAGAGAGAGTGTGTGTGTGCGTGCATGCATGTGTGCGCGCATGCATGTGTGCGCGCATGTGTGTGTGTGTATGCATGCCTTTCCTCTAGTCCGACAACTTTGTCTCTCTCTGTCTATCAACAGTCACTAACATTTTTTTTCCTGCACCATTGTTTTTATTCTGGCTGTCAGGTTAGCAAGGAAGCACTAGGATGGGCAGTGGGCATCATTTCTCCTTGTGCTTTGTTATATCTTTTTATGCTTTTTGGGGGGGGTGGAGATGATGACTCAGGCAGAATTGGTGGGCACCAGAGTGTGACTGATATAAGGGCACCACCCAAAGACTGACATGGGGTATATGGCCACTTCACACAGAGTGTGACTTACATGGGCACCACACAGTGACTGGTATGGGTTATATGGCCCTTCACACAGTGTGACTTGAGTGTTTTGGGGTGTGTGGGCAGGATTACATGGTGCTTGTGGCTCAACTGGAACATCAGTATAGAGGGGTGAGTCCTCTGTGTGTGTGTGCATCTGTGTTTGTTGTTGTTGTTGTTATTGTGTGTGTGTGCGTGTATGTGTGTGTGTGTGTATGTGTGTGTGTATGTGTTTGACTATGTGTGTGTGTGTGAGAGAGAGAGAGAGAGAAAGTGTATGAACCTGTGTGTGATTATATGCACATAGTTCATTTGGATTTGGCAAAAGAGAGAGAATGTAATTAAGTGTTAGGGAGTAAGAAACATGGAGGCGTAGGGAAGGGGGAGAGGGGTGTATGCATGTTATCCAGATGACTGTGTGACTGGCCTGTCTGTGTTGCTCAACTTGCTGGGTGGCTAGTGTCACCTGTCCCTGCAGATGTGGAATGCAGCTACCTTCATGGTGGGCAAAAACGGTTGCATACGCAGAATGATCTCACCATTGGTGAACACCTTGAAACTCTGGCCGAGGAAGTGTTTTTTTGGGGGAGGGGGGGGGAGAATGTGTTTGCATGGTATCCAGATGACTGTGTGACTGGCCTGTCTGTGTGTATTGGTGTGTGGCAGGGTCAGCTGGGAGGGGGGGGGGGATGTGTATAGATGGTGTCCAGATGTCTGTGTGACTGGCCTCTGTGTGTGTTGGTAGGTGGCTAGAGTCACCTGGGAGGGGGGGGGGATGTGTATAGATGGTGTCCAGATGTCTGTGTGACTGGCCTGTCTGTGTGTGTTGGTGTGTGGCAGGGTCAGCTGGGAGGGGGGTGTTTGCATGTTATCCGGAGAACTGACTGGCCTCTCTGTGTGTCTGTGTGTGTTGGTGGGTGGAAGGGTCAGTGGGAGGGGGGGGGGAGGGTGTGTTTAGATGGTGTCAGACGACTCACTGCTGTGTTTGGTGTGCGTGTGTCGGGTCAGCTGGGGAGAGGGGTGTTATGCATGTATCCAGATGACTGTGTGACTGCCTGTCTTGCTGGGTGGCTAGAGTCACCTGGGAGGGGGGGTGTATAGATGGTTTCCACTGGACTGTGTAACTGCCATATGTGTGTGTTGGTGTGTGTCAGGGTCAGCTGTCCCTGCAGAAGGTGTGGTTTTACCTGCAGCCCACCATGAGGACACTGGACATCCTGGCCGCCATCGCCAACTCCATCAACAGGGTCACCCACTTTTTCTTCTTCCTCATTTGTTGTATCTAGTCTTTCATTTCCAGAATTTTAGTTGTTTTTTTTAAATGTATTGTTTTATATCAAGGATGATACAATAAGTGGGTTTTGTTGTTGTTGTTTTTTTACATCCAGTCCTCATGTGTATGCAGCTTTGTTGTATCTAGTCTTTCATTTCCAGAATTTTATTATTTATTTTATTTATTCTTTTATATCAAGGATAATACAGTGAGTGCTTTTTTTTTTTGCTTTTTTTTTACATCCAATCCTCATGTGTATGCAGCTTTGTAAATTTTGTCATCCGTTCCCACCAGGCTTACAGTGGCCTACTTTACTGAAAAGCAGAACAGGTTTTAACGTGTGCATATGATGTTTTGCGTGCGTGTTCGCACATGGGACCTCAGTTTATAGTCTCATCTGAAGGACTTTTGGGATGAGTGGAGTCGGCACTGATGTTAACTCCAGGGGGGAAATCCTCTTGAACAAGATTCGAACCAGGCTCAGCAGATCACGAGCGCAATGCACATCACTCTAACCACCAGGTTATTCTGTTCCCATTGACAGTTAAGACATTCACCTGCCTAACAAGTAAACACTGAAGTTCTGGGATTGATTTTCACTTGCCTTCTCTTTCCCGGTCGGTTTTACACACACAAAAATCAATATAGAGGAAGCCCTGTGTGCGAATGCAGGCAGAATATATTACACACACATTAAAATCCTGTTCCTCCTTTCGAAAGAGTAGGCTTTTTTGTGTCAGTAGAAACGGATGATCAATTTTTTTCTGTTTTTTTTTAATTAAGCATACACACCGGTGTAGTGTATAGGGTGCTGTGAAAATGCAGCTACCAAAAGATGGGGGGGGGGGATGGTCACATGCGAAAAAATACCTTGGAGCTCTATCAGTGTTGTGCAGACTGGGGGTTAATGAAGTATCCCTAAATTGCCTCATAAAATAGGAACTGTTCATTTGTGTCTTTGGTCAGGGGTTATACAGAACAATCCATGAAAACAATCCAGAGAGGAAATTGAGTGTTCATGAATACACTTCCACCTTTGTGTGAGTGTATGTGTGTGTGTGTCTGTTTTTATTTTTTATTTTTCATTTTATTCTTTTATATCAAGGATAACGGATAAGCACTATTGTGCTTTTTTATATCCAGTCCCCGTGTGTATGCAGTTTTGTAAATGTCATCTGTTCCCACCGGCACATGATGGCCTACTCTTACAAAAAGTGGAACAGGATTTAACGTGTGCACAAAATGTTCTGCGTGCATTTGCACTCGGGGCCTTGGTTTAAATTCTCATCTGAAGGACTTTTGGGGAGAGTGGAGTCAGCACTCCAGAAGAAAATATCTCCTCGACCAGAATCGAACCCGTTGCAACAATGCAGTCAGTATGTTGATCCTGAAGTGAAAGTGTGTTGTGAGGAAGGGGAGGTGTACAGTAGCAGTCATGGCAGCGTGCCTCATTGTTGCTCTCTCTGTGGACAGGGGGAGTGTATGGGCGGTGCTGTGCTGAGCCTGCTTCATGAGAAAACCTCCACCCTCATCGGGTAAGGGGACACACCAGTGTGGTCTGTCTCATTGTGTTGCTTTGTTACTCTTAACCATCACTGGTGTGTGTGTGTGTGTGTGTGTGTGTGTGTGTGTATTATGTGTATTATGTGTGTGTGTTTGTTGTGTGTGTGTGTATGTGTATTTATGTGTATTTATGTGTGTGTGTGTGTGTGTGTGGTGTGTGTGTGTGTATGTGTGGTGTGTATGTGTATTTTGTGTATTTGTGTGTTGTGTGTATGTGTGTGTGTGTGTGTGTGTGTGTGTGTGTGTGTGTGTGTGATGTAGGGTATTGTCACTTTTAAGATAGTGTGTGTGTGTGTGTGTGTGTCTATGTGTGTGTGTGATGTAGGGTATTGTCGCTTTTAAGATATTGTGTTACTTTTTAATCTGTATCGTTTAACAATGCCTGCGGTGTAATTGTAATTGTAAAATGCCACTCTCATTTCTCAGGTTGAGACATTAAAGTATTCTTGAATGTTGAGTGGCCCGCTTTGCTCTTTCTCTTGCCTGAGGGTGTTTTCTCCCTTTCCCCTGTAGGCCTGTCAGTATAAATAGCACGCCCACCTTTCCGAAATTCTCTGCAAGGGATTCCCTCTTTTTTATCCCTCGCATTGTTTTTGCCTTGTTCCTTTTCTGCCTGTCACACCTCCTTTGCTGCTTTCTTGGTCCATTCTCCTAACCTTTTTGTTTTTCCAGAAAAACTTGAAAGATAGAAATTTTCTACCAAGCCAGAGTTGGATGCACTGAGCCTGACTTGTCAGTGCAATGCAGTTTTTTGGCTCATATGACAGATATTTTATTTATTTATTCATTCTTTTATATCGAGGATAATGGAATAAGCACTCATGTGTTTTTTTACATACAGTCCCGTGTGTATGCCGTTTTTTTGTAAATCATGTCATCTGTTCCCACCGGCACATAAAGATAACATCAGTTTGCTGTCTGAGCGTTCAACGAAAAAGAAGAAGTTGCTGTGGATCTCACCATTTTCATTGACGCCTTCACCGGAGGGCAGGTTGCATGCTGGGTATGATTGTGTCATCACCCACACCACCAACCTCTGTTGGCCAACTCTTCTTTGAAGAAAAGGTGCATGGGTTTTGCACGTTAAATCCTGTTCCGCTTTTTGTAAGAGTAGGCCATCGTGTGCCGGTGGGGACAGATGACATTTACAAAACTGCATACACACGGGGACTGGATGTAAAAAAGCACAAGAGTGCTTATTCCGTTATCCTCGATATAAAAGAATAAATCAATCAATCATGTGAACAAATCCCCAAAGTTGGAATGCGGCTACCTTCATGGTGGTCTCAAAACAGTCGCATACGCAAAAATCTCGCCGTTGGTGAACCTAGAAGCTCTTGGTCGGGGAATGGAAGAGAAAAGGGCGCAGAAGAAACTGTGCATGCTTTTGCAAGCAGGACGCTGGTCCACTGTTGCTGATGTGCAGGGATTGGGGTTAGACCCAGTGTTGAGAAGGAGGAGGGGGGGGGGCAGGATGGTTAAAACATTCACATGCCTAACAAGTAAACCCTGAGGTTCTGGGTTCCATTCCCAGCCTCACCCTTTCCTCCTAGTATGACGGGAAAATTTAACTGAATACCAAGTTTTTCGGGGGAGACTCTAAACCAGTCGGACCCATGTGCTTACAGACTTGTGCACGTCAAAAGAACCCACGACAGTTGAAAATCAAAAAGAGCAGGGAGGTACCTCCTGACTGTCTCGGCAAAATGGATAGATTCGATTCCCAACTACATCCTGAAGTCAGAATGTAGCTACCTTAAATAACGGGAGTGGGGGGGACAGTTGCATGTGCAAAAATCTCATCATTGGTGAACTTAGGAGCTCTAGCCAAGGAACAACCCCTCTTGGGGGGGGTAAAAAAAAAAGAATATTTGAAAAAACTAACATTTTTTTTCATTTTTCAGAGACGCTAAGAGCCAGGAGCTGTGTCTGTTCCTCACACAGTCGGTAAGTGACACTGCTGTTGCTGGTTTAGAGGCTGCTGCTGCTCCTGTTTTAGAGGCTGCTGCTGTTTTAGACTACTGCTGCTGCTGCTGTTTTAGAGGCTGCTGCTGTTTTAGACTACTGCTGCTGCTGTTTTAGAGGCTGCTGCTGCTGTTTTAGACTACTGCTGCTGCTGTTTTAGAGGCTGCTGCTGTTTTAGACGCTGCTACTGTTTTAAGACTACTGCTGCTGCTGCTGCTGTTTTAGAGGCTGCTGCTGTTTTAGGGGCGGCTGCTGTTTTAGACTACTGCTGCTGCTGCTGCTGTTTTAGAGGCTGCTGCTGCTGTTTTAGAGGCTGCTGCTATTTTAGAGGCTGCTGCTGTTTTAGAGGCTGCTGCTGCTGCTGTTTTAGAGGCTGCTGCTGTTTTAGAGGCTGCTGCTATTTTAGAGGCTGCTGCTATTTTAGAGGCTGCTGCTGCTGCTGTTTTAGAGGCTGCTGCTGTTTTAGAGGCTGCTGCTGTTTTAGAGGCTGCTGCTGTTTTAGAGGCTGCTGCTATTTTAGAGGCTGCTGCTGCTGCTGTTTTAGAGGCTGCTGCTGCTGCTGTTTTAGAGGCTGCTGCTGCTGCTGTTTTAGAGGCTGCTGCTGCTGCTGTTTTAGAGGCTGCTGCTGTTTTAGAGGCTGCTGCTGCTGCTGTTTTAGAGGCTGCTGCTGCTGCTGTTTTAGAGGCTGCTGCTGCTGTTTTAGAGGCTGCTGCTGTTTTAGAGGCTGCTGCTATTTTAGAGGCTGCTGCTGTTTTAGAGGCTGCTGCTATTTTAGAGGCTGCTGCTGCTGTTTTAGAGGCTGCTGCTGTTTTAGAGGCTGCTGCTGCTGTTTTAGAGGCTGCTGCTGCTGTTTTAGAGGCTGCTGCTGTTTTAGAGGCTGCTGCTGCTGTGTTTAGAGGCTGCTGCTATTTTAGAGGCTGCTGTTGTTTTAGAGGCTGCTGCTGCTGCTATTTTAGAGGCTGCTGCTGTTTTAGAGGCTGCTGCTGCTGTTTTAGAGGCTGCTGCTGCTGCTGTTTTAGAGGCTGCTGCTGTTTTAGAGGCTGCTGCTGCTACTGTTTTAGAGGCTGTTGCTGTTTTAGAGGCTGCTGCTGCTGCTGTTTTAGAGGCTGCTGCTGCTGCTGTTTTAGAGGCTGCTGCTATTTTAGAGGCTGCTGCTATTTTAGAGGCTGTTTTAGAGGCTGCTGCTGTTTTAGAGGCTGCTGCTATTTTAGAGGCTGCTGCTATTTTAGAGGCTGTTTTAGAGGCTGCTGCTGTTTTAGAGGCTGCTGCTGCTGCTGCTGCTTTAGAGGCTGCTGCTGTTTTAGAGGCTGCTGCTGCTGCTGTTTTAGAGGCTGCTGCTGTTTTAGAGGCTGCTGCTATTTTAGAGGCTGCTGCTATTTTAGAGGCTGCTGCTGCTGCTGTTTTAGAGGCTGCTGCTGTTTTAGAGGCTGCTGCTGTTTTAGAGGCTGCTGCTATTTTAGAGGCTGCTGCTATTTTAGAGGCTGCTGCTGCTGCTGTTTTAGAGACTGCTGCTGTTTTAGACGCTGCTGCTGCTGCTGTTTTAGAGGCTGCTGCTGCTGCTGTTTTAGAGGCTGCTGCTGTTTTAGAGGCTGCTGCTGCTGCTGTTTTAGAGGCTGCTGCTATTTTAGAGGCTGTTGCTGCTGCTGTTTTAGAGGCTGCTGCTGCTGCTGTTTTAGAGGCGGCGGCTGCTGCTGTTTTAGAGGCTGCTCCTGCTGCTGTTTTAGAGGCTGCTCCTGCTGCTGTTTTAGAGGCTGCTGCTGCTGCTGTTTTAGAGGCTGCTGCTGTTTTAGAGGCTGCTCCTGCTGCTGTTTTAGAGGCGGCTGCTGCTGCTGTTTTAGAGGCGGCTGCTGCTGCTGTTTTAGAGGCGGCTGCTGCTGCTGTTTTAGAGGCGGCTGCTGCTGCTGTTTTAGAGGCTGCTGCTGCTGCTGTTTTAGAGGCTGCTGCTGCTGTTTTAGAGGCTGCTGCTGCTGTTTTAGAGGCTGCTGCTGTTGCTGTTTTAGAGGCTGCTGCTGTTTTAGAGGCTGCTGCCGCCTGCCTCCTCAGGATTCCTTCTCTGCCTGTCTGGTTATCCAGCCCTTCTTTAGATGATAGTGATGGTTAAGCGCTTTGATTTTTGTACTCTACAAGATTCAACGCTATAGAAATCCCATATATCATTATCATGGTGATTAAAATAGTGATGATAATATATGTATATATGGAATTTCTAGATTTCTAGAATTTTCATGAATCTTGGAAAGCAAACAATACTGAGCGCTTGCACTCAAATCATTCATGCACATGCGGACAGTTCACAGCAATCATGTAACTGAATCCACAGATTTTAAATTTAGACATGCATATACGCAATTACACACACGCACGCATGCATGCAAAAACACACGCACACACATACACACAAATACACACACACACACACACACACACACATGCGCACACACACACACAAACACACACACGCATGGACTGTCAAATCACGAGGGCAAGGCTCAAACCACTAGAGGCTATCTCACTCCTGAAACAGCAGATGATATTGACATGATGAAATGGAGAGAAATGTGCAATCTGTGTTTCAGGCCTGTGTTCCCTACTTTGAAATTCTGGAGAAGTGGATCTACAAAGGCATCATCAGAGACCCTTACTCAGAGGTCAGTGTCACCCTTACTCAGAGGTCAGTGTCACCCTTACTCTGAGGTCAGTGTCACCCTTACTCAGAGGTCAGTGTCACCCTTACTCTGAGGTCAGTGTCACCCTTACTCTGATGTCAGTGTCACCCTTACTCAGTGGTCAGTGTCACCCTTACTCAGAGGTCAGTGTCACCCTTACTCCGAGGTCAGTGTCACCCTTACTCCGAGGTCAGTGTCACCCTTACTCAGAGGTCAGTGTCACCCTTACTCAGTGGTCAGTGTCACCATTACTCAGTGGTCAGTGTCGCTCTTAGAGGTCAGTGTCACCCTTACTCAGAGGTCAGTGTCACCCTTACTCAGAGGTCAGTGTCACCCTTACTCAGAGGTCAGTGTCACCAGTACTCTGAGGTCAGTGTCACCCTTACTCAGAGGTCAGTGTCACCCTTACTCAGAGGTCAGTGTCACCAGTACTCAGAAGTCGGTGTCACCCTTACTCAGAAGTCAGTGTGACCTTTATTCAGAGGTCAGTGTCACCCTTACTCAGAGGTCAGTGTCACCCTTACTCTGAGGTCAGTGTCACCTTTACTCTGAGGTCAGTGTGACCTTTACTCAGAGGTCAGTGTCCCCTTACTCAGAGGTCAATGTCACCCTTAGAGGTCAATGTCACCCTTACTCAGAGGTCAGTGTGACCTTTACACAGAGGTCAGTGTCACCCTTACTCAGAGGTCAGTGTCACCCTTACTCAGAGGTCAGTGTCACCCTTATTCAGAGGTCAATGTCACCCTTACTCAGAGGTAAGTGTCTCAGAGGTGTGTGACCTTTACCTTTTGCATGGAGAGAGAGGCATGTATGTGACACTCTACCATGAAATGAGTCGCTTAGCACCTGACCCACTTTTCTGATAGGAGCCATTTTAGGCAGGTGGGGGTCAGGTTGTTGATTTTGAGATTTTGATAAGATTATAAAACTGTAGGCAGTATTTACCTTGTATTGAAAGATCAAGGCATAAGTTTGTTTCCTTTTGCTTTAAAACGTGTTTTAAAAGTACCCAAGCCCTCATTCTGACCACCTATTACCATGCAGAACTTGTCAATTTCTCATTTTGTCACTTATAAAATCTACCATTTCAATTGGTAATATCTTTTCATAGAGTTGTCTGATTTTCAATCTGGTATAGCTTTTGTAGTGCAGACGAATAACATGTTTTTAACAATAAATTGACCTTTGGTGCAATGCAACTTATTATGATATGTATGGGCAGCAAGCATGGGGGGAGAGAGAGAGAGAGGGAGAGAGACTGAGAGAGAGAGAGAGAGATACAGAGAGAGAGAGGGAGAGAGAGAGACAGAGAGAGAGAGAGAGGGAGAGAGACTGAGAGAGAGAGACACAGAGAGAGGGAGAGAGACTGAGAGAGAGAAACACACACAGAGAGAGGGGGAGAGAGAGAGAGAGGGAGAGAGAGAGGACTGTGTGAAGTGTTACTGTGTTGCCTGTTTCAGTTTCTGGTGGAGGAGAATGAGAAAATCCAGAAGGAGAAACTCCTGGAGGAGTACAATGATGCATATCCTTGTCTTTCCTTTTCTCCTCGCAGGCATCTTTATTCTGTTCTTTTATTTGGAGGAGAATGGAATAAACACTCATTGCCTTTTTTTACATCCAGTCCCCATGTGCATGTAGTTTTGTCAATTTTGTCATCTGTTCCCATCAGCACACAATGGCCTACTCTTTCAAAAAGCAGAACAGGCCTTAACGTGTGGGCAAAATACTGTGCTTGCGTTTGCACACAAGACGTGGGTTTACAGTCTCATCCGAAGGACTTATGGGGGGAAGTGGAGTCTGCACTGATGTTAACTCCATAGGAAAATATCCCCTTGAATGGGATTTGAATCGAGGTGAAGTGTGGGTTTAAACAGAAATGCTCTGTGTGTGAGCAGATTGTTTTTTCCGCTTTAGAAAACAGGAGGAGGACAATAGTTGACTTGATCAAAGGAAGGGGCTAGTTTTAGCAATGGACCCTGGACCCTTGATTTGTTATGCTGGATTTGTGTGGAATGCAAAAAAAAAAAAAAAAAAAAAAAGAAGACTCCTTAAGGACTAATGTTAACTGCAGAGGAAAATATCCCCTGAAACAGGATTCGAATCAAGGTGAAACTGTGGGTTTGAACAGAAAGGGTATGTTTGGGCAGATTGTTTTTCCATGTTAGAAAACAGATTGTTTTTCCACGTTAGAAAACAGCTGCTGCAATGGGGCTGCCTGCCTTAATGGTGGGCCTAAAACATTGGCATTGCAAAATCTCACCACTTTGGAACCTCTCAACAAAGAAACTATCAGCATTTGGACTTGGTAAAAGGAAGGGGCTGTAGCCGCCGCTGTAGTCTAGTGGTTAGGGCGTTGGACTCGTAATGTAAAGGTTGCGGGTTCGATCCCAGCTTTCGGCTATGGCATTGTGCCCTTGGAAAGGCACTTTACGGCTATTTTCTCACCCCACCCAGGTGTAAAAGGGGTACCAACCTTGTGTTGGGGGTTAACCCTGCAATAGACTGGCGTCCTATCCAGGGGGGAGTCTATGACTCTCAGTCGCTTAATGCCACAGAAACCGGGATAAGCACTGGCCTGATGAGCCTTAGGCTCGGGACAGACTTTAACTTTTAACTTGAAAGGAAGGGGAATGCTAATTTTAGCACTGGGCCCTTGACTAAGTTATGCTGGACTTTCGCACTGTGAAGAAACAAACAAAAAATCAAAACAAAAACAACCAAAGAAAAGAAAAAGAAGACTCCTTAACGGCAGTGCACATACTGGGAGCAGCACTACACATCTGTCGGGAGCGCATCCCCGTCTTTCTGGAGCAGGTGGCAGACAAAATCCTCAACACAGGAAAATACCTCAACGTGGTCAGGCTGTGTGGTGAGTCTCTGTGTCTGTGTCTGTGTGTGTGTCTGTGTACGTGTGTTTGTGTGTATGTGTTTGTCTGTGTGTTTGTGGTGTGTGTGTGTGTGTGTGGTGTGTGTGTGTGTGTGTGTGTGTGTGTGTGTGTGTGTGTGTGTGTGTGTACCCTGTTTTAAACTGTACATAGTTGCACACTTTTAATACATGTTTTAAATGTGATGAGGTGACAGCCCCGATATGGCCTGTGCGGTCGGCAGTGCTCTAAGCAACATCATTGGATTGGTGTGTATGTGTGTGTGTTTTGTGTGTGTGTGTGTGTGTGTGTGTGCGTGCGTGTGTGTGTGTGTGTGCGTGTGTGGAGAGGTGTTTACCACAACACGCAGTCTGTTGTGTGTTTTTCACTTTGGCGTCTTTTTCTTGGAGAGTAGAAGCGGACAGTCTCTGTGTGTTAGACAAAAGAAACAGAATATTTGCAGCCACCTGCAAGCTTTAGAGTTGAATAATAATTTTTTGTTTAGCTCATATCGTAAGTCACTCTTGAGATTGTGGTCAGTGATCTCAGTTTATTTGTGTGAATACTCTTTCTATGACAGATTCTACTAAAGAGTTCTTTGACGCTGTTTCGCAATATACACAGTATGCCAAAGTCTTGCTTTTTTTTTTTTTTTCAAACTTTTTGAGATTCTAGTGAATGAATTGTCAAAAGCCAGCAGATACTAGGTTTGTTTGGGGTTTTTTTGATCAGACAAAACTACACATGAAAGAAAGTAAGACACCCTGTCTCAGTGTCTGTAACTATGATATAACACACAGCACACAAATCCAGTGTAACTCAGTCAAGGGTCCACGATCTAGTGTTAAAATTAGCGCCTTCCTTTTACCAAGTCTAAGTGCGTCAATATCTACTATAATTAGCACCAGCTGGAATGGAATGGATAGCAGCTGAGAGGACCTGAAAATGGGAGAAACTGACAGCTGTGAACAATCCAGAGGATCACATGTACACAAGACCCCACAGCCACAAGAGGGCTGTATCTGACAACCAAAGTGAAAGAGACTAAAGAAAGTTCCAAGTGGATGTTTTCCTCAGGGAGAACAACCTGAATTCAGATATGCTGTGGCAAGATACAGGGCAGGCAACATTGTGATGCTATGTCCTTGTAGTGATATATTGACAGATTAAGTTCAGACATTCCTCTTTTCAGGTTTTTCTTTCATTCCAGGTGGGAAATGTTATACATGTATCATGTGCAGTACATGACTGTATAAATGTGTGTATGTGTGTGTGTGTGTCACTCTGTGTGTGTGTATGTGTGTCACTGCATGTGTGTCACTGTGTCTGTGTGTCACTCTGTGTGTGTGTGTGTGTGTGTGTGTGTGTGTGTGTGTGTGTGTGTGTGTGTGTGTGTGTGTGTGTGCTTTTGTGTGTGCACGTCACTCTGTGTGTGTGTGTGTGTATGTAAGTAAGCGTGTGTGCAAAAGTCATGCTGAGCGCTTGAGTTTCTGTGTGTGGAAGGAGAGGGGTGAGATGTAGGCAGGGTTGGCACTAACGCATCAGCAGAGCGCAGTGAATTCTGCGCTATAGTACAAAAACTGGGCTGTTGATCCTGAGGGTTGTGTGTGGTTGTGTGTTGTGTAGGTGATGAGACAAGGTATCCCCATTCTTCAGGTAGGAGGACTGTGAGCAGTGTGTTGTCCATGCTTGCATGCGCACCACAGATAGACCTGACCTTTAGGCTGCTGGCATGGACGCTTGGGCTGCTTGTGCTTGTGGTTGTCGTCCAGTGTAGCTTTTATCTATTTTATTTATTTATTTTATACCACTTTATGTCACAGCAGATTTCTCTGCGTGAAATTCGGGTTGCTCTCTCTCCCCAGGGAGAGCGCGTCGCCACATGTGCAGCGCCTACCCTTTGTTTTTCTTTCTCAGGGATGGTGTCTAAACACACCTGTGTGCATGCTGGGGTTTTTTTTTATATTTTGTCATCTGCTCCTACCGGCACACGATGGCCTGCTCGTCCGAAAGGCGGAACAGGGTTTTAAAGTGTGCGCAAGATGTTCTGCGTGTGTTCACACATGGGGCCTCGGTTTATAGTCTCATCCGAATGATTATCACACATGTGTCACAGTGTGCCCTTTCTTTTCTTTTTTTTCTTTTTTTTTAAAACCTTTTTTATTTGCCTGTAGATGATAGATCCTTTGTCAGATGGGTGCTATTACCTAGTTGTTAAGACCATTCAGCTTCAATCCCATGTGTCCATGAAGTCTTGGGTTTGAATCTTAGCAGTCTGGTAAATTAAGGGTGGGGATTAAAATTACAATCTCCTAGGTCAACTTTAAGTGGAGACCTGCCAGTGCCTAAATTCCCTTTTGTTTACATACACATGCAGAAGATCAGATATGCACGTCAAAGGTTCTGTAATTCATGTCAGTGTTACGGAAACATGAACATAGCTTACATCCCCGAAGTTGGAATGCGGCTACCTTCATGGTGGGCAGGAATGGTCACATAGGCAATATCTCGCCATTTGGTGAACCTCAGAGCTCTAGCTGGCCAAGGGGAAAATCCCTTGTCTGTTTTCCGTCTCCTGCACTTTTTTCAGTTTATACTTTTTTCTTCTTCTTTTTTCTTTTTATGCACGGATCAGTTATTTTTTACGACCTTTGCTGTGTCTGTTTTTCTATTTTTGAAAACAGAACTTTTCTGCCTGCTTTCTCCTCTCTCCTGCTGTTCTCTTTCTCTGTGTTTCCTCTAGTAGTAGTTGTGTGTGTGTGGGGGGGGGGGGGGTTCTTGTTTGTTTGGCTGTTTTTCTGAGGTGGAATATGGCTTGGTCAGGTCCAGACCAACCAGGTAACAATCCCCCACTGAAAAGGCTTCATTGAATATTTTTGGCATATATATGCCATCTCGGCTGGATCTTTGTGGCTGACGTTGGTGTGATGTTGTCTGTGACTATTTACACTTGATGTCTGTGTTGACAAAGTGTGACAATGCCCAAACCCTGGCTGAGACTTGAGGGATAAAAAAAATGGTAACTTGACAGCATGGGGTGATGTGTTGCTGTCCTTCCAACAAGACTTAAACATTTTTTTTGTTATTGCTGGTGTTGTCTTCATCATATAGAAAGTTTTCTCTCTTTTGAACCAGATGTTGTTGTTTTGTGTCTTGACTGGAGCTCCGATGTTCACCCATGGTGAGGTTTTGTGTATGTGACCGTTTTTACCCATCATTGAGGTAGCCGCATTCTGACTTCAGGGATGGTGTCTAAATACAACAACACCTGTATGCATGAGGGGGGGGGGGGGGGTTTGTTGTTGTTTTTTTATAGGATTTTTTTGTTGTTTCGAGTTGTCATCTGGCATAATAAAAAATGGTATACTCTTGACTTCTGAAAGGCGGAACAGGTTTTTAATGTGTTTGCGAGATGTTCTGCATGAGTTCTCACAGGGGGCCTTGGTTTACAGTGTCATTTGAAGGACTTTTCCCTTCATTTAAAAATTTTTTAATGTCAGTAGAATTTTAGCTCTATGTATTTTTTGTTTTAGCCATTTCAAAATTTCAGTCATGCAGGAGGCAAAAACCACACACAGTGAGAGAGGGGGGGGGCGGGGGGGGGGGGGGGGGGGGGGGGGGGGGAGAGAGATCTGTATACTTGACATCATCATGAGTTTAATTCTTTGTGGTGGTGTGTGCATGGTTGTGCTTTGTCATTGGTTGTCTGTGAAATGTATTTTTTGCTTAAAAACAGCATGTAAAACAGGGAAAGGAAAAATCCCTGGATTCAGTCTGTTTGGAATACTATTTCAACATGGCAAGCCACACAGCTTTAAAAAAATAAAATAAAATAAATAATGAAAAGGTTATTTAAAGAGCTATGCAGACCCATTGTATGTTGTTGTATGTTCCCATGCTTAACGCTTGGGGAAACGCCCAGAATGTGCACTCTGACTCATTCATCCTACCTGGAAATCATTGTGCAACTGAAATTGTACTGTGCATGAGAAGTTTGAGTGTTTAACTATTTTTTAAGCACCTCACAATATAGGAAGCCACACTCTGACTTTAGAGGATTTTTTCTCTTTTAAAAGAGAGTCTTGTCATGGCTGAAGGCAATCTTAACACATTTTACAACGTAACATTTCAGTGTAGGCCTCAGCAGTTAGCTGACGTCAATGACTTCTGATGAGACTATAAACCGAGGCCCCGAGTGGAAATACACACAGAACACCTTGCGCACACGTTAAGTCCTGTTCCGCTTTTTGTAAGAGTAGGCCATTGTGTGCCAGTGGCAACATATGTCAAAATTTACACAACTGCATACACACGGGGACTTGATGTAAAAAAGCACATGTGTTCTTATTACACTATCCTCGATGTAAAAGAATAAATTAAAAAAAAATAACTGACACAGCTGTTGGCCTGGGCCAAGACCAGTGTATTTATGTATTTATTTATTCTTTTATATCAAGGATAATGGAATAAGCACACATGCTTATTTATATCAAGTCCCCGTGTGTATGCAGTTTTGTTAATCTTGTCATCTGTTCCC
>CM060333.1:51665750-51670750 GCA_030674155.1 Stramonita haemastoma | reverse complement strand
TATGGCGTTGTGCCCTTGGAAAAGGCACTTTACGGCTATTTTCTCACCCCACCCAGGTGTAAAAGGGGTACCAACCTTGGGGGTTAACCCTGCGATAGACTGGCGTCCTATCCAGGGGGGGAGTCTATGACTCTTAGTCGCTTAACGCCACAGAAACTGGGATAAGCACTGGCCTGATGAGCCTTAGGCTCGGGACAGACTTTAACTAACTTAACTAAAGTGCAGTACATGACAGACGGAGGCCAAGAGGGAGTGTGTGGTGTGTGCAGATTACCGTGTGGACCCCACAGACCTCCACCTGTCTGGCCTGGAGTCCTTCTCCTTTGACTACGTGGTCAAGTGGCCAGTCTCCCTGGTGGTCAACAGAAAGGTCAGTCCGTGTCAGGATCGAGGGTTGGGATAGGGGTTTGTGTGTTTTTTGTTTCAGTTTTCTGTGTGTGTCTGTATGTGTTTATTTATTTATCTATTTATACAGGGACAGGGGAGGTATGATGTGGCTGTGTACAGCAATGTATGATGTGGCTGTGTGCAGCAATGTATGATGTGGCTGTGTGCAGCAATGTATGATGTGGCTGTGTGCAGCAATGTATGATGTGACTGTGTGCAGCAATGTATGATGTGACTGTGTGCAGCGATGTACAGGGAGGTATGATGTGGCTGTGTACAGCAATGTACAGGGAGGTATGATGTGGCTGTGTACAGCAATGTGTGATGTGGCTGTGTACAGCAATGTGTGATGTGGCTGTGTACAGCAATGTGTGATGTGGCTGTGTGCAGCAATGTGTGATGTGGCTGTGTGCAGCAATGTGTGATGTGGCTGTGTGCAGCAATGTGTGATGTGGCTGTGTGCAGCAATGTGTGATGTGGCTGTGTGCAGCAGTCTGTGATGTGGCTGTGTGCAGCAGTCTGTGATGTGGCTGTGTACAGCAATGTGTGATGTGTGTGATGTGTTGCAGGCTCTGACCCGATACCAGATGCTGTTCCGACATTTGTTCTACTGCAAGCACGTGGAGCGACAGCTGTGCAGGTCAGTGCTCTGTGCACCGTGCCTCTGCCTGTCTGTCCTGTCTTTGCGTGTGTGTGTGTGTGTTTTGCGTGTGTGTGCGCGTGCGTGTGTGCATACATTCGAATTTGCTAAAACTATAAATTGTTATTGATTACTTGTGTATTGTGTAGGTCAAGTGCAAGCGCTTTGGTTTGTTTTTACAAGATATAGCGCTATATAAATTCCATGTATTATTATTTGTGTTCTGTGCACCACGCTTCTGCCTGTCTGTTCTGTCTTTGTTATTTATTTATTTGTTAATGATGCAAATCTCTCTTTTTTTTGTGTTTGTTTTTTTAGATAAGGGGGTCCATATTTGTTTTCTGTCTGATATTTGTTAATGATATCAACCTGTCTTTTATATTTTTGCTTTGTGAAGTTGATTTTTTTTAACCCCTACACTGCGCTGTTGACGAGTGCCGCTCGTCATGAACCAACGCTCTCTGTTTCGCTCAGCATTGCTGAAAATCCTTCTTATTATGATTTGTTTAGCTCCCTTGATGTATCTTCAACCCATGAGTCCCATTTGTTCAAGTTATTTGCATATTTTATGACATTCAATCGGCAAGATAAACGAGGTACTGCGAAGTTCAATTTTTGGGTTTTCGAAGCAATGGCTGTCCCTCAACTGACCTACACAGTTGCCGAAGTTATTGATGAAATTTATAGAGATCAAGATAATGGAGATTAGGGGTTTTTTTTTTTTATTCAGTTCACATCGAACTTAGCGAAGTTGATGCAAACGACTCAGGTTTTGATCCGGAAGAAACTTCTGCGTACTCGTGGTCTGAATCGGAACATGAAGATCGTATCGTTCGAGATGCAGTTGGGTATATTTGAGGGCTTTATTCGTTTTTATAACATATTTATATTGCTTTTTTTCTCTGTTTATTCATAAACAGAACAACTAAATGTGTGTATCGTATGGTTGCACCACTGGTCAGGGCTTGGTCAGTGAGCAAGCGAGCCAGTCACTGAGTGGCCGATGTGTTTGATCTACTTTGAAGTGGTTGCGACCTAGTGTGTCACTTGTCACCTAGGCTACTCGTTAGCTGTCAGTTATCAGTGTGTGTGTCTGTTTGTTTTGTTGATGAGCTATTGTTCTTGCTGACATCTTCCCTGGCTCCCTGGCTGTGTGTTTGTGTGAAGAGCAGGTGTGTGTGTGTGTGTGTGTGTGCGCGCGTGCGTACCTGCGCGTGCGCGCACGTGTGTCTGTCTGTCTAATTTTTTATTTTTATTTTTGTCACAAATACAATCTTCATTCAATTTCCTTTCATTCAGTATATACTTTTATGTAGCTATCTTAGGAATTTCCTGAATTAAAAGCAATTGAAAATCATATGCGTGATTTTTGTCTGTTTCTGAAAATTTCTTCAGCATGGGCCTGAGCAAAATAGGTCAGCAGCGAAAAGGTTAAGTAAGGGGGTCCATTTTCCTTTATGTAGTTTGTGCATGTTTTTTTTTTGTTTTGTTTTTGGCAGGTTTTAGAAGAAAGAAAAGACTTTATATACATTAGGTTTGGTTTTTTTTCTTATGAAATGAGAATTGGGGTTTTGTTTGCAGTAGATTTGTTTGTGTTCCCGTGGTTCAGAACTGAGTTTGTGAATGACAAATATTCTGTGTGCAGTCATTTGGGGGGGGGGGGGGGTTGTTGGTTGTCAGGGGGCTTTTGTTGTTGTAAATTTTCATTTTGTTACTGGAAAAATGGACACATGTCTGCTTTCTCTGCCATTTTTCTTTTCTGCTTTTCTTTCCTCCTTTCTTTTGTTCCTTCTTTCCTTTCTTTTATTTGCTTTTACTTTTTTCACTTTTTTCATGAAGTCTCATCTATCATCAGTGGTAGTAAACAGAGACTAATATGTTTGCGTGTGTGTGTGTGTGTAGAGAGAGAGAGAGAGAGAGAGAGAGAGAGAGAGAGAGAGAGAGAGAGAGAGAGAGAGAAGCAGCAAATATGCTCCTGGAAAAATGACATTGATGAAAACATACTTGCAGAAGTAGGACTGTATGTTTCAAGCAAAACAAAACAAACACCCCCAAAAAAGAAGGCTGTGTTAAAAGCAAGTAACACTGTGCTCTACAGCTTTTGTGTGAATGCATGGAGGACTTGCTTTATTTATCTATTTATTTATCTATTCTTTTGTTTCAAGGATAATGGAATAGTGCTTTTTTTTTTTGCTTTTTTTTTACATCCAGTTCCCTCCCCCATGTGTGTGCTGTATTGTAAATGTTGTCCTCTGTTCCCAAGTGCTGTGGTAAGTGAGGTGTTAGATAGGTTGTTAGATAGGTCATAGATAATGAACTCACTGGCAGCGTGTTTATCTAGGCTTCAGAAATGCTACAGGTAAGTGGACAACAACGTCTGATGACTTGGCAACTACAAATATTCAACCTTTTTATAAAAAAAATAAATAAACAAACAGCAAGCGGGGTTTGTGATAATCATAATAATCCTCTCCGTGTGTGACATCTTTGAATGGTTTTTCTCTGACTTACCATTGACAGAAATAGCTGTGACAAACAAGTCTAAACCTCTTCACTGCTGTCCTATCCTATCCCCACACGGCCTCTGCCCCTTGACCCTGCCAGGGGTCAATGCCCCCCCGACCCCCATAGCATTTTTTTTTTAAGTGGTTTTCCTCCAGTACCATGCCTGGTGAAAAACTCCTTTGTAACATGACCTGCGCTGTTGACGAAAGTCGCCCTTGGTGGTGAGAGAGTTGAACTCAGTGCTGCAAGAGTAGCATTACACAGCGCATCAGGTCTTTACAAAGCTGACAACGTTGAAGTAGAAAGCTCCTGTGTATGTCTGTTGTCTTGTTATTAACTGGTCAGTGTGTCAGTGAGGATGTAGGGGTGTGTCCTCTTCTCACTGGGTAGTACTTACCTAACATGACGTCTGCTGTAACCTAATTGTTCCTTCATAACGTCCCTCCTGTTCTGCTGTAGTTAGGAAAAGAAAAGAAAAAGACTGGTGAGCAGTTTCAGCAGTGAGATTGAAGAGGAGTGTGTGAACATGGTGTTGTCTGGTCCACAAGTGTCCCCCAAGTTGGAATGTGGCTACCTTCATTGGGGGGGGGGGGGGGGGGGGGACAAAAATGGTCACATACGCAAAATCTTCTCATCACCGATGAATTTGGGAGCTCTTGTCAAGGAACATAAAAAAAAAAAGTCTGTAAATGGAACATGTGTGAGAGGATACAGGGATAGGCTGACAGTGTGATGGAAATTAATTTGAACTGCTTTGATGGCTGAGGTAGAAAGACGTCATAAGGAAATTTCATCACCTAAGCTCATGATATTGTGTGTGTGTTATAGGGAAGGAAGGCAGTGTGTTTGTATACTTTGCAATCCAACAATGAAATGTAACAATGAAGATACGCACGTTTCAATTTCGTTTTAAGTGGAAATGGTTTTCCCTGATTAACTTACTGTGAGTCAGTGATGCCACTTTGTGGGAACAGACCAGCCACTCCTGGCATCTGGAAGACATTAGAGGAACACATTTTTGTCCTTTCAACATAATGACTGGCTGACTGAGGCCCCGTGTGTGAACGCATGCAGAACATCTTGCGCACACATTAAATCCTGTTTCGCTTTTTGTAAGAGTAGGCCATTGTGTGCCGGACGGAACAGGAACAGATGACAATATTTACAAAACTGCTTACACACTGGGACTGGATGAAAAAAAGCACATGAGTGCTTATTCCATTATCCTCGATATAAAAGAATAAATAAAAAAAATAAGCAGTCCTCTTCAGTAACGAGGCTGAAACTGCTCTGTGGCTGTACCTTAACCTGAACTTTTCTGTAAACCTCCCGCAATGTACAGGGAGTCTGTCCTTGCTGAAGTGGATGTAGGGTCTGTCTCTGTGCAATCCTCCAATGTGGTTTATTTACTACAGTCTTCTCTCTTTATCTGGGGCTAGGACTTTGGTAGCTCTGTTAAAATCCTTGT
>CM060333.1:51653250-51663250 GCA_030674155.1 Stramonita haemastoma | reverse complement strand
ACACTTCTCGGTTAACCCACTTGCATTCGGATTCCCTGAACACAAATTGCCCCAAGATTTCGCATTCCATCACAAAATCAGGTCAGGCACACATGCTTGCATGCCTTTTCTTCCTTCTAAGTACATGCCAGCAGCTATAAAAACTTCCAGACTCTCAGCAGGATTTGTACCTCTAGCCTGATAGAGCTTTGACATGTGGCAGCAACTAGTGATGATCTCTGCTTGATGGAAATCTACTGTGTGTAAATCCCGGTTCAGGATTCAGGAAGGGGGGGAGGGGCAATTATTCAATCCTGGTTCGGGACTAAGAGGGTTTAAAGGTGTTCCGTTCTGGCCTAAGGGTGTTCCGTTCTGGCCTAAGGGTGATGGTGTGTGTGTTGTGTGGGGTGTGTGTATGTGGTGTGTGTGTGTATGTGGTGTGTGTGTGTGTGACTTTCTTTAATTTAACATATGTTCACTCCAATTGATAATAGACACAATGTGTGTGTGTTGTGTGTGCAGTGGGTGTGTGTGTGTGTGTGTGCATGCGTGTGTGTGTTGTGTGTGTGTGTGACTTTCTTTTATGTAACATATGTTCACTCCAAGTGAGAATAAACACAATGTGTGTGTGTGCGTGTGTATGTATGTATGTATGTGGGTATGTATGTGGTGGGTATGTATGTGGTGTGTGTGTGTCTCTCTCTCTCTCTAGCGGCTGAGTCAGAGCACAACAGTGGAGGCGGAGGTGTCGCGGCTGACCAAGGAGAGTTCTCTGCAGGCTCTGGGCACCCAGCCCTCCTCCTCCAAGGACGACCAGAAAAAGAAAGCTGCCGCCACCAAGGTATCTGTCTGTCTATCCACCTCACATACACACACAGTCATAGTCATAGAGGCACAGTCATAGTCATAGAGGCACAGTCATAGTCATAGAGGCACAGTCATAGTCATAGAGGCGCACACACACACGCATGCACGCACACACACACACACACTTAACACACACACACACACACACACACACACACACACACACACACACACACACACACACACACACACACAGTTGTCTGAGTGGACGAGTGCGCAAACTGTTTGTGTGTGTGTGTGTGTGTGTGTGTGTCTTTTGAGTGGGTTGGTTTTTTGGGGTTGTTTTTGTTGTTATTGTTGTTGCTTGTATTATCTATAGGCATATTTTATTTTTAAGGCTGTTGAAATCATGTTAGCTAATTAATGTTGGTGAAATGTTTCAAGTTTGTTGTTTTTTTGTGTGTTTTTTTCCCCGTTTTTGTTGTTTGTTGTGTTTTGTTAGGGGTTTTCTGCTTTGTTTTTTATTGGGTTTTTTTGTTTGTTTGTTTTTGTTCTTTAGATAGATGGCTTGATGATAAAAAGCAAATTGATACTTATTCAATGTATCATCTAGAAATAAAAATTTAATTTGATTTGCCTGTATCCTGTGGTGTTATCACACAGGTGGTGTCAGAACACGTGGACCAGCTGGTGTCCAGTGAGAACTTTGAGCGCACCATCACCAACTTCGACACCAACTTCTCTCGCCTCCTGCTGGACCTGCTGGACAAGATCCTTGATATGAGCAGCAAGAACTACGACCACAAGCTCTCCAACATCATCTACAGGTCTCACACATGCATGCACACACGCACGCATTAAATTGAAGAAAGACACACACACACCTACACCCTTCTTTTTTCTGTTTGTTTGGGGTTTTTTTACAGCTCTTCCCCCTCCTCCTCTTCTTTTTTTTTCTTTTTCTTTTTTCATTTACAGGTTCTCCTCTTCCTCCTCTTCTTATCTTCTCTTCTCTCCTTTGTTTTGTTTTTTTAGTTTTGTTGGGTTTTTTTTTAATCTACAAGTCCTCCTCCTCTTCTCATCTTTTCTTTCTTTGTTTTTGGTTTTTGATTTGTTTGGGGGGTTGAGTTTTTTTTTTTAATCTATGAGTCATCCTTATTTTCCTCTTCTTCTTCTCTTTTTTCTGACTTTCTTTTGTGCCCTGGCTAGAGCTCCATGGTGAGGTTCACCAACGGTGAGGTTTTGCGTACATGCGAACATTTTTGCCCATCATGAAGGCAGCCACATTCTGACTTCAGGGATGTATGCTGGGTATGTTTGTGTCTTCATAACACACCAAAAACTCACATGTTTTATGGGATCTTAAACATGCATATTTGATCTGCTGCATGCGTATACACTCAAAGGGAATTAAAAGAACTGGCAGGTCTGCACTTGAAGTTGACCTGGGAGATGTTAAAATTTCCCAGCCTTAATTCACCAGATTCTTCCGAGATTTGAACCTACGACTTTATGGACCCACGGGATTGAAGTAAAATGGCCGTAACCTCTTTACTACGCTGTTGACGAACTGCGTTCATCATAGAAACCATCGCCCGCAATGGTTAGTTGACAATCGCTGTTCATCTTGATTCAACGCTCTCTCTGTTTTGTCCAGCGTGTGCCTGAGCAAAATAGGATAGCAGTGAAAGGGTTAACCAGTCGGCTGTAGATGGATTGGTAGTCTAGGTGGTAACGCGCCTTGCCTAGAAAGCAAAAAGTCCGGGTTGGAGTGTGCAGTGGTTCGTACCCCGTTTGGACCCAAAACTTTTCCCCCATCCATTAGACCCTGAGTGGTGGTCTGGGCGCTAGTCTTTTGGATGAGACGATAAACCGAGGTCCCGTGTGTTACACATCACTATATAGTGCACGTAAAAGAACCCACGGCAACAAGGGGGTTGACCCTGGCAAAATTCTGTAGAAAAAAGCCACTCTGATAGGGAAAACAAAAAAATAATACAGTTGGATGCAGGAAAAAGAAAAAAAATGGGTAGGCGCTGCACTTGTGGTGACGCGCTCTCCCCAGGGAGAGCAGCCCGAATTTCACGCAAAGAAATCTGCTGTGACATAAAGTGGTGTAAAATACAAATAGTGTGTGTGCATTGTGTTGGATCACACAGCTCAGTGTGTCTCTTGTGCTGCAGGCTGGATTTCAACGGCTTCTACAAGGAACGCCTGGAGGCTGTCACCGCACAGAGACAGTCTGCTGCAGGAACCACGGGGTTGCCTGCCCCTGACTTCAGCGCTGTGGGTGAGTGACAGAGAAGGACAGATGTGAATGAAGGAACGAAAAAATTATGGCACAGACATGCATGGAGAAAATGGTGTATAGCCTGTAGAAAATCTCATAGCACAGATGTGAAAGAATGGATGAATGAAGGATTTGTAGTGTGTGGCCAATCTCAGCACAGACATGCATGAATGTGAATGAAAAAATTATTTATAGCCTGTAGAAAAGCTCAGAGCACTATATAGACACGTGCATTTTCCCTCAACTTTTAACACCTATATAGACACGTGCATTTTCCCTCAACTTTTAACACCTATATAGACACGTGCATTTTCCCTCAACTTTCAACATGTGTATCATTCAGTGCTGAAACCCTGACCCTTCACCCCCTCCCCTCCTAACCAGAGGGCTATAGTGTTGCTGTGTCTGTTGTTGTTGTAGTTTAATTTAAAGTCTATTCACACTTGTTGATATTAGACTTAACAAACAAAAACAAAACAAAAAACAAACAAACAAAAACCCTACCATAAAATATTTACAGAAGACTTGGAAATAATCCTAGCAACATCAGTAATCAACGGTTTTCGCGAAACTACATTCAATGGTTCCCTTTGAATTTCAATGCCATTTTCTTTATAAACCGAATTCAGAACTGAACATTGAAAAAGAATATATTCACAAGATAGTGGTTCAGAACAGGAGCAAGTTACATTTCGAGAATATTTGGTCTTCCAGGAATTTAATCGCAACTTATAAATGATGTTAGTAATATGTCTTGGATAGCCCAGTATTTCACATTTCCCATGAAAGTTGTTATTATGTACATGATTTTTCATGCTGTGCCTGTTCAGGGGGAGGCAAGCCACGCCCATCAGCCTGGTCCGCGCTTCATGCAGAGTCCTCCCGGCGAGGGGCCGCTGCCCTCAGGGCCTCCTCCTCCTCCACTGGCTCCCAGTGAGGCCCGGCATCAAGGACAACATTCTGCATGACACGCTTCACTTCTTCGCTACCCTTCTCTTGCCATGGAGACAGGGAGGGGGGGATCTGAATGTGAATGCGCACAGCTTTGTTGGCAGTCGCTTCACTTGCCATGGAGAAAGAGAGAGAGACAGAGAGAGAAAGGGATCGGAATATGAACACATATACATTGGCAGTTGCTTTGCTTGCCATGGAGAAAAAAGAGAGAGACAGAGGGAGATCTGAATATGAACGCGCACAGTAATGTTGGCAGTTGCTTCTCTTGCCAAGAAGAGAAAATAGTGAATCAAAACAACAAAAACTTATTTGGCAGGGGCTTTTGAAAGTGTACATTATGAACAGTTTTTATTTATCATGAGCTTACTTAACGTGTGTGATTTTTGTGCTTTTGTTTTGCCGGTTACAAAATTAACGTACTTTGTTTTGTGATGCAGTCTATCTGTCCTAGTGGATGAGGATGTTTTTTGGTGGTTGGTTCTTTTTTTTTTCTTTTTTTGTGGAAACTAGACATCACTGCCAGGTGGCAGGGCTGGTCCTGTGACAGGCACTTAGTAAGAAGGAAGGCGGCTGCATGGTTAAGACGTTCACCTGCCTAACAAGTAAACCATGAGGTCCTGGGTTCAATTCCCAGCCTCGCCCTTTCTGCCCAGTTTGATGACAAAATCAAACTGAATGTCAAAATCCTTCGGATGAGACGATAAACCGAGGCCCTGTGCGTGAACACACACAGAACATCTTTATGCACGCATGAAAAACCTGTTTTGCCTTCCAGAAGAGTAGACCATGTCGTGCTGATAGGACCAAATGACAAAATTCTAAACCCAAAAAACCAACAAAAATCACACGCGCTCAGGTGTCATGTTTAGACACCATCCCTGAATTCAGAATGCGTTGAATTTCTTAAAGTAAATATTGGTTTCTATTATTGAGGCCCTGTGTCCATTGAAGCAATGGATATGTGTTGAGTGCAAGTGAATGAGAGTGCAGGTGGAAGTGTGAGTGAGAGAGAGATTCTGTGAAGTGCCTTGAGTGCCGTCCTCAAGGGCATTTTGTTTCATGTAAACAGCGACTGTTAGTAAATGAGGATCATCATGCTCTGTTATGAATCTTTACATGCACATGGAGGCTTCCACCAAATCAGATTCATGCACAACACAAGCAAGCATCCACTTCTTTCAGTTGTGCAGTTTGAAATATATATTGAACCAAAGCTGAAACTCGTTCCCGCTCCCCTGTGTGCCTGTGGTAAAGAAAACTAGACTGGTGAAGACATCTTTCAGACATGCACACTGTACAGTGATCTGAGACCGAAGGAGATAGCCCTGCAAACCCAGGCTGTACGGCCCACAAGAGCAGCTGGAAAGGACACGCCATTATTTTTCCCAGACACATCTGACAGTGTAAAGGAAACAAGAGAAGATTATATGGACATCAGTCATCTGCTGAAATGAGTGATGATGGCAACGTGGAGTGATGTGACTTCTCTGTGGAACACATTTGCAATTCCTTTTCTTATGGGACTGGAGTGAATCGACAGGGCAAGGGTCCCCTCCCACCTCCAAGACAGAAACCAGTTAAGTAAACAAGTTCATAATTGTGCTGTCATCACTGTTCATTATATAAAAAAAATTTCTTCTGGATTTGCATCAGTAATATGTCTGTCTGGAATCTCATCAAGAATGCTTCTTTTCAGAAAACAGTGATACATTTTGTGGGGACACAAAAAAAGTGTGAAATTAATAGTTGTCTTATACCTGACACAACTGTGAATATTTATTCTGACAGTAAAGGTTGAAATGTCATCTGTGTGTGTTGGTGTATTATTTATTCATGCTTGTGTGGTATGGTTTGGTCAGAGTGAAGTCAGAAATGAATACCATATTTGGAGCCATTGTTTGCTCCAGTGGTGTGTGTTGCCCGGTCCAGTGGATGGGTGGTCTAGAGGTAACACACACAGAAACTGCAGGGATGGTGGTTAACCCTCTTAGTCCCAATCCGGGATTTGCCAGGATTGAATAATTGCCTCCCTCCCTCCCCCCCTGAATCCCTTGCCAGGATTTACACACAGTAGTTTTCCATCAGGCAGTGACCATCACTAATTGCTACCACATGTCAAAGCTCTATCAGGCTAGAGGTACAAAGCCTGCTGAGAGTCTGGAAGAAATTATAGCTGCTGGTATGTACTTAAAAGTTTAAGTTAAAGTCTGTCCCGAGCCCAAGGCTCATCAGGCCGGTGCTTATCCCGGTTTCTGTGGCGTTAAGCGACTGAGAGTCATAAGACTCCCCCCTGGATAGGACGCCAGTCTATCGCAGGGTTAACCCCCAACACAAGGCTGGTACCCCTTTTACACCTGGGTGGGGTGAGAAAATAGCCGTAAAGTGCCTTTTCCAAGGGCACAACGCCATAGCCGAAAGCTGGGATCAAACCCGCAACCTTTAGATTACGAGTCCAACGCCCTAACCACTAGACTACAGCGGCGGCTTGGTATGTGCTTAGGAGGAGGAAAAGGCGAGCAAGCATGTGTGCCTGACCAGATTTCGTGATGGAATGCGAAATCTAGGGGCCATTTGTGTTCAGAGAATCCGAATGCAAGAGGCTTACAGTTAGAGGGGTTAAACACGACACCTGTGTGCATGGGTTTTTGACATTTTGTCAACCGTTCCCACTGGCATGAAATATTCCAAAAGGCGAAAATGGGTTTTCAGTGTGTGCTCAAGATATTCTGCATTTATTCACACACAGGTCCTTGTCTTGTCCGAAGGACTTTGACAATCAGTTCAATTTTCTCGTCAAACTGGGAAGGGCAGGCAGGGCTGGAATTGAATCCAGAACCCCACAGTTTACTTGTTAGGCAGGTGAATGTCATCCATCCTGCCCCCGTCCTTTTATCAGCAGGTTTCAATCCTGGCTACACTCTCCCAGGTCAACTTCAAGCGCAGACCTGCAAGTACCAGAATTCCCTTGGTGTGTATACTCATGCGATCAAATATGCAAGTTAAAGGTGCTGTCATTCAGGTCAGCGTTCAGTGGGTTACAGAAACCTGAACATACCCAGCATGCATCCCCGAAATCGGAATGCGGCTATCTTCATGGTGGGCAAAAATGGTCGCATAGGCAAAATCTCACCATTGTTACTGGTAAACCTCAGAGCTCTAGCTGAGGAACCAAAAAAAAAAAAACCATAATCCAGGCAACATAGAAAAAACAACCCCCCCCCCCTAAAATGTTAACATACTATGGAACAAAAGATCAGATTCCCCTCACACACACACTCCTGCAACACCACTTTTCTGACCCCCTTCTTTTTCTTTGTGACATAACACTTTTAATTTTTCCAATCTCACAAAATGCCACAGCTAAGTCCTGACATTGTTACAAATATCATATCATATCATATATATCATGTCACATCATTTACCTCCAGTTGCACAAGATCCATCAACTACAATCTGGACATAATGACACAGAATTCCCAGTCTCACAATCCACATGGACTGAACACTAAAACTGCCCAGTGATGCGAACACACACACACACACACACACACACAACATAAATAAATGTACAGCCACACCTGACTCGATGTGGTTCTCATCGAAAGGCAAAAACGAGAGGAGATTGCTGTCACAGGAGCAGTGGTTAGGACAATCAATACTGAACACAATCGTAGCGGGCTGCTCCCCAGCACAACTAACTGCTGCGTTCTAGCCAGCAATGAATACTTTAGTCACACTGCACCCTTCCTGTAGAACAGCACGCACCACCATTTTTTTTTTTTTTAAAACTGTACACGTTTTGATATCTGGCTTTGTACAACATCCATCAATACAGGGAAGTCTGCACTGTATTCCCCTGTTTGGCTTAGTGCACATGTACGCGTCATCCTTTTTTTTCTTTTTCCCCCCAACCCCACCCCAATCTCTGCCATTCTTGAGCTTGACAATCCAACACCATGAGTTTTCTGCTGTCAGATGGTGGATATTTGCACTGTTTAAAACAAAGAGGAGAAACCACTGTGGCGCTTCCTTCCCCCCCCCCCCCCCCTCCCACTGCTCTCCATCTCCTAGAGGTCAGCAAAGGATCTTGCTGAACTCTAGAAACTCATCAGTCCTGGGCACTGTCTTCACTGGAAAAGAGGACTTCTGACACATCTCCCCCCCACACACACGGTCAGATTTCAAGAGCAGAGAAAACCTGCCCACCCACCCACTCTGATCAGGAGGAGGCCAATGCTTCAGTCCCCTCACACACCACCCATTCACCTTCACCCAACCCGTAGTCTCACGGACCGTGGGGGCCCTAAAGATTTTGCAACCAGCTTCCTCCACTCCCCACAGTCCTCTGCTTTACAACCCATCGAATATTAAAAAATGATAAAGGAAGACGCAACATGCTCTTTTCAGAACCTATCTCTACACTTGTCTCTTTGACCTAACCTAGGTTTCTATCACGTGGATTTCTTCAGCGGGGGTGCCTCCACTACACACGTCTTGTTGGCAGGACGTCAACAGCTTCTGCTACATGATCATCTTCCTCCTGCTCTGTATCACCACTCTCACCCCTGTATTCCTCTGAAGTCGGAGTGTGGCTGCCTATATGGCGAGGTACTTGAAAACAGGAGGTGGGATGAGTGAGAAAGAGTGCATATTCTGGGTGACCCCCAGGGTGTTAAGCTGGGGAACGCACAACAACAACAACCCCCTGTATAACTAACGGCCAATCAAGCACGACACAGAATGTAGACTACTGATCAGCTACCACACCACTCCTGTCTGCTTTGTGAATTCCATTCTTTTTCACATCCCTGTGTCCTGACAGACTAGGACCGCTATATATTTCATGGGGAAAGAGCTGCTGCAAAGAAAACCACAGTGTGCAGGCAATAACAGCCGTCTGAAATAAAAACAAAACCCGCCGCCTGCTCCCAGAGATCGGCAGTATGATCAAAACTGACCACAACAACAATTCTTACAAAATTACGTCTCCTCCTCTGGAAAAAAAAAATGAATGGCAGATTTTATCAGAAAAAAGGTACCGACCAGGCCAGATGGTGTCGATACTGATGAAGCCGAACGACGTTTATTTACAACACACGCACGTATCACTATCACTGTTCTCATCCCCCCTACCTCCTCTTTCACACTCACACAATCCCGTGCCAATTATGTACACTGACTGACAAGAAAATAATGAGCATGAACAGTGATGAGGAATGACAAAAAATAAAGAAAAGACAGAGTATGTACAAAAAAGAGACGATTCTCTGCTTTCACTTCTCCGACATTCATCCACCATTTACCACAACACAGTCAGAGAAAAATAACCGTAAATTGACACGTTGTCCACAAAGAGGTATCCTGTGTTCTCAATCTTATATATATATAAACAAACATATGGACGAAGACGATGGAAAGTAAAACAAACGCCAGCAGAATCAGAGGAAACAAGTTCAACGTACAAACACTTCATCGCAACAGAACCCACAAACAAGTTGGAAAACCAAACACAACTACTGTAGTACTGTTACTCCTCTACTGCCAGCAAGGAAACAAGAAGAAAAGCAATTCAAAGAAAAGAGCATACTACTTGATACAACTTAATCTGTCCTTATACCCTGACTCACAAAAAAAACCACCTGTGCATGTTACAACAACAAATCAATCCTGATCATTGCTGAATGTGAAATTTAAAAATACTCCACAGCTAACCACATTACAATGGAAAAGCTAACCAAATATATTATACTGAATATAATGTAACTGTTACAAGAATGAAATCAAACAAAAAGCCAACATAACTGCCAATGTTAATATCATTTTAAAGAATAGTATAAAACCTTTTTTTTCAATGCTACTTGTCTAACAAAATTCCACACACTGGTCATCCTTCTTTCAAATCCCTCTCTTTTAAAAATACTTTTTAGTAAAGGGCATTTTTCCGCTCTAATATTTTTGCATCTACTTGAT
>CM060333.1:51635750-51645750 GCA_030674155.1 Stramonita haemastoma | reverse complement strand
ATAACCCCCACATCATTATTTACTGCACATAACCCCCACATTTTTATTTACTGCACACAACCCCCACATCATTATTTATCAATTAATTAATGAACCCTTTGCCTCCCACAGAAAACTAAGCCACCACACTCTCCAGACCAAGTAAACTTCAAGCAGTGACTGATGAAAGAGGGTGAGGTCAGAAAAATATTTATCAAAATTTTGTTTCTAAATGGATTGTTGTGAAATTTGTTGTTTTGGTGTTCACGTTGCAAAATAATTTTGAAAGCATACTGGAAATGCATGTGGGAAAAAAATCTAGTTTTCATATTCCCTCAGGCTCTGCCCCCACCACCCCACCTCAAGAACACACACAGAACATTCTGTGCAGCACACATCATAACCAACAGTCAAAAAGTAGGCCTGCTGGTATGGGTGAGGCAGGGACATACCCAGCATGCACCCACAGCCTGGAAAGGGATGGGCTCCACCAAGTAACCCGCCAAAACCACACACACTGCCAGTTGTGTCCAGTGCCTCAACGACTCCTGAGGAAGTCAAAGTCAACACTAGTCCTCCCCGAAGTTAGAATGCAGCAGCTCCCTATATGGTTGGCGATTGTTCAGGGGGTGGGGGGACAGTCATATACGCAAAAAATCTCACCACTGGTGAACCTCTGAACTCTAGCAGAGGAACACAACAAACAAAAAAAACCCACAAGTCCAGGCAGTTAAAAAAAACAACATCCAAGAAACAACCAACACATCAAAATGAAGCGAGTGCAAATCCAAAAAGAGAGGAAACAATTGGCAGTTAACCACTCCCCCCCTCCCCTAAACAAAACCCTGACAAAACAAAACAAAAAGCAGGCAGGCAGGCAGCAGGCAGCAGGCATCATTGGGAGGCAGGAGGCCCCTCCCTACCTTGTCAGCAGGACTGGGGGCCTCGGTCTCTGGCTGACTGTCTGGCTCCTCCACCACCGTTGTTGTCTCCCCTTCTTCCTGCTTCTGCGGCTACACACACACACACAGCACACGCACGTGCACGCACACGCATGCGCACACACATGCACACACACACACAACACAACATACACACACACACCACGCACGCGCACATGCATGCACACATACACACACACACACACACACACACACACACACACACACACACACACACACCACACACACACAGGATCATGAAAATACACGACACACAACACGACACACACGACACGACACCGCCACACACACCCCACCACACACACCACACCCCACACCACACCAAATCACAACCCACCCACACCCAGGGACGGATAGCCTAATGGTCAGAACATTGCGCTGGCAATCTGAAGACCCGGTTCAAGTCGTCGAGGAATTTCTCCTGAGTTAACATCAGTGCTGACCCACCTCCTCAAAAGTCCTCGGATGAGACTTTAAACCGAGCCCCGTGTGCGAACGCACGCAGAACATCTGCGCACACTTAATCGTCCGCTTTCGTAAAGTAGCCATCGTGTGCTGGCGGGAACAGATGACAATTACAAACTGCATCACACGGACCGGATGAAAAAAAGCACATGATGCTTATTCTGTTACCTCGATAAAGAATAAATAAATAAATCACACACACCACACCACACCACACCACACCCCACGACACACCACACCACGACACACAACCGCACCTCACCACACCACCCCACACAACACCACACACCTCACCACACCACCCCACACACCCACACCACACCACACCACACCACAACAGCCAGAACCAGCAGTTCTCCTACCTCAGACAGCTGTGCAGGAGCAACAGCAGGAGTACAGCAGCAGGAGTAGTGACAGGGGCCACAGCAGGAGAGGCAACAGGAGCAGGAGAAGAGGCAGGAGGGGGAGGGGGAGGAGGAGGGGCAGCGTCTGCAGGCTCCTCCCCTGCAGGCTCTGCTGCAGGCTCCTCTTCAGGCTCACACAGGGGCGAGGGCTGGAAGCTGACGTACTCCTCGGCTGCCAGGCTGGGGAAGCACACGATGGCCAGGAACCAGTGGGCGCTGAAACAGCATAAGTAAGTAAAGTAAGTAAGTAAGTCTTCAATTTTAACATCTCTCCACTTTCAGTGATACCAGACGACCCTACCATAGGAGACTGAATAGTTTTGATAGTTTAGATCTACGAGGAAGCGACACTTACTTCTAGAAGTTTTTGCTTTTATTCTGCTGGCAGAGCAATGCACAGGCCATGACTGCAACGGTTCAATACTGTACAGACTACCACACCTAGAAATCATATCCACCTTCAAAACAATGGTTTTTTTACCCACTTGCATTCAGATTCTCTGAACACAAATTGCCCCTAGATTTCAAATTCCATCACAAAATCAGGTCAGGCACACATGCTCGCTTACCTTTTCCTTCTTCTAAGTACATACCAGCAGCTATAATTACTTCCAGACTCTCAGCAGGATTTGTACCTCTGGCCTGATAGAAGTTTGACATATGGTAGCAATTAGTGATGGTCACTGTTTGATGGACATCTACTGTGTGTAAATCCCAGCAAATCCCAGTTCGGGTTTCAGGGGGGGCAATTATTCAATCCCGCAAATCCTGGTTCGGGACAAGGAGGGTAAATTAATGGGAGAATGACCGTGCTTCTGATCCGGTGCTAGGAGAGCAGCCCCACTTACTTTTCATTGATGGGGATCAGGAGGAAGTCCTTGCTGAAGATGTCCACCTGCGGTCCACGTCCTAACTCTGGAGTGCCGCCTCTCCGGCAGTCTGCTCCCAACACAACAACCAACCATCATGCCAGTCATGTACATCACAGAGACAGAGAGAGAGAAAATTCAAAAACAAAAATGTGATGCTCCACCACATAATGAGTCACATTGCACCAGAGGTTTATTTTCAGTCATTGGCATGTTGTTAACCTGGAATAAAAGGGCTGTTTAATACAAAAAACAGATTGTAAATCGGACAGTTATATAAAAATTACAAATTGAAATGTTAGACAAATGTAAACAAAATTATGCCTTGATATTTCATTACAAGGTAGAATAAAGGCTATAGTTTTATAATCAATCAAAATCTCAAAATCGACAACCTGACCCCCACCTGCCTAAAATGGCTCCTTGCCGAAAAGTGGGTCAGGTGCTAAGCAACTCGCGCATCACAAATGTGAAGTTTGTATGTTCCACAAACGGAACTATGTACAAGTAAAGGTAATGCTGTTCTAGTTTTCCATTCTATACAAATAAAGCTTTCCTTTTTTCTTTTTTTTTTAATCAATTTCACTGAAGGTCAAACCATAGTCAACATCAAAACAACTGTGAAAGAAAATTTATATACTGAAACATGGAGTTGCCAAAACACTTCCGAACACAGGCCAATCCGTGGGGACGGGACAGCTCAGTAGTCAGAGCACTTGTTTTCCCCCAGTCAGATTAAGCAGCATCAAGCATGGTTGCCAATTGGATGGGTGACCGTTTGCATGCCTTGGCTACAGTACAGTTCCCTCAGTTCACCCAGCTGTAAATGGGTACCTGCCCTCTTTAGGGTCAGGGAAGGTAAAGCAGTGAGAGAGAGGAGATGGGCACTGCCCTCAATATGCTGACCCCTAGAGAAGCTGAGGTCTCCGACGCCTCACTCCCCTATGACCACATAGGTTATGGGACACCTTTACCTTTTACCTTTAGCACGTGTGGTAACAGAGGCAAATTTGTGTGTTACCATACAGGCAAATACGTGTGGAAACACAGGCAAATTCATATGGTAACACAGGCAAGTTTGTGTGTAACACAGGCAAATTTGTGTGGTAGCACACTCTTGAGATCTAGTGACAAGACAAAAATTCTATTAGATAAAAAAACAACAACAACAAAAAAAAAACCCTGGTAAAAATGTTACTGCCTGACACTTACGACAGTCTGACTTCTTCTGGTCCTGTGCAGAGCGAGCCTGTTTCTGCGTGAGGCGCTTGAAGAAGAAGGAGCTGAAGATGTGGGTCCTCTGCCGATCCTCTTCACTCAGCTTCTCCAGGAAAATGTACCTGACACGGGGAAATACAACAACACAGACGTGAACATCCTCTGGGGAAAAAACACAAAGACATGAGATTCCTCTTGAAAAAACACACAAAGACACAAGCATCCTCTGGAAAAAACACAAAGACATGAGATTCCTCTTGAAAAAACCACAAAGACACAAGCATCCTCTGGAAAAAACACAAAGACATGAGATTCCTCTAATAACACAAAGACATGAGCATCTTCACAGAACTGGAAAAAACACAAAGCCACAAGCACCCTTTGTAAAAACACACACACACAAAGACATGAACATCCTCTAGAAATAACACAAATCATGAACATCCTCTGGAAAACACAAAGACATAAACATCCTCTGGAAAACATAAAGACATGAACATCCTCTGGAAAAACATAAAGACAGAACATCCTCTGGAAAACACAAAGACAAAAACATCCTCTGGAAAAACACAAAGACATGAACATCCTCTGGAAAACACAAAGACATAAACATCCTCTGGAAAAACATAAAGACATGAACATCCTCTGGAAAAACAAAAGACATAAACATCCTCTGGAAAACACAAAGACATAAAGCATCCTCTGGAAAAACATAAAGACATGAACATCCTCTGGAAAAACACAAAGACATGAACATCTCAGTTTACAGTCTCATCTAAAGGGCTTGTGGGGAGAGTGGAGTCTGCACTGATGTTAACTCCAGGGGAAAAACCCCTCGAACAGGATTCAATTAAGTATGTCTGTCACCGTGCTCTGGGTTTGGGTTTGTTGTTTTTTTAAAATCTTTTATCTTTTAATTTTGTGGTATACTTACTAAACCATGCCTGTTCGTGTCTTTCTGGAACAGAAAAATAAGAGCAACTAGTCTAAAATAAAAATGTTCTTTAAACATCCTCTTTCCTCCGTTTGGACCTGTAATGAAGAAACTTACTGTCACAAGAACAGACCTTACAATGCAAGATTCTGTCTTTCCTGTCCATTGGTCTGTCTAAATCAAATCAAATCAAAATCAAATCAAATTTTTTATTTCCAGATGGTACATTGAATAAGCATTAATTTGCTTTTTTCTGAAGCCATCTATCTACAATTTTTTTTATTTTTTAAAGCAGAAAAAACCCCTAACAAACAAACAAGCACAAAAAAGGGAACAAAAAAATCAACAACATTTAATCAACTTACATGATTTCAACTGCCTTAAAAATAAAACATGCCTATAGATAATACATGACTGATGACTCACTTGAGGTAGAAATCGAGGATGACATCATTGAGGAATTCTCCCTCATTGAGGCAGTAGAGATCTTGGTTGGTGATGCTGATGCCGCCTTTGGCTGGGGCAGGGGGGTAGGTCAACAACCTGCACACACAACAACAACAGGTAACAATATCAATAATGAAATGATAATTTGATGAATGATGATGATGATGATAAAAATATGATAGATATATATGATGATATGAAATAATAATGATAAACTATAAAACAATAATAATAATTGATAACAATAATAACCATAATAATAATGATAATATATGGAATCTTTACAGCACTGTACAGCTTTTCAACACATCCTTCCCTTTCTCATATTTGAAACAGGCCACACAACTGGAAACCAATGTCTCAAAACCAACACCTTTTTGTACGATTGCTATTACCCCTACCCTAAAAAAATAAAAAAAACAAATAAAGGAATCTATATCTATAAAAAAAAAAAAAACAAAAACAACAAACTGAAAAAAAACAATGTAAACAACATCTAAAATCCATGAATCTAGAACCTTTCTTTAAGCAGCAGCAGCAACAAGCAGCAGACATCCTCATTCTTTACATTTAACTCTATCTCTCTCCAACTTTGTTTTTTCTTTCAAAGAGTTAAGTTTTACTTTTTTTTTCTTTTGAGGTCTGTCAGCCATCAAAAGTTGAGCTCTTTTTTGGGAGTGGGGTAGGGGGGTGGAGGAGGGTTGGGGTGTCTTATTTCAAACAGCAAGCATGTTGGAGGGAGGAGGGAGGGTGTCAAAGTTTTAGGTAGAGTGCCATCTAAGTTATTTTTTCTTCAAAGAAAGAAGGATGTGTAGGGTTTTCCGTTTGTTTTTAAATCAAAAGTTCATGTCCATCACAATAAGAGTAGGAAAACAAAGATTCCCTATTCAGTACTTCTGAGGCTACATATATGTGATTCTATCACATCGTAGCTGATGACAGGAAATTCTGAAAATCTGATCTAAAAAAAAAAAATTTTTTAAGTTCATCATGGTCACCCCACTTGACCCAGCAGACAGACATTCACTCCCCACTCACTTCTCCACAGGGCCCACAAAGCCGTAATAGGGGGGGGAGGGGGGGCAGGAGTAGTCCTCCCCCTCGATACTCCCCATAGGCGTCGTACTCTTCAGGAGCGCACATCCCAGCATCCCCTGCCATGGCCGCCGCAGGTGAGCAGCGGTCTCCTCCTCCCCCTCCACCCCCTCTTCTCCCCCCCCTCCCTCCCTCCCCTCCCCATCCCCACCCTCGTGCACGTTCCCTGAGGCGGGCGGGTGGGGAGGGGGAAGGCAAGGGGCGGCAGCAGCAGCGGCTGCGTCGTCTTCGTCAACCTCGTCGTCATCGTCTTGTGGGTGAGGAAGGTTGCGCATGAGGGGGTGGGAGAGAATGGGGGGTGTGGAGGAGACGAGGAGGTCGTTGGCTTCCTCGCAGTCCAGCTCCTGCAGGAAGTCACGGCCTGCAGTCCTCAGCGTCTTGCTGTACGACTGCAGCATGTCACGCAGCCCTGCCTCGTCCGTCATCGCCTCGATGATCACCACAATCATGTTCTTCTGAGGATCTGCAACAACAACAACAACAACAACACCTCGATGATCACCACAATCATGTTCTTCTGAGGATCTGCAACAACAACAACAACAACAACACCTCGATGATCACCACAATCATGTTCTTCTGAGGATCTGAAACAACAACAACAACAACACCTCGATGATCACCACAATCATGTTCTTCTGAGGATCTGCAACAACAACAACACCTCGATGATCACCACAATCATGTTCTTCTGAGGATCTGAAACAACAACAACAACACCTCGATGATCACCACAATCATGTTCTTCTGAGGATCTGAAACAACAACAACAACAACAACAACAACACCTCAATGATCACCACAATCATGTTCTTCTGAGGATCTGAAACAACAACAACAACAACAACAACACCTCGATGATCACCACAATCATGTTCTTCTGAGGATCTGAAACAACAACAACAACAACACCTCGATGATCACCACAACCATGTTCTTCTGAGGATCTGCAACAACAACAACACCTCGATGATCACCACGATCATGTTCTTCTGAGGATCTGCAACAACAACAACAACAACACCTCGATGATCACCAAGATCATGTCCTTCTGAGGATCTGAAACAACAGCAACAACAACAACACCTCGATGATCACCACAATCATGTTCTTCTGAGGATCTGCAACAACAACAACAACAACAACACCTCGAAGATCACCACAATCATGTCCTTCTGAGGATCTGAAACAACAGCAACAACAACAACAACACCTCGATGATCACCACAATCATGTTCTTCTGAGGATCTGAAACAACAGCAACAACAACAACAACAATGTTCAGCCTCAATGATCACCACGATCATGTTCTTCTGGGGATCTGAAACAACAACAACAACAACACCTCAATGATCACCACGATCATGTTCTTCTGGGGATCTGGAGCAACAAAAACACCCACAGTCAAACCACAGTTTATATTAAAAAAAAAAATCCCCAGCATGCACACAGGTGTTGTGTTTAGACACCATCCCTGAGGAAAAAAAAAAAAGGTAGGCACTGCACTTGTGGCGACGCACTCTCCCCAGGGAGAGAGAGCAGCCCGAATTTCATGCAGAGAAATCTGCTGTGACATAAAGTGGTATAGAATTTTTTTTTTTTTTTTTAATAAATAAAGTCAATGACCATCCTTGATTAGTTCCTGTTTTTGGATCTTCCTTCTTTCTTTTTCCCCCCCCTAAAAATGTTTTCTTTACCTGGTATACTTACTGTATTCATCTTCATCGTTACTGAACACTCACACAGCAGTACTTCTGTTGTCAGACCGTTCAATGACAAGAAAGAATACAGTAAGTATAATGTATAAGTAATGCATTTCCACTCATTGGACAGACAGCAGTAGTTGCTGTCTGTTAACTATGCACCTAACAAGTCAGGATCAGCGTGTCTAACTTCAGCATGGAAGAGAATTATTACTATATTTATATACTAAGTCTTTCTGGAAAAAGAAAAAAGGCCAGAAAAATCGACCAACTAGGCAGAAAATAGACAAGACATAGGTGACAGGAAGAAAAGGAAGAAACAAAGACAATGACAATGACAATGACAATGACAAAGATTTATTGCGTTAGGTTTTTCAACCCATTCACAAAGGGTAGATGGGGGAGGGGACCGAAATCGAAAGATACAACAAAATTTCAACACTGTACAACATCAACGATTCTTCGCGATTGGTAACCGAAACGCGGTATTGTTTATAATAGTTTGTGTGGATGTCACTGGTAATAACCGATGTCGTAGCAGGGATCGTGGAACTGTCACAGAGCGGCATTAGCGGTGTGGTTGTGCTGCTGGCTGGTCACTGGACGTGTCCGGAAGATTTCCGTCTTCATTTGCTTCCTTTAATGACTGGAAGCCCCTGTCCATTGAGTCTGCAAATTGTTGAAAAAGTTCCATCAACATCCCGCGTGACATAGTGGTGCTGTTTCCTGATTCATCGATGGCATTCGTTTCGAATGGTTCCGCTCTATGGCTGTTCTCTGTCGCATCTTCTGTAGAGCTGTGCTCTGTCAGTGTCACAGGCGGTATTGTTGGCGCCTCACTGCTCACAGTCATGACATCTTCATCGTCAATATCCTTGTCAGTGTCAGAGCCGCAACTCCAGTCCTCAATCGCCAACTCGTGCGGTTGCACTGTCACTGACACTGGGTCAACATCAGGCATGCATGACGGAGAAGAGACGGCTTGCCGTGTTGCACGTGCGGATTTAGCAGCGCATCGAGGAGGGCCAGTGGGCGTGTCATCTTTGAACGTGTCCATGGCAATTTCATTTTCAGTGTTATAAAATAAACTTGGGGGCGTGGGGAGAAACAAATTCGAAGGGGAGACACAATGTTCACGTTGTTTCTCCATTAAACTGACCTTATGTGTCTCCACTCGCCTTTTGTCCCTAGCAATTTGCGCTGCCCCTTTCTTGCGGTACACAACGCTGTCACTGTGGCTGTGTGTAGCAGGATGCTGGTGGGCCGGCGACAGGCGCAACACAATAACAGTTTGATTCTCTCTGCCGTCGATTTTGTATGATGTGAGAGACATTTCCTGCAGGAAGATGTTCAAAACCGTTTCTAGAGAAGATGGTAGTCCCGTCACCGGCATACTGGAGGTCTTTCTGGTAGAAAATAGGAAATTTCTTTTCTCACTTCTGAAACCACGTCTTGCTGGTAGCCAAGCAAGGGAAGCCACTCCGAAGAAACAAAGAGAAGGATAGAAAAGAGGGAATTCCTAGCACAGAAATTGCAGCAGGTGAGGATGCTGTTTATATGATAAGCCTGTGGTATACCCACCTCGGGGAGGAGGGAGGAGGGGGGAGGGGGGGTGAGAGGACAGAGTGGGGGTGGGGGGGCAACAGATGCAATCACAGCGCATGCTCAGCTCTGTCCCCCAAGGAAAACAGACCTCACATTTTGTGGAAGAAAAGGCCTTCATGCCCTCAGCAGAGTTTGTTTTTATGCAAGTCATCAGAAAACAGACAAACATGCAGAAAATCCAAGCAAAACACAACAAATAAATAAATAAATAAATAAATAAATAAATTAATTAATTAATTAAATAAAAACACACCACACCACACAGAGCCTTACCCAGACTGCCGGGGTCAAAGTACTCCGGAGCGTCGTGCGCCATTTT
>CM060333.1:51575750-51633250 GCA_030674155.1 Stramonita haemastoma | reverse complement strand
GGCAGCACAGACAGAAATCTTGTGATGTTGTTTTGTTTCCAAACACTAGAGAAAAAATTATATTTATTTCGTATCATATACTTTGGTCTGTATTAATTAACAGTACTGAAAACATGAAGACACTTAGCAAGCAGAACTGAGCATTGATTTGATTTGATTTATTCTTTTATATCGAGGATAATGGGATAAGCACTCTTGTGCTTTTTTACATCCAGTCCCGTGTGTATGCACTTTTGTAAATGTCATCTGTTCCCACCGGCACACAATGGCCTACTCTTAGGAAAAGCGGAACAGGATTTAACGTGTGCGCAAGATGTTCTGTGTGCATTCGCACACGGGGCCTCAGTTTAAAGTCTCATCCGAAGGACTTTTGGGGAGAGTGGAGTCAGCACTGATGTTAACTCTGGGAGAAAGAATCTCCTCGACCGGACTCGAACCTGGGTCGTCAAATTGCCAGCGCAATGTTCTGACCACTAGGCTATCTGTCCCCCGACAGAAATGGTGTGTTGTTTTGTTTTCAAACACTAGAGAAAAAAATAACATTTTATTTTGTTTCGTATACTTTGGTCTGTATTAATTAACAGTACTGGTAACATTTATTTATTTTATTTTATACCACTTTATGTCACAGCAGATTTCTCTGTGTGAAATTCAGGCTGCTCTCCCCGGGGAGAGCGCGTTGCCACAAGTGCAGCGCCTACCCATTAGCGCCTACACTTAGCAAGCAGAATTGATCATTCACCACAGAATGATCAAAATATCAGCCGCCTAGGTGCAGTGATTAGTTTCAGGTAACTGAAAGGTCACAAGTTCGAATCCCATATGAGTCATAGGGATTTTTGTCTGACTTTGGCCGGCTCCTACCCAGAGTGAGTATGCTGTGGGCTCAATGGGAAGACTGGGACCACACAGTCGAGTTTCATCCACTTTACGGATGCGAGTTTGAGTGTTGCTCGAACTACCTGACCAACACTACAAGTGTCTGTATCTCTCAGGCCTAGTTATGCCTATGCCTATGCCTAGTCAGGCCTATGTAACCTATTTAAATTGATTTGATTGTACAGTGCAGTGAGCCCATGTTTTTGGGAATTCGTGCTATATAAGCCTCCATTTTATTATTATATTATTATATAGTTGATGCTGGGATGTATCATGATAGGAAGTGTAGAGTACAGCCCAGTCATGCAGTCTCAAAGCAGATGCACTTCCATAGCACCAATGTTACACCATCCTCACAGTCACTGATCATCATGCAATAAAAGAAAGTTGTCTCTGATTCTGTGGCTCACGGAAGATGAGGCAGCAAAAGAAAAAAAAAAAAAAAAACTCAAAGAATTATTAAAAACACAAGGCAGGAGCTGGGAGAAGCAGCAGCTTTTCCACAAACGTCTGGTCTACAGTGCAGCTTGCAGCATCCTGTTGATTATAACTGTGTAACAGAGTGGACATATTTGATGTCCCATCTCTGCAGCATCCTGTTGATTATAACTGTGTAACAGAGTGGACATATTTGATGTCCCATCTCTGCTAGCATCCTGTTGATTATAACTGTGTAACAGAGTGGACATATTTGATGTCCCATCTCTGCACAAACCTCAGGAACACGGCACAGCCAGTCAGTTTAGAATGTGACCTCCAAAAAGGGGTTGCATAAATTACATTTCACCATGAAGGCGAAGTGTATGCAACGGAGGGTTTTTGACCACTACCCAAGGAAACAGAGCATCATACAATTCACAGGTGTGTCTCTAAATAGAAACACGATGATGCGATTGTTGCGCTCTAACCACAGGGGAGATAATCTACTTACCACCCCATCACAACTGTAATGATACGAATGAATAAAAATGAAGCAAACCATCAATATCAACAGTACTAATAATAATTATTATAATAATCATGCGTACCTCATCCTCCATTCTGCTGCGCCTTGCCAGGCCAAAGGTTGAGGTAGGTTTGGGGACAGGGGAGAAGAAGCCGTCTTCTTTCTCGTGAGCGGAGGAAGAGGTGGTGGTGGGGGTGGTGGTGGTAGCGGGCCGAACACCAGTTGCGGGTGGAGTAGAGGCAGTGGAGACAGCGGATGCCATGGAGGGTTTGGGGATGGAGGGTTTGACCATCTTCTGCTGCTGCTGTGGACCCTGCTCACTGCTGGGGCCTTCGTCTTCATCGCTGGAGATGGTCACCGTCACTGCAACAGGTTTATTTTATTTCATTTTATTTTATTTTATACCACTTTATGTCACAGCAGATTTCTCTGCATGAAATTCAGAAGAGCGTGTCGCCACATGTGCAGCGCCTACCCATTACTATTTTTTCCTCAGGATGGTATCTTAACGTGACACTTGTGTGCATGCTGATTTTTTTTTTAATAATAATTTTGTCATCCGCTCTACCAGCACATGATGGCCTACTCTTACCAAAAGCGGAAAGATTTTAACATGTGCGCAAGATGTTCTGCGTGCGTTCGCACACAGGCCTCAGTTATAGTCATCCGAAGGCTTATTGGAAGAGTGGAGTTTGCACTGATGTTAATCCAGGGGAAATATCCCCTCGAACAGGAATCAAACCCAGGTCGTCAAATTGAGAGAAACAATGTTGTGACCACTGGCTATCCTTTCCCCATCATACATTTTTCATCCTTCTGTAACAAGTCAAATCCAGCTAGTGTGGTGATGTGGGTTGAATGATGATGATACAGTCCCTGAATCAGACAACTTCCACTGGGATTCTACTACAATCAAACCAAAGCCAAACCACACTGAGGGAATTTTTTGTCATCCAACACTCAGACATCAACTATTTCTGTTGTTATATGAGCAAACACGGTCATGCTGCCATTAAGCGCTTGAAGTCAGCCTAGCCCATGTGAGGAATAATAATTTGTTAAAATTTCGGTCCCCTTCCCCATCCTACCTAATGGTTAATTAATGTTGGTGAAATGTTTTCTCTGCTTTTGTTTTTTTTTTGTTTTTTTTTTTGTTTGTTTGTTTTTAATTTCTTTTTTTTAGATAGATGGCTTGATGAAAAAAAAGAAAATCGATGCTTACTCAATGTACCATCTGAAAATAAAATTTTGACTTGACTTGACTACCTCATCATTAAGTAAAGTTTGCAAAAGCCTACTATTTCAAAAGATTAATGAAACACCATACAGCACTTTACAGCGCTTTGGGAAGTATTTTAAAACAGAGAGCAGCCAAACAATTCTTCATGGTAAAAACAATAACCAATGCAATCACAAAAAAAAGCCAGTATTTTCAAGTGATCTGGGTTGGGAAGAAGCTATTATCTTTAAGAGTGAGACAAAAAGAAATCAGAGAGCAAGCAGCAAGGAAAGGACAGATGTATAAGGACAGAATAAGAGACAGAAACAGAGAATCAGACAGAGACAGACAGTCCACAAACAAACCAAACAACTCCCAGAGAAAACACCTCACAGCACACATATCCAACATCACTCAGTCAAGAGTGCTATATTTAGCCAGCCCCTTCCTTTTACCTAGTCCAAGTGTGGTCAGCTCCAGCTATAATTAGCACCAGCTGGCCGCATCTGGGCTGGGATGGGGTGGATTAATTAGCAGCTGAGAGGAGCTGAAAGTGGGGGAGACTGACAGACAGCTGTGACCTTACCTGGTTCCTTCACACCCCGGAAAACCTTGCGCTGGCTGGGAAACCTGGCTCTGTCCCCGTGGAGACGACCGAACGACCGTTCCGAGGTTTTGATGACAAAGTTATCCTGACTGTCCTCCTCCTCCTCCTCGTGGTCAAAGAAGGACACTCTCTCCCCCGCCCCCCGGCTGTTCCCCCCGTAAAAGGTCTTCTTGTCCATCACAAAGCCCGCCGAGTCAGAGGGCAGGGCGTTCACCTTGCCCCCCCCACAAGTCCTTTCCCGCTCATACACAGCGTCGGGCGGGGCCTCTATCTTGCGCCGCTTCACAAACACCTCCACGTTTGGGGGGAAGGTGCGGTGGCAGCGGTCACACACCTCCAGGTTGCTGCTGTAGTGCTGGCAGTTCTGGCACCGCGCCGCACGCTCCTCCCCCTGTACACACACACAGAGTGAGTCACATGTGCGTCACAACACGCAAATACACGGTGCAAGGCCCAGTGCTCAAGTGTAGCCCCTACATGAAAAAGTGAGTCTTACAATGAATTATCTTTTTTATTCTATTATATTTTTATATTTATATTATTATTATTATTATCATTAGTAGTAGTAGTAGTAGTAGTACTATCTTTTCTTTAGTTCCTCTTGAGTTTATTTTATTGTTATACATAGTCGTAACAATGTGTAGCAAAGTATATTGTGGATGTTTTTTTTTCTGTTATTGTATTTTGCTTGTTGTTTTATTTCGTTAGTTTGTTTGTTTTTTGTTTAGTTGTTTTGTTTTAGTGTTTTTTTTCTAGATAGATGGCTTGATGAAAAAAACAAATTTATTCCTTACTCAATGTACCATCTGGAAATAAAATTTTAACTCTGACTTTGACTACCCTTCCTTTTACCAAGTCCAAGTGCAGTCAGTTTCTGCTATGATTAGCACCAGCTGGGGTGGAATGGATAGCAGCTGAGGGAGCCGAAAGTGGGGGAAACAGACAGCTGTGCCATGTGCAGTGAAAAACTGCTTGGGAGATTGAAGACAGATCTGTGCAAGTATGCATACACTCACTCTCATGTACAAGTATGTGTGCATGCCCATGTGTGTGTGTGTGTGTGTGTGTGTGTGTGCGTGTGTCCACACAGACTGGGAAGGCAGAAGCTAGAGAGACGATAGAATGGTGAGGAAAAAGGCAGAAACAAAAAGTGATAGAAAAGGTGAAATTTCTAGCCGAGAATTTCAGAAGGTGGATGCTATTTATAAAGAAAGAGCCCCGCAGAACCCCCACTGAGACATGTGTGCACAATGTAAAATTACATAAAGTACACATCTACAATACATACAAGTTCATATGATCACACCCACACATCCATACACATCCATCCAATCACCCCTTTATACATACACACACACGCACGCACACACACGCACACACACGCACACATACAAATCCACATCCACTCACTCACACATCCACCCACACACACAGACACACACATATCCATATCCACGCACACACAAACACATACATTACACACACACACAACACACACACACACACACACACACACACACAACACACACACACTACAGGCTCTCTGAAATACATATATATATACATGTATGATGTACATAACACAGATCTTTCCAGATGTCCACACACGACCCCATATCCCTGTACTGACCTCGGCCAGGGGTCGTTTGGTCAAGCGTCCTTGTTCGGCCATTTGGGAGTGAGGGGGAATGGACGGCTGCACAGGCTGTAGTGATGTCAGGTGTGCCTCTCTGGACCCTGAACCTACACACACACACACAAGATTCAAGATTCAACATTTAATTCGCCTTTGACCCCTCTTGGGGCATGGAGGATTTCAGAAAACAAAATCAACTGTAACGTATATAATTTGCATGAATAAATTACGTTCATACACAGAATTTCACAGAAATAAAAATAAAGTCAACCTTTTCATTAATGTCATGCAACTTTACTCTTAACTATGAATTAACACACACACACACACATGTAAATATACAGTCATACTTCTCCTGTCTGCCAGTGCTTTTCACTATCAGATGCTGGGCCTGTTCTAGTATCAGAACATTGATCATCTTGAACGTTAATTCTTCATTTCCAAGGGTTTCAAAGGTAAAGGCGTCCCATAAACTATGTGGCTGTAGGGGAGCGAGGCATCACAGACCTCAACTTCTCCAGAGGCCAGCATACTGAGGGCACCCATCTCCTCTCCCTCGCTGTTTTACCTTCTCTGTCCCTAAAGAGGCAGGTACCCATCGACAGCTGGGTGAACTGGGGGACTGTACTGAAGCCAAGGTGTGCACACGGTAACCCATCCGTTTGGTAACCATGCTTGATGCTGCATGACATTGGCTTAGGAAAAGCAAGTGCTCTGACAACTGAGTTATCCTGTCCCAAAGGGTAATAGGTAAGTATTAACCCTAGTAGCGCAGTTCCCAGAATAGTGATTTCCAGTATGATAGAGGGTATTTTCTTTATTCGTTATTTTGAAGATCAAGGACTAAGCACTCGTGTGCTTTGTATTATATCCAGTCCCTGTGTGCATGAGGTTTGCAAATTTTGTCATCCATTCCCACTGACACACAATGGCCGACTCTTCTGAGAAGCGGAAGAGATTTTAACATGTATGCAAGATGCTCTGCATGTATTGCTCATGGGGGCCTTGGTTTATAGTCTCCTCCGAAGGGCTTTTTTGGGGGGAGTGGAGTCGGCACTGATGTTAAGGAATAAAAATCCCTTTGAATGGGATTTGAACCAGGTCAGCAGATCATGATTACAATACACAACACTCTAACCACCAGGCTAGCCTTCCCCTAGTGAGTGAGGGAGGGAGAGAAAGAGGGAGAGAGAGAGGGGGGCAAGAGCACTCATTTTTCCCTCAGTCATGTTAAGCAGCGTCAAGCGTGGCTGCCAATTGGAAGGGTGACCGTTTGCGCACCTTGGCTAGAGTACAGTTCCCCCAATGCACCTAGCTGTAAATGGGTACCTGCCTTCTTTAGGGTCGGGAAAGGTAAAGCAGCGAGGGAGAGGAGATGGGCACCGCCCTCAACATGCTGGCCCCTAGAGAAGCTGAGATCTCTGACACCTTGCTCCCCTACGACCACCTAGGTTATGGGACACCTTTATCTTTACCTTTTACCTTTTCTCATAGAATAAATTTTTCAGGAGGCTCCTGGGGGATACACCCTCCCTTGCCTGCCTGGCTGTGTTCATGTTCCGCATGCCTTACAGTTTTTTTTGGGGGGTTTCCTCTTCTCTTTGGCCCTATTAGAGGATTTTCTAGTGGCTGTTTTCACTCTGAGAATGCCTGATTTATCTACACACACTTCTGCATTGCTTCCTGCCCCAGAATCCAGTCCAGCAAGCACAGTATTGCAGGAAAAGTATCTCACCTCCAGACTGCATGCTGACTCTATCTTCTTCATATCAGCTTTGAATACATTGTTTATAATGTGATCAAAATGTGTGAGAATGCAAAACAGAATGCAAAACAATAAACAGTGAGATTATGGAAAATACAACAGAGTAAGTGAGCTTTAAAAAAAAAAAAAAAAAAAAAAAAAAAAAAAAGGCAAAGAGAGAAGAAAAATTATGGGTGAAGGTTTTTCTTTTTGAACACTACTCACTGTGTCAAACTCAGTAAAAACAATTCACTTGTGAATTATCATTCAACTTAAAACTGCCTCTGTAAACACAGACAACTGAATACAAAATAAAACTGAGAGAATCTGGAAAAAAGTGAGTGTATACACAATAGCCCTAGTCAAAGATCAGACTGCAAACCAGAAATTCAGGCACTACTGTATTCCTGCTAAGTTCCAACAACACATAACTCTTCTGAATGGTGGAACAGGTTTTTAGCCAGTGCGCAAGATGTTTTGCCTGCATTTGCACATGGGACCTGAGTTTAGGGAAAGGGGGGGGGGGGGGGGTGTTCGGTTTTTTTTTACATGGGGTCTCAGTCTATATAGTCTCATCCAAAGGACTTTAACATTCACTTGATTTCATCATCATCATCCAACTAGGAAGAAAGGAAAGGGCAAGGGTGGGTGGGTGGGGAATGGAACCCGGAACCTCCTTGAGGTTTGCTTGCTAGGCAGGTAACTATGTACAGGCAGGTGATTGTGTACAGGCAGGTGACTCTGTACAGGCAGGTGACATTGACAAAAACTACATACACACGGGGACTGGATGTAAAAAAGCACAAGAGTGCTCATCCCATTATCCTTGATATAAAAGAAATATAATCAATAAATCAATCTGTACAGGCAGGTGACTGTGTACAGGCAGGTGACTGTGTGCGAGCGGCCTTACCTGGGGAGGGGGGTGCTGCTGCTGCTGCTGCTCCTGTGTCCTGCGCTGCGCAGCGAGGCGTGAAGCCAAACACCGGGGAGGGGCAGGAGCGCTGGTTGCTGGAGGACACGTAGTCCACCCCCCCTGCTCCCCCCTCCCCCTCCACCTTGCCTTTCTTCTGACACGCACTGCACAACACAACCACACAAACTACATGAGTGGAGGAGGGAGGGAAGGAGGGTAGGGAGGGAAGGAGGGGAGGGAGGGAGGGAGGGAAGGAGGAAGGGAAGGGAGGAAGGGAGGAGGGAGGGAAGGAAGGAAGGAAGAAGGGAGGGAGGGAGGGAAGGGATGAATGGATGAAGGAAGGAATGGATGGATGAAGGAATGAATGGATGAAGAAATGAATGGATGAATGGAAGAGGGAATGATAGAATGGATGAATGATGAAGGAATGAATGAATGGCTGAAGGAATGAATGGATAAATGGATGAAGGAATGAACAGATGAAGGAATGAAGGAATGCATTCCTTGGCTCAAGCTCTGAGGTTCACCTATGGTGAAATTTTGCATACTCGACTGTTTTGTTTACCCACATTTAGGGAGCCACATTTTGACTTAGGGGATGATGCCTTAACATAACACCAGTGTGCATGTATTTTTTTAAATGTTGCTATCCATTCCTACCAGCAAAAAATGGCCTACTCTTCTAAAAAGAACGGGGTTTTTTACATGCATGCAAGACGTTCTGCATGCATTCACACACTGAACCTGGAGTTACAGCCTCATCCGAGGGACTCTCTAGGGAGTGGAGTCAGTACTGCTGTTAACACTAGAGAGAAAACCCCTTCAAACGGGTGCCTTGATGGTGGCTTGAACCTTCAGATCACAAGCTCAACGCTCAAACCACTAGGCTATCCCTCCCCTCCCCCCCCCCCCCCCCCCCCCCGGAAATATTTCTAAATTTGAAAGCAGCCATAAACTGTGTACTGTATACAGTACAAAAAATTCCTTGAACAAGCACTATGATGAAAATTACAAATGATATCCACAAGTGAATATATCTGTACATTAATATATATAATATACTATTGATCTATGCAAGCGCCTGTAATGTTGGCCACCTCAGTTTTCTAGTCAACAGTCTAATCTTACCCTTACGCTAGCAGACACAGGTCAAATGACAAGCGACTGGTTTTACTATTTTATCAGCCTTGTCAGCACAAACTATTACTTTACCTGCTCCATCTAAAAATGATGACCACAACAACAAAAACCACCAAACAAAGCAAAAAACGCTCATTTCTCTTTGTCTCTTTTTTGACAAGATGGAAGCATGTCCTCAGTTTCTCTGTTTAGTATATATACACAGAAGTACTCATCAAAAAAACACAAACACAAACTTATGAACTGCTGTGACATTAAGCGGTATAAAATAAAAATAAAATAAAATATACTAAATAATGTTCAGGTAGTAATATAGTGAAAAGCTCATTTTCAAATGGATCATAAACAAAACTAATCCACTTCTCCCGAATTCCATGAACATAGAAGTGATAAATAAAAGAAACCCTTTCTCGCCCTCCTGTAGGTAATAGATAAACTGTGGCTTCATATTTTCCACCTGGAATTATGCAATGCACTCGCTTTCCCCAAGTCAAGTTAAACAGCATCGAGCATGGTTACCGGTTGGATGGGTGACCGTTTGCGCACCTTGGCTTCAGTACAGTCCCCCCAGTTCACCCAGCTGTAAATGGTTACCTGCCCTCTTTAGGGTCAGGGAAGGTAAAGCAGCGAGGGAGAGGAGATGGGCACCGCCCTCAATATGCTAGCCCCTAGAGAAGCTGAGGTCTCTGATGTCTCACTCTGCTACGACCACATGGGTTATGGGACACCTTTACCTTTTTCTGTCTTCACATCAAACCTCTTCTCCACTGATCTTCTACACATCCCACAACACACAAATCCAACATCACTCACTCAAGAATGCTATATTTAGAGTACCCCTTCCTTTTACCTAGTCCAAAGTGTGGTCAGTTCCTGCTATAATTAGCACCAGCTGGGCTGGGATGGGATGGAATGGATAGCAGCTAAAAGGAGCTGAAACAGATAGCTGTGATCCCCCCAAATCCCCAGCAGTGCCAGCTTACCTAGGCAGGGGGGTGGGCCAGCCCTTGGAGCCTCTTCTCCACTGATCTTCTATAGATACAACCCCTAAAAAATCCCCAGCAGTGTCAGCAGTATCATGGTGAGCCCATGTTTTTGGAAATTCGCGCTATATAAGCCTCCATTTTATTATCATATTATTATCAGCTTACCCTGGCAGGGGGGTAGGCCAGCCCTTGGAGCCATCTCCCCGGTGTGTAGCCCCCAAAGGCAGTCGCGGGGGAGACAGGTCGCCCGACTCCTCCAGCTCCCTCATCACAGCGTCGTGCTCCATCTCCTCCTCCTCATCGTAGTAATCCTCATCGTCCTCATAGTCCTCGTCCTCGTCAAAGTCCTCGTCAAAGTCCATCATGTCAGAGTCGAAGCTGGCGTCCATCTCCCCGTTCATCTCGTCCTCCATGAAGTTCTCCACGATGCGTTTCGTCAGCGAGTCCGTCAAGCGCTTGTCTCCCTTGCCTTCCTGACTGCCTCCTGTGCTGGTCAGACTGTCGGAGGAGTTGCTGGCCTTGGAGTAGATGGCGCTGCTGTCCGATGCGCTGACGTTAGCAGGGACTGACTGAACACAGCCTCCTTGTTTGGGCCTGGGAGGAAGCAAAGTCAGGCAAGCACATTTACAATGTAATACACCATTTTAAATGAAGTCAGGCAAGCATATTTACAAAGCACATTTACAATGTAATACGCCATTTTAAATGAAGTCAGGCAAGCACATTTACAATGTAATATACCATTTTAAATGAACACACACAACACACACACACACACACACACACACACACACACACACACAAACACACACACACACAACACACACAACACACACACACACAACACAACACAAAACACACACAACACACACCACACAGTCATCACCCCACTCACCTGCGGTCATCCGAGGTGGTGTGCACCCCTGTGGCGGGGTCCTGCTCCCCTGTGTCCCCACTGCTGCCTTTGTGCCCCTGACCTGGGGCTCCCCTCTGCTGCGCTGGCTGACCAGGGGCTACTGTCTGTCTCTGCTGCACTGGGGCCTGAGTAGGACTGGGTCCTGGCCTGCTTTCTCCTCTGTGGGGCCTGAGCACAGGCTGAAGGCGTGTTTGTTCTCTGCTGGGCTGCAGACTCGTGGAACGGGGAGTTCGTTCTTTGCTGACTCTGAGGACTGGCAGCTGACTCCTCCCCTGGAAAATAAATTGTTACACAGGTCTTTCAATGCTCTATTTCTTAGGCATGTACATATATGTATGTATTTCCTAACCAAGTCAATCTTCTTGTTTACAGCCCCACCCACCAGAGGCCATATTGGGGCTGTCAGCTCGCAAGTGTTTCTCAAACCAATGAATACTTTTATGACGATCGCTATAACCTATCAGTTAAGATCGTCCAACTTCAATCCCAAAGGTCTATGAAGTCATGGAATTGAGTCTCGGCAGCATGGGGATTTTTACCATCTCCCAGGTCAACTTCAAGTGCAGACCTGCCAGTTCCTTAATTCCATCCGTGTATGTATAATATACATACAGAAGATCAAATATGCAGGCTAAAGATCCTGCAATTCATGTCAGTGTTTGGTGGGTTCTGGAAACAAAAACATACTCAGTACACATTCCCGAAGTCAGAATGCAGCTACCTTCATGGTGGACAAAAACAGGTCACACACACAAAACCTCACCACTGGGGAACCTCAAAGCTCTAACTGAGGAAGGAAAAGAAACAAAACAGAGACAATAAACTGAGATCTATCCCATGAGTGTGTGAACGCATGCAAAACATCTTCCACGCATGTTAAAACCTGTACTGCTTTTCGGAAGAGTAGGCCATTATGTGCCGGTGGAAACAGAGAACAAAATTTACAAAACTGCTTACACACGGGAACTGGACGTAAAAAAATTTTAAAATTTAAAAAAAGGACATGCATGCTTGTTCCATTATCCTCTTGAAAAAATAAAAGAATGAAATAAAAAGCAAAACATAAATAAAATAAGTCTCTCTCTCTCTCTCTCTCTCTCTCTCTCCTGAGGCACTACTTATCTTTTGTTTTTGGTGTGTTGGGGGGGAGGTGGGGGGGGTCTTTTCCAAGGGCTGGATGTAAAAAAGCAATCTTTGCTTATCCTATTACCCTCTTTGAATAAAGAAGTTTTCAAAGTTTTCAAGTTTTCTCTCTCTCCTCTCTCTGTCTCTCTGTCTCTCTGTCTCTAGTCTGTCTCTACTACCTACTCACTCAACTCACTCACTTCCTCACACTCACTCACTCACTCACTCACTCACTCACTCACTCTCTCTCTCTCTCACTCTCTCACACTTCTCTCTCTCCCCTCTCTCTCTCTCTCTCTCTCTCCTCTCTCTCCTTCTCTCTCTCTCTCTCTTGTCCCCCCCCCCCAAATCAAACTTACGTGAAGAGTCCACCCTTCTGAGGAGATACTTCTTGCCATCGGAGCCCCGCATGATAACAGGGCACTACCAGCCGGTACTTCTGCCCGCTGACAGCACTGAGGACGTTATTGCCCAGGTTCTTCTTGACCCCGGAAATGATGACCCTGGGCTCAGAGGCCAAGTTGAATATTGCTGCACGTCTAAAGGGAAAAGCCACAGAAGATGTATACAGACACGTTCAGAACACACAGGAGTTTACTTAGTATATGATACAATCACTTTCAAGTTGAATACCTGCTGCACGTCTGAAGGGAAAAGCAAACAGAAGATCTATACAGACAGGTGTCAGAACACACTGGAGTTTACTTAATTTACAATACAATCACTCTCATTAGCACACATTTCTGGTCAAAACTACAACGAACCCAAACCATGCTCCTCAGAGACAACATCTAGTGTCAACAGTGCACTGGACTGATTAATACACTAACAGTAACATTTAAAACTAGGCTCTTTCTCATGCAGTAAATTCACCCAGGCCACTGAAAGTATTGTTGCATGACGAAAGAAGTCTACTTTTTCCACATTTTGAGAATACTATGCTGAGAATGCCTCTGTCAGTATGCGTTCACTTGCCTAGATTCATAGATATCTATAGATCTAGACAGATAGATACAGATAGACAGACACACAGACAGACAGATGGATGGATGGATACTTAAACACATGATACACATCACCTGACTTCAACACTTTGGCACCATAAACTAGAGAAAACGAAGAAAAAAAACAAACCAAGCCACGCCTTACCTTTGCCAATGGATTTGGGGTTGACTTGCAGCAGCTTCTCTGGCCTGTGTGCAGGCTGGAAAGAGGAGGAGGAGGCACTGGCCGAATCCGGGGGACACTTTCTGGCCACAGCAGGGCCACGATTCCGGGCCATTTCCCAGGACCCTTCTTGGCCATGTCTGGAGGGCAACCCCTGGCCCCTTCCCTCGCTGCCTCTGGGGGGGTACCGTGCTTCACCAGCATCTGCTTTCCTGGAGGAGAAGGAGGTCCTCGCCTCTCAGGACTGGGGGGCTGCTTTCCCGGCGGCCTCTGCGGACTCATCCTGGGCGATTTGTCTACCGGCCCTTGTGGGGGCTGCCCCATGCCTGCAGGGGTTTTGGCAGGTCCTCTGGACCCAGCCGGCCAGACCCTGGGAGACACGCCACGAGCAGGGCCGCGAGGTGGGGGCTGGGGGGCAGGCTGAGGGGCCTGTCTGGGAGGAGCTCGCCTGGGGTGAGGAAACTGGTGGGGCGGCATGCTGGGCTTCAGGTCTCCAGGAGGCAGGAGCCGCTGCTGCTCTCCCCTGTTTCTGTATTTTGGCTCCCCGCTGCCGCGACCTTTCGGCGGCCCTTGCGGAGGCATGTGTTGTGGCGATGACGGTTGCAGGTGGCGGGGGATGAGGGGCCTGCTCTCTGTGGACCACGTGCCAGTTCTTGGGTCCAGAGGGTCTGGGTCTGGGCCCCGCACACCGCACGCCCGGACCCTGCAGCTGACCTGGGTACTGACCCGGGTGACCCGCACGCAGGTGTGGCATCCTGGGTAAGGACTGCGGGTTGCTGTGGGGCGGTGGCGCCTGCCTGCTGCCGCTGTTCTTGTTCTGCTGGCTGTAGGTGGACACGGTGACATTCTGCGAGGTCACTGCCACCTCATTGGCCGCCTTCCCTTTGCACTGCTGGGGCTTGGCCTGCAGAGGAGGGGGGGGTCTGCTGCTGGGGGGCTGACCAGGTCCCCCTGCACTGGGGGCAGCCTGCCTGGGCTGCTGATACTGAGGCTGCTGCCCCTCCCCCCTCCTCTCCTTCTGCTGATAACAGCCTGCTGCGCTTTTCACATCTTCACTTTGCGGCTGTCTCCCGGGGGACTCCCTGCTCTGGGAAGGGGAGAGGTTCGATTCCTGACTTCCCTGCACCAGCAACGGCAGCCGCATCTGGCGGGAATGGGGCTGCCCCGGCTTGCCGGCTTGCTGGGGCTGCATGCTTCTCTGCGGGGAAATGTCCCGGTTTGCCTGGCAGTGGGAGAGCCGCTCCTGCTCGTCCTCACGCTCCGAGTCTCCAGGTTCATCGGAGTGTTCCCCGTAGTCTGAGTGAGCGTCGTCGCCGGGGTGGTACTGGCTCATGATGTACTTGTTGTAGGAGTTCTGAAACCCAGAGCCTGCAGAGTCCAGCTGGCCCTCCTGCAGGAAGTGTTCGGGGGGGGCTCAAAGTCAAAGTCTTCTTCGTCCCCGTCAAAGTCCTCTTCCTCGTCGAAGAACTCGTCGTCGTCAAACTCGTCAGGGTAATCGTCGAACTGTGAGGGGTCCCCCCCTCAAAGTGCCTGGGGTCCCCCTCGTAGTGCCCCTGGCTTTTCAGGTGCCCCTGCCCATTCCGGAACTGCTCTCCGCTGCCCTCAAAGCTCCGCCCTTTCTCCAACGGCCTGTGGTCTCGCTGGAAGTGACCCGGGCTGTTCTCCATGTGTCCCTGGTTTGGAAACTGTCTGTGGGCGCCCTTGAACTGCTGCTCCGGGCCACTTAAGTGCTTCGGACTTGGACTGTACCCCTGAATGTTGGTCGCTTGTTTTGGATCACCCTTAAACTGTTCTTGGCCACCTTTGGACTGTTCTTGGCCACCTTTGAATTGTTTCTGGCCACTCTTGGCCTGTTCCTGGCCACCCCTAAGTTGTTCCTGGCCACCCCTAAGTTGTTCCTGGCCACCCCTAAATTGTTCGTGACCACCCCTAAACTGTTCCTGGCCACCCTTAAACTGTTCCTGGCCACCCTTAAACTGTTTCTGCCCACCCCTGATTTGTTCCTGACTACCCCTAAATTGTTCCTGACTACCCCTGAATCGTTCCTGGCCACCCTGAAATTGTTCCTGATCCTCCTCAAACTGTTCCTCATCACTCTCAAAGCCTCCCTCACCACCTTCTAAGTGTTCCTGATCCTCTTCCTCAAACTGTTCTTCATCCGCCTCAAACAGTTCAGGGTCACCCTCAAAGTGTTCAGGGTCACCATCAAAGTGTTCAGGGTCACCATCAAAGTGTTCAGGGCCCCCTCGAAATGCCCTTGATCCTCCCCAAAGTGCTCTTGGTCATCCCGGTAGTGGTCGGGGTCGTGGCCAAACTGCTGTTCCTCGTGCTGCTGGAAGTGGTCTGGGTCCTCCCCTCCTGCATAGTGCTCCATTCCCCCCTCAAAGTCTTCCTCCTCCCCGTCTGGGTAAAGTCCGTGAGCGCCGTCATAGTGTTCTTGGCCGTCCTCAAAGTAGGGCTCGTAGGGTCCCGCCCCTGCTCATACTCTCCCTGGGCATACATGGGGAAGTCCTCGAAGTCTTCAGGGTACTCCCCGTACTCATCGTAGCGTTCTTCAAACTCCTCCATCAGCTCCTCTTCGCTGGAACACACAGAAGGGAGCACCATGAAATCTCACTCCCACACCTCTCACACGAGGTCAGCAAGGGAACTGATGACATTTACAAAATGCATACACACAGGGACTGGATGTAAAAAAAAAAGCACAAGAGTGCTTATTCCATTATCCTCGATATAAAAGAATTTAAATCAAATCAAATCAAAATCAAGCGACCACAAAGTGTCAGAGATGTTGTAAATCCACTTCCCTGCTCTAGCTGAAAGTAGTGCAATGTTTGCTGTGGTTTTTTTAAGGCCTGTCTGTCGATAAATGAATGGCGTTTATATCTATTTTCATCATCGAATTTCAGACATAAGAAAAAAAAGGAAGACAGCAGAAGAACCTTAGGTAAAACCTTGTAGAGTTATACTGTAGAAGCTTTGTCCCTGTAACCACTCTGCAACTGACTAACAAGTGCTATTTTTACAGCAGCACTTCAGAAACTGTTATTACTTTACTTCTGTATGATTTATAGTCTTACATAACAACAATGCTGAACAGAACATCAGTACAATTCAAAATAACTTATGACGTGCTCTGCTAAAAAAAAAATCACCATCTGTGTGGCTGTAAGTTATTGGTTGCAGTCTGAGTAGTGTCATTTCATTTTTTAAGGCTTATTCATTTGGGGGGGGGGGGGGGGGGAATAAACCTCAAGATCAACAAAATCAAACCATTCCTGAAAAAAAAAAAATCTTTCAGAAACAAACATAAACATACAATATGTATTCTTAAACTTTCTCAACAGATATAAAATTATCTAAAAAATGTCCCTGGAGCATGTCTAAAAAACAGGTATTCCATAAAAAGATAAGAAATTCCAAGTGTCTGATAAACGGGTTTCTCTTGCTTTCTCTGCACAGCTCATAAGCCATGAACATTGAAGCCCCTGAGGCTATAGCGCAATTGGTTCTAAGACTGGTAACAAACCCATGATCAGTTGGCCACTGAGGGTGCGGCTTCCAGTCTCTGCTAGGTGTCTGTTCAATATTTTTTTCCCCTTGTAATTAATGAGTACTGACTCAACTCACCTAACACTAAACAGCCTTTTCAATGACAAAAGGCCCTGTACACAACATGTCCAAACACATACAGAACATCTTCCAGACACAACTTTTTAAAAAAAAACTACCTTTCACAGAAAAGCAGGCCTGATGTCTAAACTACCCTACACTACAGTCAGCAGCATGGATTCATGACACAAACAACACAGCATACATACATGTATGTCTCCTGTCACTTAGGTCTAGAGAAATGGCTATATAGTCATCAGACCTGTTCTATGAGCCCACAACACACTGCCTGAAACATTCAGGGTGCACAGTGCCCCAACAACTCCTAGAGCAAGAGTTGAGGAAGAAGCCAGAAGACAGGAGATAGATCTAATCATCTACAGGTAGTTCTAACCTTCTAGCCTTCATAGACCTGACCAAGGCCTTTGACCTAGTCAGCAGGGAAGGGCTATTCAACATCCTTCCAAAAATTGGGTGCCCCCCAAAACTCCATAGTCTCATCAGATCCTTTCATGATGACATGAAGACAACAATCCAGTATGAAGGCAGCATATCCAACCCATTTGACATCACGAGTGGAGTCAAGTAAGGCTGTGTCCTTGCTCCCACCCTCTTTGGCATCTTCTTTGCCCTGCTCCTAAAGCACACTTTTGGAACTGCAACAGGTGTATACCTGCACACCAGATTCAGCGGTCAACTATTCAACCTGACTTGGCTGAAAGCAAAAACAAAAGTGATGGAGAAAACAATTAGGGACATGCTTTTTGCTGATGATGCTGCTGTCACTTCTGACACTGAGCAGGAACTCCAATGCCTCATGGACAGGTTTTCCCAGGCCTGCAAAGACTTCAGACTGACAATCAGCCTGAAAAAGACCAATGTGCTGAGCCAGGATGTGGTTACACCAGCCATCTACATCAATAACTACCAGTTTGATGTCATACACCAGTTCACATACCTAGGATCAACCATCAGTGACAACCTGTCCCTTGATGCCGAGATCAACAAGTGTATCGGCAAGGCTGCTACGACCTTAGGACGCCTCACCACCCGCGTCTGGGAGAACCCAAAGCTGACAATTTCAACCAAGATGGCAGTGTACAACGCCTGCATTGTCAGCACTCTCCTTTATGGCAGTGAAACATGGACAACATACTCTAAACAGGAGCGCAAACTGAACAGCTTCCACCTGCGCTCTCTCCATCGCATCCTCGGCATCCACTGAAGTGACAAAGTTACCAATGCTCAGGTCCTCGAGGTTGCAGGTCTTCCCACTATGTACATACTCCTCAGACAACGTAGACTTCAATGGCTTGGTCACGTGCGAAGGATGGAGGATGGACGCATTCCTAAAGATCTCCTCTATGGTGAACTTGCCTCCGGCAAGAGAGGCATTGGCTGCCCCCAACTGTGCTACAAAGACGTCTGCAAGCAAGACATGAAAGTCCTGGAGATCAAACACAGAGAACTGGGAGGAGGTAGCGGCTGACCGCAGCAAATGGCGCAGTGTTCTCCACAAACAGCTGAAGTGTGGTGAAGAAAAGATCCACACCGCAGCAAATGAAAAGAGAGCCAAGCAGAAGGCATGTACTCCAGTCACCTCAACAAGCCACATCTGCATCAGATGTGACAGAGACTGCCACTCCCGCATTGGACTGACCAGCCACAGCCGGCCCTGTCGCTGAACAAATGACCTTTCTTCTGGCGTTAATTCCATAGTCGACACCGACTGACGGAGGCCTACCCCCCAGTTCTAACTGTTGAACACTTTCACTAGTTTCACTCAGTGACTCACTTTTCAGGGACAGGATGCTTTACTCCTTGTGGATCCTGGTGCACACTGCCTGTGCCAGCAGCAGACATGGCGAATGAAGCATGGTGCTGAGGGGTAGAATGGGAGGATGAAGATGATGGATGCTGACTACTGCTGCTACTGCTGCTGCTGCTGTTGTTGTTGTTGTTGCCGTTGTTTGCATTGTTGCTGGTGTAGCTGCTTGAGTATCTCCAGCCTTGGTCACTCTGTTCCTCAGTGGCAGCAAGAGCTACACACACATGTATAGAACATGATAGAAATTTAATTAGAATCTAATCTATGCAGACTGTGAAACTTGGGACTGTCAGTCTCACTGTCAGAATTAGGTCCTCATCACATAGATATGATATTACCCAGATCTTTGTGCGCATAAGGAAGGAAGGTGGCAGGATGGTTAAGACGTTCGCCTGCCAATATGTAAACCGTGAGTTTCTGGGTTCGTACTCAGCCTCGCCCTTTCTTTCCAGTTTGACGAAAAAATCAAACTGAATGTCAAAGTCATTCGGATGAGACTAGAAACCGAGGCCCATATGCGAACACATGCAGAACATCTTGCACACACATTAAAACCCCGTTCTGCCTTTTGGAAGAGCAGGCCATCGTGTGCCGGTAGGAGCGGATGACAATTTTTTTTTTAAACCAGCATGCACACAGGTGTCGTGTTTAGACACCATCCCTGAGGAAAAATCAGGGAGTTGGAGTCCCAGGGCAGCTCAGGGCTGTATACGGCAACGTTCTGGTGGCTCCAGCGACGGTACTGGAACCATTCGTATCGGTCATTGCCTTTCCCATGGATCATCCCAGTGGTGTGAAGAGGGGGGGTCTGCTGCTTGGGTAACAGCTTGCCCTCCATACTTACTTACCCAGGCTTTGCACAACTCCATAGTCTTCCGAGACTGATGGGTGCCTTCTACATCTGTGCGCAAACATGAAGCTGATTTAGTGATTACTACAAACACTGCGCAAGATAATTAGAACAGATTTTTAACTTTTTTGTGCCCTGGCCTAAAATAATACAGAAAGCCTAGTACACTACAGTTCTTAGTACTATGAGAGAGAGAGAGAGAGAGAGAGAGAGAGGAGAGAGAGAGAGAGAGAGAGAGAGAGAGAGAGAGAGAGAGAGAGAGAGAGAGAGGAGAGAGAGAGAGAGAGAGAGAGAGTGAGAGAGAGAGAGATTTTATTTTTTATTTTAATATTCTTTTACATCGAGGATGATAGAATAAGCACTCATGTACTTTTTTTCATCCAGTCCCTGTGTGTATGCAGATTTGTTATATTATCTGTTCCCACCAGCACACAATGACAAAGCGGAACAGGATTTAACGTGTGCACAAGATCTTCTGAGTGCATTTGCACACTGGGCCTCATCCAAAAGACTTTTGGGGAGAGTGGAGTCAGCACTGATGTTAACTCCAGGAGAAAAATCTCCTCAACCGGGAATCGAACTCAAGATCGTCAAACTGACACAGCAATGTTCTGACCATTAGGCTATCCCATCCCCAGAAAGAAAGAGAGAGAGCAAAAGGAGGGGGGTATGAGAGGGAGAGGAACTGGAAGAGGAGAAGGGAATCTTTTGATTTCAAGTCACGGAAAAGCATTTTTTTTTCAATCACTATTGAAGGTGAAAGAATAAGAGTATTTTATTTCCTTAAATATGCTAGGTCCGTTAAATGTGTTATACTTCATACAAAAAATTAATAGTCAATCATTGTGAATACTGAAACTGAAAGCAGAAGCCAAATATTTTGTTTTATTCTCACTCTAAACCATGTTTTCAATGGGGTTTTTTCCATTTACACCAAACTGTGATCTTTTAGATTTTGATATATAATATATGGAATGTTTGAAAAAAAAATGTTGTCTGGAGGTATGTTACTGTGTTAGGGAGGAGGGTCTTTACTTTCTGTTTCTCAGTTCTTAAGTCTTTAGGCAATCTGCTGAATCTCTCATCTTCTCGGTATCTTACTATTGATCTATCTATAGAGGATTCTTTTAATACATCTTAATTTATAATCAAGGCAAAACAACTAATATTTCCTTGGAAAAAAAGGGGGGGGGGCAAAAACTTTATTTCCTAGATGATTCTTCATCTTAGATCTTTTCACCTGTAAGTTAATATGATCCAGAATACTTTTTGCTGATAATGGAACTTTTGGGATGCTCAAAATGCTGCAGACTGTGTAGTCCCATGAAGGCACCATCTGCTTGCGTAACACTAACAGACCATAAAATATATCTTGGAAAAATTTATCAAAATCATTCAGTGTCCAATTGGTCAATGTCTCACTCATCTCATAAATTTTGTCATGTGCTATGGTGTACATAACAAGTTTTTTAGAACTGAAAGTGAAACTGAGAAAAAGCAGTGGCCACTGCCCAGGAAACAGAATGTTCACTAAGAGTAAGAATGTTCAGTTAATCACTGTCACACATTTTCTATACATACCTGTTGAAACAACCACTGCAATAAAAGTAAAACTGGCACACATGAGTGAATTAAACCACCTAGCCTTGATATTGTTGTTACAATGCAAACACTATACACTACAGACAGTGCACAATTTAAATAACAGGATAGCCTAGTGGTCAAGGGGGAATGGGATAGCCTAGTGCAGTAGTGGTTCAGGGGGGACAGGATAGCCTAGTGGTCAAAACATTGCGCTCGCAATTTGACGACCCGGGCTCGATTCCCATTCAAGAAGATTTTTCTCCTGGAGTTAACATCAGTGCTGACTCCACTCTCCCCCAAAGTCCTTCGGATGAGACTATAAATCGATATCCCGTGTGTGAACACACACAGAACATCTTGCACACACGTTAAATCCTGTTCCACTTTTCGTAAGAGTAGGCCATAGCGTGCCGGTGGGAACAGATGACATTACATAACTGCATACACACGGGGACTGGATGTAAAAAAGCACAAGAGTGCTTATCCCATTATCCTCGATATAAAAGAATAAAATGAAATAAAAATAAAATAAATGAATAACAGTAGTAACACTAACACAGTAACAGTCCAATCCATCTTTCCATGGCTTGTGCAGAACTATATGTTGAAGGATTGGATGACAAGAACATACCCAGGATGCAATATATGCAATGCATGGTCTGGCTGAAGATAATTTGTTAAAAGTGCTGTATTGTTAGTTGCCTAGTGCAGTATTCCCACCTGACAAGAAATTTATTTTCGTGTAAAATTAAAACTGTTCAATGGGTTCCAGAAATCGATATGAATTAAGTGCACAAACCAAAATAAATAATCATCGAGTTGTTAAAGTTGGATGTGCAGCTGGTTGAAGATTCTAGTAATCATTAATTACCACTCAAACAAGGCTAGCCTAGTACAACTAGTTAGGCTAGCCCAGTAGGCCTACTACTGCCTCCAACGAAGAGTGAAACTGAAGCAACCCGTATCTATTTCGCTTGACTTGCCGCATGCACTCGCCTCTCTTTTGATTTTTTAAACTGTTATGACTGAAACCACCACTTTCATATTCAATATTCCAACAAAACTATGTTTCATATGATGACACTTTCACGATAACTGCCTGATCGCAAACAATATCTCACTATTTGAAGCGGGAATAGGCCCTAACGCATGTAAAATCTACACGATCCAGACCCCGATCATCCATGGCTGCAAAACTGGCCACATTACATCGCAATGCAAAGATAAAAATGTGCACAGACGGGGCTGTGATTAAGTAAACCGCACACTTACCTTTAAAAAAAGACATCCTTGCAATCAAAAACCATCTCGATCAAACAATATCAAACAAATAAAAGGATAAAAAGCCATAGAATTCTCCACAGACGTATGTTTACGAGAGGTCTTTCATAGCCAAACGAGAACAACGTACATCTTTTCACCGAACATCACCACATAGAGTGAAATAAATTAGTCGAAATTCAGTTTGTTGTCTTGACCATCGCCAGATTAAAATCCCATCTGTAACATTTTGACAACCATTGGCATCAAAACTTTGTTGGAAGTGTCATTAAAAATCGTTCACTTGCTTTCTTTTGACAACTTTAAAGTATCTGTATTGTAAACTTTCGGAACATAATTTGCATTTTCCGGAACCAGCTGAACCACTGACCATTCGACCGGCGCACGCGCACCGGCACGCACACACATACACACACACACCACAAATAATGATAGTGTTTATTTTCATAGGCAACAGACAAGCATTTACATTTATCCTTTTTTCATATGACCCTTGCCCTGCAATATGGTCAAGATAGCAACACACACACACACACACACACACACACACACACACACACACACACACACACACACACACACAACACACACACACACACATTTTTGTACAGAAAGTTATGAATGGAAATGCCCCTCCGAAAACCAATAATTGTTCCAAAGTTAACGAGAACAGGCATAATCACCTACTAACATTTCCGAGACCCAGAAATAATCTTTACAACAAAACAAGCTTTTTACATGGAACAAGCTCCCAAGTTTAAAAATGTATCAAAAACAAAAATCAGTTCAAGACACAAATGAGAAATTATTATTTGAGTAAATGTTTAGGAACTGAATTATAAATCAATTAACTGTGATAACGACGAATGCAGCAGCGCTTTCTGCGTCCCTTGAACATATTTCATATGTGATTTTTAGGGACTGGAAACTTTTGCATTATTACATATGTGTGTGTATGTGGAAGAAAGGGGAAGAGTGAGGAAAGCCTGTGAGTAATCTAAACATGCACATACATAATTTACAAATTTACAAGTGTGGAAAGAAGAAATCCAAATGGATGAAGTGATGATGTTGTGACTTGATTTTTTAAAAACATGTCCCTTTTTTTAAAATCCAGTTTAACAGGTTTTATTATGAATGTTGCTTTTGATGTTCTTAATGGTGAATTATTAGTATCATTATAATTGTTACTGTCTTGGTTTAATGGTCTAGCTTACCGAATAAAAAAAAATTGAAGTAGGGATTCTTGAGTGTTTGTAAAACTTGTAGTATTATCCTTATTATTGATTGGCTGATTGTTTATGTTCCTCCATTCCTCCTTGATACCCCCTTTCCCCCAGTCCTTTTCAATAGTTTTTTTTTAATTTTAACTTATTTTTCATAGTTATTATTGTGTTATTGCTGTTTGTGGTGATGGGTGATTATCATATTATTGTAAATTTTATCATTATCATTTTGAATGATTTATTAATTTGAAATTACTTCAAATTAATAAGTTTTGTTCCTGTTTTCCTGAATCTTACCCTGCATTATCATTATCAGTATTATTGTTGTTGTTGTTGTTGTTGTTGTTGTTGTTGTTGTTGTTGTTGTTGTTGTTGTTGTTGTTGTTATTATTATTATTATTATTATTATTATTATTATTATTATTATTATTGTAGTATTCTCTAAAGTTCCTTTTGAGTTTATTTTGTTGTTATGAATTGTAACAATGTTTAAGCTAAATATATTTTGGGTGGGGTTTTCTTGGTTGTAGTTTGCTTGTTTGCTTGCTGCTTCATCTTTGTTAGTTTGTTTTTTTTGTTTAAGTGGTTTTGGGGTGGTTTTTTGTTGTGGTTTTTTGTTTTGTTTTGTTTTTGTTTGTTTTTTTCCCCAGATAGATGGCTTGATGAAAAAAAGCAAATTTATTGCTTACTCAATGTACATGGGAGACGGATAGCCTAGTGGTCAGAACATGGCGCTGGCAATTTGACGACCCTGGTTTGATTCCCGTTGGAGGGGATTTTTTCTCTAGAGTTAACATCAGTGCTGACCCCACTCTCCCCAAAAGTCCTTCAAATGAGACTATAAACCGAGGCCCGTGTGTGAACGCACGCAGAACATCTTGCGCACACGTTAAATCCTATTCCGCTTTTCGTAAGAGTAGGCCATCGTGTGCCGGTGGGAACAGATGACAAGATTGACAAAACTGCATACACACGGGGACTGGATGTTAAAAAAGCACATGAATGCTCATTCCATTATCCTCGATATAAAAGACTAAATAACAGAATAAATAAATAAATACCATCTGAAAATAAATTGTTGACTTTGACTTTGGCTTTCACACACACACACACACACACACACACACACACACACACACACACACACACACACACACACACACACACACACACACACACACACACACACACACACACACACACCACACACACAACACACACACACACAGATAGATAGATATAGATAGATATAGATAGATATAGATATAGATATAGATATAGATATAGATTAGATAGATAGATAGATAGAGAGAGAGAGAGAGAGAGAGAGAGAGAGAGAGAGAGAGAGAGAGAGAGAGAGAGAGAGAGAGAGAGAGAGAGAGAGAGAGAGAGAGAAGAGAGAGAGATCTGTTTGCTGTGTTTTCCCCATTCCTCCTTGATACCTCGTCCCCATGTGTTCCACCCCCACCCCCTTTTTTCGTTTGTTTCTTGTTTCTTGTTTTTTGTTTGTATGTTTGTTAGTACTATGTTATTTTCTCTCAGTGGTGATGTGTATTATCATATTGTATTGTTATGTTTTGTTTTTTTTCTTTTTCTTTTCTTTTTTTTCCTTCTTTGACTTTTGATGTTTTCCTTTTCTTTTTTTTCATATATATAAAGCATGAACTGAAGCATGGAGGTATTGTAACCTGACATAATTTGCATGATTGACATTTCATGGATTTTTTTAAAGTGTTAGATAATGGTATTGCTGATATTGAAACTAATATAAGTTGTTTGTTTGACACCTTATGATTTTTTAAACTTTAAATGTGTGCATGCACCTACGTGCATACGTGCTCGTGTTGGCCAGTGCTCGCGCGCACACGCGCGTGTGTGTATGTATATGTGTGACTTTTGAGTCGGTTTTTTTTGGTTTGTTTTTGTTGTCGTTGCTTGTATTATCTAAAGGCATATTTTATTTTTAAGGCTGTTGAAATCATTTTAGTTTAATTAATGTTGGTGAAATGGTTTTTGTTTGTTGTTTGGGGGAGGGGGGGTTGTTTGGGGTTTTTTTGGTTGTTTTTTCCTTAGATAGATGGCTTGATGAAAAAAAGCAAAACAATGCTTATTCGATGTAGGCTACCATCTGGAAATAGAAATTTGACTTCGACCTTGACTTTGACACACACACGCGCGCGTGCGCGCGCACGCACGCACGCACGCACGCACGCACACACACACACACACACACACACACACACACACACACACAACACACACACACACACACACACACACACACACACACACACACACACACACACCGTCACTACCACCACCACCACCACCACCACCTCAAACAAACAAGCCATACATTCCAATTTAAGATAAAACTGAATAGATAACACTTTTGACAGATGGACAGACAGACAGTTCGAAGAACTGGGAGATCGAGGCAGTGAAATAACTGTTATGTAATTTACATAGGCCTACAAAGAATATCATCCTGTATAGTAAAAATTGAGAAAGCCAATCAGTTCTCATACGTGTTAACTATAGATCAATCACATCAAAACAAAATTTCATATTTCATGTGTCAATACAGTTCCCCCAGCTGTAAATGGGTACTTGCCCTCTTTAGGGTCAGGGAAGGTAAAGCTGTGAGGGAGAGGAGATGGACGCCGCCCTCAACATGCTGGCCCCTGGAGAAGCTGAGGTCTCTGACGCCTCGCTCCCCTATGACCACAGGTTTTTGACACCTTTAGTTAATTTTTAAATTTAACATTGCTGATGATTGGATACGTGATAAGAGTGCTAGGAGTAGGACAGTGCTCGACGGACAGCGGAGGGATGATATGTATATGTGGATGAGGGTTTTTTTGTTTTTATTTTTTCGTTCTTTTTATCGAATAAGGCATATTTTATTTTTAACGGTGTGTGAATCATTTTGTTTAAATTTAATGTTCCGGACAATGGTCTTTGTTTTACGTAAGCGGGAAGGGGAGTTCGTTTGGGATGTTCTTTTGGTTCGTCTTTTTCCATGTAGATAGATGGCTGAGAAAAAAGAAAACAATTTTTAATGAGCATCTATTGGAAATAGAAATTTGACATAGACGAAGGAGAACAACAAGGCAGGCGTGCGCGCAAGCACTATCCAGCACGCAACGCACTCATCACACATCCATCACCCCCCTCACGACACACATCAAATAAAAAAACACACTCAACTAAAACACAACACAATAAATCGTCCATACCAAACAACCACACCAAACAAACAACCATGCTCAATTAAGATAAATGAATAGATAACACTTTTGAAGGTATGGTATCAGACAGGACAGTTCGAAGAAACGGGAAATCGAGGAAGGAATAATATGTTATGTAATTTAATAGCTAACAAGAATATCAAAGAAAAAGAAAAAAGCCAAAAGTCCATACGAACTAAGACAATCACATCAAAAAAAATCAACATGCAATACAGCAGCTAAAGTACATACCAACTAGGGAGGAAGGTAAAGCTGTGAGGGAGGGGAGATGGACGGCTAAGTGAGGGAGAAGCTGAGGTCCTGAGTCGCTCCATGACCACACAGGTTGAGAACTTTAGCAATTTAGAAGAGAACAATGTGATGATTGAGAAGAGAGATGAATGAGAGAGAGAATTATTCAAGGGAAAGCAGAGTAAGTAAGATTGAATAGTCATCGGCAGAGAGAGAGAGAGATCTGAAATACACTGAACTGCGATGAACAAATGATTGTAAATGATTAGGCTACATGTGAAAACGTCATCTGATCACCCTTCTTCAATGCTTGTGTATGTTTACCTAATAATAGACCAAGGAAGAGATGGGAGGACATCATCAGGGAATAAACAGGCCTAGAACTCACCAACAATTTTTAGAAAGGCAGAACAGAGAGAGGGATGGAGGGAATGGTTGTCAGGTCTTTAGGGGTGCCCCCACGGTCGCCAGACTAAGGGATAGATAGATAGATAGATAGATAGATAGATAGATGAAGTTTTCTGCGTGGGTTCACACCTGGTACCTCGGTTTATTGGGGAGGGGATAGCCTAGTGGTCAGAACATTGCGCTCGCAATTTGACGTCCCGAGTTCGATTCCTGTCGGAGGGGATTTTTCCCCTGGAGTTAACATCAGTGCTGACTCCACTCTCCTCAAAAGTCTTTCGATGAGACTGTAAACCGAGGCCCCGTGTGCAAACACACGCAGAACATCTTGCGCACACGTAAAATCCTGTTCCGCTTTTCGTAAGAGTAGGCCATTGTGTGCCGGTGGGAACAGATGACAATATTTACACAACTGCATACACACGGGGACTGGATGAAAAAAAGCACATGAGTGCTTATCCCATTATCCTCGGTATAAAAGAACACAATAAAATAAATAAATAAAATAAAATATAGTCTCATTCAAGGGACTTTCGAACAACACGGAGAGGCTCAGTACAGTTGCTTGGCTGCACTGTTTTTTTTTTTTTTTTTTTTTTCAATAGGAGAACAGATCGATTCAAAATTTCGAGGGAGCCATTAATGAGGGGTCTCAGTAGACTAGCCTAGTCAGTTCTCTACATCTCATAATTATCAGGCTTGTGCTGGCTGTACCACGTCGTCAGGAGCAGCAAGAGACAGAGAACCGAATACCAGACGTGGTTTTTAGTGCTGCTGGACCGATTCGGTGCTTGTGTACCCCAGTCAGACCTGCGCAGAATGTTGGCGACAGTTCGCTGGGTGAATATGGTCATAGATATAATCATCTGGCATTGCAGACTCAGCTATGGCCATGAAAGTCAACGCTGAAATAAACAGTAGTTTACGGGAATGCTGATTTTGAAATGAAAAAAAAAAAGATGAGATTTTCAAACTGTCAGCTTGGCTTACATGCAGGCTGGAGGATTTGCCACACACACCATCTGCAGTCTACTGTCAGAGAGTGTGCTATGTAACACTAACACTGCCCACCTTAACCATACATGATTTTTTTTTGGGAAATATCCTGGTGCCAGAGCTGCACTGTTCTAGAATCATGACACCATTTACAATAACTCACTGTATAGACAGAATCATGTCTTTTAAGGTGGTTAAGATTAGCAGCAATAATTTTTGACTCTAAAATAGGCTTCAGCCTGAATTTTGTTCTTATAGATATACACATAAAACATAAGATACATGTCTTATTTTACCAACTACAATATTTTTATAAATCTTGTTTTATATAGATATACATTATACTAATGCATAATATAACATATATACATATATATATATATATATATATATATATATATATATTATATATATATATATATATATATATATATATATATATATATATATATATATATATATATATATATATATATATAATCAAAAGCAGCTCGTTTTGTGTTCGTGCAGAGTTGTGTAAAAAGACACTTACATGCAGTTTTAGAACAACACAATGGCACGCGACAGGATTATTGTTCAGAGCGACTGGGCCGAGTCTTTGAGGTAGATCTGCTCGTGAATGTGGATGTGCCTGTCTGTTCTTTTCAGTCAGTGATACGAAAGAAACATTCGTCTGCTTAATTTGATTAATCTGGTGTTTGTACATGCTTGCACGCACAATGATCAGCGCACCGACGATCCAGTGCATGCAGTGGACAGATTGAACAGACGACGTTAAATTGAAGACAACGACAACAACATCAACACACGCACGCACGCACGCACGCACGCGTGCACGCGCACGCGCACGCGCGCGCGCGCACGCGAGTAAACAAAAAGTATATATTATATATAGGGCCTGATCACACACACACACACACACACACACACACACACACACACACACACAGAGTGACACACAGTGACACACACACACACACACACACACACACACTCACACACACACACACACACACACACACACACACACACACACACACACACACACACACACAGAGTAACACACACACATGTATGCACATGCTGAAAGTGAAAGTAATGGTTGGTAAAAACGATGCAAAATCTTACCAGAACCTCAGAGCTCTTGCCAAGGTGCGGAAAATATTTGAAAAAATACAACAAACCAGCATATAAATAATAATATCATTATTATTTGGTATTTAGTGTAGGCTACCATATCCCACTTTGTGATTTCAGAGAACATGGAGGAACTGCCTGGGTCACCTACAAGACTGCAGGTAAAGACATGCTTTTTAAAAATACTTTATAATTTTTTTTTTTTTTATAGCATTCTTAAAATTACAACACCACATACAACATGTTTGTCACATTTCAGACCTGTCAAGGTGTCTGTATTAATGATGCAGTCTTACTCATAGTCAGAGCTGATATATATATATTGTAGTTGCTTTACATATAGTTTGTATGTTAAGAGGTTTCTCACTTTCTGTGCAACTGACAGTGACACCCTGAGTTGAGATTTGATAAGGCCTCTAATGGCAAAAGAACGGCAGTGGCTTGCTTTGGTATAAATCTCGCCATACCTGAACCTTGGAGATCTAGTGAAGAAACAAAAAACACACAAAAACAGTCCTGAATTGGAATCACTTCAGTCGGCTACATGTATTCAGTCAGCTACATGTAAGCTATGAATTATTATTGATTGTTTGTGTCAAATGCAAGCGCTTCGATTTGTTTTTACAGTGGTAAGAAACTCGCATAGAGCATGGCAGCAGAGGGTCTCCAGAGGAGAAGCCCCTTTCAAACAAGTGTTTCGGGCCTTTAATCTTCCTTACACTCTAGGGAGGCCGGCCCACATCCAGTTCATGACTCTGGGGATGTCTCTCTGCTGCCAAGATATAGCACTATAAATTCCATGTATTATTATTATTATTATTATTATTATTATTATTATTATTATTATATGTATTTGATGTAGGTGGTTTTGCACGTTGCAGAGCCCCCCAGTGTTCACAGTGAACTGAAGCATCATGGGATGTCGGAGAACGGCTTGCCCTACCTGGTGGCTGAGGACGGCTTTTCCGCCACTTTCCTGACCAGGGTGAGGCCTGAGGGAGGGAGGGAGGAGGCCTGATGAACGCTGCACTGGGCAGCTCTTTATGAATAGTTACATGCTCACACAGGCATGCATGAATATACTCACATGCACGCATGCATGCAGACACACACACGCATGCATGCATGCATGCACGCACATACACACACACACACACACACACACACACACCACACACACACACACACACACACACACACACACACACACACACATTTACTCATAGAATGATAGATCCATGGATAGATCTATACACATACACAATTTACATGTTTCCATTCATATACACACATACAGTATAAGCAGATGCATGTGCATGCATGGACCCACCCACACACACAGTCCACACACACACACACACACACACACACACACACACACACACACACACACACACACACGCACACACGCACATTTTTTTTTATAGTCCTTTTACCTCCATCTTGTGAAAATGCATGCTCCCATTTGATATCCACATTCAGTGATTTACACACACAGTGCCTACACACGCAAATTCTCATGCATGCAAGCTCATGGGCATAAACACACTAAAGTGAAAAAAAAAAACCCACACACTTAAACTTTTATGTAAAAGTTAAAGCACCAGACAAATAGGTTGTAGCCCCTATGGAATATTCTGCATGCCAAGATGCCTGGAGAAGCGAAAAGCCAACTGTGGGAGGTGTGTGACGCTGTGAAGAGTGTTGTTTTCCACTTGCAGAGAACCATGTCGGTGACATACGTGGGAGATACAATGACAATGTCCAGGAAGTTTGTGGCCCCCAACATCACCTTTTCTACCATCCACAAGGCCAAGAAAGGGTGAGTTTTTAAAAAAATATTTATTTATTTAGTTAGTTTTTATTTTTATTTTTATTTTTATTTATTTGTTTTTTGAAGGGGGTGAGCTAAGTGTCACAGCCAAGGCTGGGAATCAAACTCTTTTAAGTTCTTGTCCTTGCTTGTGTGTGTGTGTGTGTGTGTGTGTGTGTGTGTGTGTGTGTGTGTGTGTGTGTGTGTGTGTGTGTATGTGTGTGTGTGTGTGAGTGTGTGTGTGTGTCAATCAATCAATCAATCAATCAATCAAATTTTTATTTCCAGATGGTACATTGAGTAAGCAGCGATCTGCTTTTTTCCATCAAGCCATCTATCTAAAGAAAAGAAAAGAAAAAAAATCAAAACAATAGCAAAAATCAAATCCTAAACAAGACAAAAAACCAACAAAAAACAAAGTAGAAAATCCCTAGCAAACAAACAAACAAACAAAAAACCAACGAAAGAAAGAAAAGGGGAAAAAGCAAACAAAATTAAAACAACAGCAACAAACATTTCACCAACATTAACTTGCTAACATGATTTCAACAACTTTAAAATAAACTATGCCTATAAATAATACAAGCAACTACTATAACAACAACCAAAAGAGAAAATAAAATAAATAAAATAAATAAATAAAATAAATAAATAAAAATAAAAAATATTTTAAAAATCTACTCGAAAGCCATACACACATATGCACATACACCCACACCCACACCCACACACACACACACACACACACACACACCCGTGCATCTACACACACACACACACACACACACACACACACACACACACACACACACACACACACACACACACACACACGCGGTTTGCGCTCTTCCACTCAGCTCGTATACTCGTAGGTACATGCACACATTTAAAGTCTTTTTAAAAAAATCATATAGTGTCAACAAAAAAAACCCCAACAAAAAACACACACACACACACACACACACACACACACACACACACACACACACACACACACACACACACAAACAGCTTATATCAATTACAATGTAACCAAAAAACATTAAGACTTAATAATAACAATAATAATAATAATAATAATAATAATAGTAATAGTAATAGTAATAATAATAATAATAATAATAATAATAATAATAATAATAATAAAACAATTTTTTAAAAAAATGAATAAACACAACAACAACAACAAAAAATTTTAAAAATAAATAAGTAAAATAATAAAAAATCTATAAGCAATTTATGTCAGATTACAATATCTCTATACTTCAATTCATACTTTATATTTTTAAAAGAAGATAAGGAAAAAACAACAAACACAACGATACCTTATGATAATACCCATCATCACTGAGAGGAAATAACATATACGCTAACAAACATACAATCAAACAAAAGAAAAACAAAACCAACCAAACAAACAAAAAACACATAAAAACACACCAAAAAACAAACAATCAAACCAAAACATCAAAAAACCAATCCACACGGATTATATATTAGAAGGAAGAAAAGAAAAAACAACTAAAGCAACAATACCATATGATAATACCCATCACCACTTAGTGGAATAACATAACAAACATATGGGCATGCACACATTAAAAAAAAAGAAGAAAATTTTAAATCATATGGTGTCAAACAGCTTATATCAATACAATGTCACCAACCATTATTTAAGACTTAAAAAAAAAAAAAAAAAATAATAATAATAAAAACACCAAAAAACAAACAAAAAAACCCACCAAAAACAAACAATCAGACCAAAACATCAAAAAACCAATCCACACGGATTATATATTAGAAGGAAAGAAAAGAAAAAACAACTAAAGCAACAATACCATATGATAATACCCATCACCACTGAGTGGAATAACATAAACATATGGGCATGCACACATTTAAAATTGTTTTTAAAAAAAAAAATCATGTGGTGTCAACAGCTTATATCAATACAATGTCACCAACCATTATTTAAGACTTAAAAATAGAAAATAAAAATAAAAAAATAAATAAAAATAATAAAAAAATCCATGAAATGTCAATAAGCAACTTATGTCAGATTACATTATCTCCACACTTCAATTCATACTTATGTTATGAGGAAGAAAAGAAAAAACAAAAACAAAACAAAACAAACAAACAAAAAAACAAAAATAAAACCCCGAAAAACAAACGCAACAATACATATGATAATACCAATCTCCACTGAGAGGAAATAACATATACACTAACAAACATTCAAACTAACCAAAAAACTAATAAACAAACAAAAGCAACAGAGAACCAAACAAACATAATGAACGAAAAAAAAACAAGCAAAACAAAACTAAAGCAAAAAACAAACAAAAAACAAGCAAACAAACAAACACAACCCCCCAAAAAAAACACACACAAAAAAGAACCCCACACACTCGAAAAAGAAAAAAATTTGGAGGGGGGGTGGGAACGGGTGGGGAGGGGGTATCAAGAGGAAGGGGGGAAACACAAACAGCAACCAGAAGAATTATAATAATGATTTATGATTATATTTCATGAATAAAAAACCCTACACATATGAACAAAAACAAACAAACAAACATTCAAACAAACAAACAAAAAACAAACAAAACACAACAAAAAACATACACAACAACAACCAGAACAAAAAAGTAAGGCCTTTCCACTTATCAAAATAATATAAATATAATAGTGCTAATAGTCTCATTAGTATAATTAATAAAATAAAATAAAAATTAAATATTTATCCTGAAACTATTAAACTGGGTAAGTGAAAAAAAAAAAAAAAAAAAAAAATCCAATCTAGTCGTCAAATCAGTGGTTTGGTTTTCTCCTTGTGAATTTGCAGAATATACACGTGTTTACATACATCACTTATTCCCTATCCTGTTCAAAATTAAATTATATAAAAAAAAAAAAATAAATAAAAAAAACCCAACCCTTTCTCCCCCTTTTCCCCCTTCCACATACATATATAGCAAGCAAAGTGTAGCTTTTTCAGTCACAGTGAGCCACACGTGAAAGATTTTTCGGGTTAGCAGAGAGTATCAATATCTTTAGTCTGTTCTAAGTATGGTTGATTGGATTGATGTGTAGTTCTTAAACATTTTTGCATAAGCGCATTAAGTGATTTTTCAACTGATTTTTGAACTGATTTTTATTTTTGATACATTTTAAATGTTTTGGGAGCTTGTTCCATAAATCACTACCTGAATATAGGAAGCTTGTTTTGTAAAGATTGTTTCTGGGTCTGGGAAATGTTAGTAGATGGTTATGCCTGTGCTCATTAATTTTGAATCTATTGGTGATCTTGGGAGGGGCATTTCCATTGACAACTTTTTGTACAAATAGAGCTTTATTGAGATAAAGCCTGTTTTGAAATGTAAGAATATTTGTTAGCTTATAATCATTGATGGTTAGGGAGCTTGATTTTAATAGGACAAGTTTTAGCGCTCTTTTATATAATCGATGGATGAATTTCAAATTAGTTTCACTGCAGTTGTCCCAAAGAGATGAGGCATAGTCAACTATTGGCAAGATGTGTCCACAAAAAAAGAGTTTGCGTGAATGACTATCTAGAAAGTGTTTTATTTTTGATAGCTGACGTACCTTGTTTGTAAGACGTTTTCCTTGTGCCATCACATGGTCAGTCCAAGTAAGATTATTGTCGATAATTACACCCAGAATTTTGTGTGAGTCAACTTCTTCAATGATTTTTTGATCTATCAACAGAGGTTGAAATTTACTTTTCATTTTTTGCCTCTTTTGTCGTGCTAGTACGTACATACCTTTAGTTTTTTGAGCATTTAAGGACATATGGTTTAATTGAGTCCAAGTAATCAATTTGTTGATATTGTTTTGAAGTTTGAGTGTTAGTCTGTGGGGGTCAGTATCACTACAATAGAGGGATGTGTCATCAGCAAACATTTCACAGCTACAATCTAGAAATAAGGGTAAGTCATTTACATATATTGAGAACAAAAGAGGACCCAATATTGATCCTTGTGGTACTCCATATCTAATAGATACTAATTCTGATGTTTGATTATTTGCAGTTACCAACTGCTGTCTATCTAACAAAAAACTTTTTAAAAGATTGATTATTTCAGGTGTTAGTTTGTATAGGTGAAGTTTACGCACTAGCAGGGAGTGATTAATTACATCAAATGCTTTTTCAAAGTCAACAAAAATTAGGCCTGTATAGTTATTTTCATTTATGTTGTGTAAGAGACTGTCTGTTAGTTGAGTTAGAGCTGTGTGACAAGAATAGTTTTTACGAAAGCCTGACTGATCTTCATTTATTAGGTTGTTGTTAACAAAGTAGGAATATAAAGATTTTTGGATATGTTTTTCAATGGGTTTGGATAAGACCGATAGGATTGAAATTGGTCTGTAATTTGAAGGACAAGAAGAATCTCCAGATTTGTGGACTGGTATGACTTTTGCCTTTTTAAATATGAGAGGAATGTTGCTTTTATCTATACACAAGTTATATAGATATGTCAGTGTTTCAGCTATAATAGGACCAGAAAGGTTCAATATTTTTCCATCCAGATTGTCAAGGTCACGTGTTCTGGAATTTTTTTTGAGAGATAGACTTTCCAACACGTCTTTAATTGTCATTGGCAATAATTCAACTGGGAATTTAATTTCTTTTGATTCAATATATTGTTCTAAGTATTGGAGATCATTTTCATTTGACTTATCACATGATATGATTTTAGTAGCGATGTTTGAGAAATGGGTGTTCAGTTCATCAGCTGTTATGTCTTTAACTGTCTTTTGGCTTTTTGATATAGGTCTATTACATAAAATATTGATGGCTTTCCATACCTGGCGAGAGTCGGTAGTTGTAATTAACAGTTTTTGAAAGTAATCACGTTTTGATCTCCGTTTTAGTGAAGTTACTTTGTTTCTTTGCATTTTAAATTCTTCTTTTGTACCATGGGTTTTCAAATAGTCTCTTAAGCGCATTTCTGACTCTATGTCTTTTGTTATCCAAGGAGGTTTTATTTTTTCTTTAACTCTTTTTTTGATGAAGGGGGCATGCCTATCATACACTGAAATAAATGTGGTAATCCAGAATTCTGCAGCTTCGTTGGGGTCTCTGATTTGATATATGTCTTGGAATGGCGAATTTATCAAGTCTGAAAGAAAGTCTTGTTCGTTGAAGTTATTAAATTTTCTGTAAAAGATGGTTTTAATGTCCTACTTTGGGAATTTTGACACGATGTTTAAACCAAGTTAAACACACAGCATTGTGATCACTGCATCCACAGGAGGGGGCACATACTTCTGTTATGTTTTGTTTTGTAGTAGTATAGATATGATCTATCAAAGTTCTAGAGTTATCTGTTATCCGAGTTGGTTTGTCTATTAGTTGTTCCAGGCCATGCATAGTGATGTTGTGACTCCATTTAGGCTTGGGTTTTAATAAGTCGATGTTAAAATCCCCAAGAATAATTGTTTCATAGTTTAAAAATGTCACTTCATCCATAAGAGAGTTGAATTTTTCAAACCATTCTGTGGTTTCTGAAGGATTTCTGTATATGAATCCTATTAATATTGGATTATTGTGTTTTAATTTTATTTCAACCCAAATTGATTCAATGTCATAAACATCAAAGTTGTATAATCTTTTGCAACTCAGTGAAGAAGCGAAATATGTTAATAACCCAGTGGACTTGGGCTTGTGTGGATCCTGTCGAAAAATCTGATATCCTGGAATATTCATGCATGTGTCAGTTACGTGTGGTGAGAGTCGAGATTCAGCAAGGCAAAACAAATGAAATTGATTCTCATCATTGTGCAGTATGGTCGAAATATCATCTTTTTTGTTTGTTGCATTGTTGATATTCAGGTAGCCTACACGGAGGCCTTGCTTTGTGGGCCACTTGTCTAAAGTTAGAGACATGTTAAGATTGATTTTATATATATATATATATATATATATGTATGTATGTAAGATCTATCAAAATAAGAGACTTGATTATGAAATTTTTTGACAAAATAAGCTATAGTTCAATTTTGAAAACTAAAATATAAACACAAATCAAAATCTGTAAGGAATGAATGTGTTATAATAAACAACTTTTTGAATCCAGTCCTGTTTTTACATAGATCATATACTACGGTCATAAAAAATAATAAAACATATAAATTGGGAAAAATATTTAAGAACAACTAAGATACAACAATTTTTGCTAAATCAATATAACCAATCACACACTAAATATTAATATGATACTAAACACAAAGAGATACAGTGACGAATAATAATAGATGAAAAAGCAAACAAAAATATAGTATGGCAGAGTTGGTTCAAAAACTCCAATCCACACTAGCCCTAGGCAACAACTGCCCTGTTGCAAGAGTCTCTGGATCCGATATACCTGCTAGATGTAGAAGGCAATTTATCCACTCAAATGAGATATACACTGCAGCATGACATTGATCAACATTTGATGTTGAGGAGAAAAAAAAAGAAAAAAAAAGAAAAAAAAAAGAAAAAAGAAAAAAGAAAGGGGGCTGGGGGCTGGGTGAAAGTATGGGGAGAGAGAGAGAGAGAGAGAGAGAGAGAGAGAGAGAGAGAGAGAGAGAGAGAGAGAGAGAGATATTTCCATTCAAGCAATCATTTATCATCATGGGAACACTGCATTTAACATTTGGACACCTGCACAAACACATTTGTAATTATATAGTACATTATACATGGGCTGTATGTTTGATGCGGGCTTGCAGGCAGACATTTATTGCACGCATGCACACACACGCATGCGCACACACACACGTTCACATAATTATCATACACGTACACACGCAGTGCATACGCAAAAGCAAGCACGCATGGTTACATACCAGGCAAGCACCCACAAGCTCACCGGCATATCCACAGACACACAAACACGCACACATACGCACGCACACACACACACACGCACGCACGCACTCACGCGCGCACGCACGCACACACATACACACACACTCACGCATGCTTACATACACACAAACACACACACACACACGTGGTGAAACATGCATATACATGTTCACTTACACATACACTCAAACACCACATACACACACTCCCCCCCTCCCCTTCCCTCCACACATACTCACTGGTACACACACACACACACACACACACCACACACACACACACACACACACACACACACACACACACACACACACACACACACACACACACCACACTATTGGGTCAAGCAATGGAGTAGATCTGAAAGTATTTTCACAAGTGGCTGTGTAGCTGCCACGGAGTGTTGTCTCCCTAACACACTTGTGACATCTGAACACTGGGGGTTCCTTGGCTCGGGGATGGGAAAGTCTCTGTCCAGTAATAGACCTAGTGTGGTAGGCCTATTGTCGCTAGTCGCACTGTGGGGTGGGGCTGAAGTCGTCGTTTTGTTGAAGGCAGCCGATCGTGAATGTACACCTTTGGCTGCTTCAGCATAGCTTTTCATGTCACTGGTCGTTATGTTGGGTCGGTAGTTTGTCACAGGCCTCACGGCTGGCGGCTGACTATGGTTTCCGGGGAAACGGATATTTAGGGCAAGAGTTTTGTTACCCTGAGGACTGGGATGGATGGGATCATCGTATAGGGCCTTTTTAGGCGCTCCAGTCCTGGTGAGAAAGGAGGGGGTGTTGTCGATAAGTACAACCCTCTCTTGACGGCAGGTTTCCCCAAGAGAAGCCGTCGACCGTGAAGCCTTGTCTCTCAGTGGATGTCGTCCGAAGGGGGGGAGGATGGAGGAGGCCTGTAGAGCAGCATGGGGGAAGATTTCTTTTAGCAGGTGGATCAGTTTTGTCCAATCTGCTTTTGTGACTGATCCTGCTTTACAGTCATTTATCCCCATGTGGAAGGTGACGTGCTGTATGTGTGGAGAGGGGGCGGCGTGTTGACAGCCACTGACACAGGTGTTGTACTGTCAGGCCTGGTACTGACAGGTTGCAGACTTGCCGGCCCCCCACTGACATCTTTTTCTCGTCCACCCCCTTTCAGCACTGAGTCACCTAACAACAAGGTGTTACACTCTACAGGGATTGTTTTTTGTTGGAGGGTTTTCAGGGGGCTGGAATGGGGGGTGTTTTCTTGGTGCTTTTGGGAATGAGAATTGGAGTGTGGGCTTTGATGGGTGCGGGAGTGTGTGCGTGTCTGCTGTGATGTGTTTGTAAGTAGAGGCTGTTTGCTTGTGTTTTTGCGTGAAGTTGCTGAAGTGTTGTTGCTTGTCTGCTTTTGTGTGAGTGTGGGGTATGAAGAATTGTCAGTCGTGGTTTTGTCTGTGAGGAGAGCATATCTGTTGGATGTGTTTATGTTGTATTCTACCTCTGTGAGTTGCTCTGCAAGTGGTTCAGTATTGTTGTCTGTCTGACTGCTTGAGTGTTTTGTGTGTTTAGTTGCACTGAGTGTTTGTATCTGTTTCTTGGTGGTATTGTTGATGTTGTGTTGACTGTCTTTGAGTGATTGTAGTTTGGAGTTGATTTCTTTCAATTGATCTGTCTGGTATTCTTGGCTGTTTTGTAGTTCTGTTACTTGTTGTGAAACATCTCTTTTCATTGTTTTCATGGAGTTTTTTACTCTGGTTTCAGTGTCAGAGATGACCTGGCTGTTGTGTTTTGTTTCTTGACCTATTTGTGATATTTGTGTTTTGAGTGTGTGTATTTCTTTCTGCATGTTGGAGATAGTGATGTTGGCTGCAATGAGTTGTTCGTGAAGCATTGTTATAATTTCTGTGTTGTTCTTTTGAGAGAGATTGCATGGTGCATTGCTTGTTTGTGTTGTGTTGACTGTTGTTGTGGGAGATGTTTTGGAGTGGGGAGTGGGTTGGTCGGAGGTAGAGGTGGGAGAGGGATGAGGCTGATGGTCACATGTGGAAGTGGAGGGGGAGGGGAGGGGGGACTGAACTATACCTTGATCTTCGGTGGAAGAAGGGGTGGTGGGGGAGAGGGGCGGTGTTGCAGTTTCTTCCTCAGGTGGATTGTGTGTGTGTGTGTGTGTGTGTGTGTGTGTGTGTGTGTGTGTGTGTGTGTGTGTGTGTGTGTGTTTCCCTGAGGTTGTGACTTTTTTCCTGAGGATTTTTCCAGGATAACATTTTTGCTGTTGTGGGTTGTTTTACCTTCGCTGTCTGTGACAGGTACACTGTGTGGACGTGACGTCAGGAGGCCTGGGAGTGTCGTGTGACAATGTCGGCAATTTGCTCGTCTGGCAGACGATAACGGAGAAGTCAGAGTGAGTAATCTGCCCTTGGAGGGAGTTGTAAAAACATTTTTTGGAGGTAGGGGGAGGGGTCTTTTAAAAAAAATTTTTTTTTAGTACTTGTCAATATTGTGACAGATTACTTCTGGTTTTGTGTGTGTGTGTGTGTGTGTGTGTGTGTGTGTGTGTGTGTGTGTGTGTGTGTGTGTGTGTGTGTGTGTGTGTTAAACAAGTATTGTGTTTTTGAGTATTGATGCTTTAGGGTATATATCTGTTGTCATATCTGCATGGTATGGATTGTTGTGGATTGATTTTGTGAATGAAAATGGAAGATGGAAGAAAGAATGAAGATGCTCACTGACACACATAGACACCGACCAATTAACTGACCGACCCCCCCACCCCCATCCCCCCACCCACCCAAACCCACACCCACACCCACACCCACACCCACACACACACACACACACACAAAACACACACACAATCACTGTCAGTCTGTTTGTCTGTCTCTCTGTGTGTCCTTCGTGACTCTCTCTGTCTTTCTGTGTGTGAACCAAACAAACTTGCATCATTTTGATCACAATACATTGTGCAATGTGTATGACACCAGCATTGTTATACAACATTTACACACAAAAAAATTAAAGAAAAAAAAACAAGGAAAAAAACACCATTAAAAAAGCAATCTTTGTGTTAGCACAATCAGAGACCAGATGACAGAAGCATGCATCCTTCCCACACTAAATGTACTGATGTGTTAGATTATGTTTCTATAACAAAAAAATAACCCACTAAAAACATTCTTTGTGTTACCATAACCAGAGACCAGACAACACAGAAACATGCATCGTTTTCATGCTAAATGTGCAGATGAGTTAGATTATGTTTCTATAAACCAAAAAACCCCTACCATTAAAAAACATTCTCTGTGTTAGTGTAATCAGAGATCAGACAACACAGAAGCATGCATCCTCTCCACGCTAAATGTACACATGTGTTAGATCATATTTCTATAAACAACAGCCCCCCTCCCCTTTAACCCCCCACCATAAACAAACTTTGTTTTAGCGTAACCAGAGACCAGACGACACAGATACATTTCACGCTAAATGTTTCAATGTGTTTTTTTTCGTTTTTAATTTTTTTTTTTCTGATGTGTTAGAGTATGTTTCTATAACAAAAAAAATAGCCCACTAAAAACAATCTTTGTGCTAGCATAATCAGAGATCAGACAACACAGCAGCATAAGCGCAATCAGGGACCACACAACACAGAAGCATGTGTCCTTTTTACCCTAAATGTTACAGATGTGTTAGATTATGTCTCTGCATTTTCAGCAGGAGTAGGAGTAACTGTGCCCTGTGGTGATTGTGGTGCGTGTTGCAGCGAGAGCTAAAGGGTCACCTGGGAGATGTCTATCGCTGCCGGTTCTTCCCCTCAGGGGTGGTGGTGCTGTCAGTGGGGGCAGACATGCAGGCCAAGATCTGGTCGGCAGAGACCGGCAAAGAGGCAGCCAACATACGTGGTCATAGGGCAGGTATTTATTTTTATTTATTTTTTATTTATTTTATTTTATTTTATTTTATACCACTTTATGTCACAGCAGATTTCTCTGTGTGGTGAAATTCGGGCTGCTCTCTCTCTCCCCAGGGAGAGCGCGTCGCCACAAGTGCAGCGCCTACCCTTTTTTTTTTTCCCCTCAGGGATGGTGTTTAAACATGACACCTGTGTGCATGCTGGGGTTTTTTTTTTATTATAAATTTGTCATCTGCTCCTTATTTATTTATTTATTCTTTTATATCGAGGATAATGGAATAAGCACTCATGTGCTTTTTTACATCCAGTCCCCATGTGTTTATTAAATTTTATACCTTTTTGTATTACAGTAGATTTTCCTGCGTGAAATTTGGGCTGCTCTCTCTCCCCAGGTAGAGTGCGTCGCTACAAGTGCAACGCCTACCCATTCATTTTTTTTTCTTTTTCCTGTCTGCAACTGTATTTGGTTTCCTATCAGAGTGGCTTTTTAAAATATTTTTTACAGAATTTTGCCAGGGACAACCCTCTTGTTGCCATGGGTTCTTTTGTGTGCGCTAAATAATCATGTGTAACACACAGGACCTCGGTTTATCATCTCATCCGAAAGGCTAGCAAGCACCCAGACCACCACTCATGGTCAAATGGATGGGGTAAAAGTTTTGGGCCCAAACATGATTCGAACCACTGCACACTTTGACCCGGACTTTTTGTTTTCTAGGCAGGCGTGTTACCTGTAGAACGCCGATCCACCAGGTAGGGGTAGTTTTGGTTCCTCCCTTCACCTCTCCCCCCCCCCCCCCCCCCCCCCCCCTCAACAAAACATGCTTCTTTTGTGTAAGGAAATGAATATGAAATATTGAGTTAAAAACATCAGAACAAATACTCGCACCCCCCCTCCCCCTTCCTCACCTGTAAGAAAGAAACCTGAACATAATGCAGACAAAAGCCTTCTCAAACCAAGAATGAAAAAGAAGAAAATAAAAAAAGTCCTTTTGATTGGTTGTTTCTTCTTCTTGTTCTGTTTCTTTATTGAATGCTTGGGTTACCGTTTTAACTAATATATCTTTAGAAATTTTTGATGATACAGTGTTTTTTTAACAATACTTTTTTTTTTTTTTTTGAAAGCCATTGATCTTGTGCTTGGGAAAAAAATTTGCCTGGGAGAGAGGGTTTAAAGAAAAATTAGTTTATTTTATTTAATCATTGATAGTTGATAATTTGTTGATTATGAAAGGATTTTCTATATTTTACTCTTTTTTATCAGTTAAAGTAATATCTATTCAGGATGAAGGGACGTTACACTTACATAACATATCACGTGATAAGATCAACAGCAAACTTAGAAATTTTTTCAACCATCACAATAAACACATCAAATGAAAACAGTGAATGAAAATCATGATTGCACATATTATAGACAAGGGAAAAGTTAATATTGAAAGCAAGTGTCAGATGCTGTCAGTAACAGAAATTTACAATATTAAAATTTTTCTTTATAAGTATCAAAGGGGAAAAAAAGAACAGTAATGATCTTTTTCTTCTTCTTCTATCCCATAGTCTGTTTAGACTGTAGGGGCGCCACGGAAGACCTCACAGCCAGCTCTCTCCATTTCCCTCTGTCCTCCACCTTTCTCAGGGTGTCACTCAGCCTGAGGCCCGTCCACTCTTGGATGTAATAATGGCTTGTTAAAAAAAGATTAAACAAGAAGCCAGATGCTGTAAACCATCAGAACCAATACACCTCAGAATTTTACACGTATGTAAAAATCTGAAACTAGAGAAGAGAATGACATTAAAAAGAAAATATTTATTGTCGATTTGTAAAGCATATATATGTAGATGTGTTACAGCAACCTTGTACTTAATCCGATAAATGTGAAAGATTATATCAACACACACACACACACACACACACACACACACACACACACACACACACACACACACACACACACACACACACACACACACCTTCCAGTTTCACTGGGCATAATTCTAATAAATCATCAAGAGAAAAGAAAACCCAAGTAAAAACAATCCATCCAGAATCTCCAATACAACACTGAAGTTGAACTTACAGCTTGTGTGGACTTTTCAACCCCCATATAAAAGCATATTCGCAGGCAGTCAACATGGCTCTCGTCCCTGAAGTCAGAATGCAGTTACCTTCATAGAGAGGGAAAAATGTTGGCAAACGCAAAATCTCACCATTGTGGATAGCCTAGTGGTCATAACATTGCGCTGGCAATTTGACGACCCGGTTCGAGTCCGGTCGAGGAGATTTTTCTCCTGGATTTAAAATCAGTGCTGACTCCACTCTCCCCAAAAGTCCTTCAGATGAGACTTTAAACTGAGGCCCTGTGTGCGAACGCACGCAGAACATCTTGCGCACTCGTTAAATCCTGTTCCGCTTTTTGTAAGAGTAGGCCATCTTGTGCCGGTGGGAACAGATGACATTTACAAAATGCATACACACAGGGGACTGGATGTAAAAAAGCACAAGAGTGCTTATTCCATTATCCTTGATATTAAAGAACAACAACAACAAAAAATTAAATCAAAAACCTTGTGGCTGTAGCGGAGGAACAAAAAACCCAAACCAAGCTAAAAAAAGAACCCTGTGGTTTTTCAGCTATCCTGGACTGTGCGATCGTAGAGCGGGGTCGCAACATCGTGACCTGTTCGCGTGACGGCACAGCGCGGCTCTGGGACGTCAGCCAGCAGGGGGAGCTGTTTGCCTGGACTGACCTGGGGGTGAGCTCAACTGCTGCGCCCTGGCAGCCACAGACAACTCAGTGCAGTTAGGGGTGCCAGACCAAACTCCCAGTGAGTTGTTTCCCTTGGAGAATTTTTTTTTTTTTTTTTGGGGGGGGGGGGGTTGGGTGGGGATTATGCCTTTGATCTTTATTTATTTATTTATTTTTGTTTTGTTTTTGTTGTGTGTGTGTGTGTGTGTGTGTGTGTGTGTGTGTGTGTGTGTGTGTGTGTGTGTTCTTTTATTTCAAGAATAATGGAGTAAGCAACGTTCCTTTTTACATTCAGTCCAAATCAAATCAAATCAAATCAAATTTTTATTTCCAGATGGTACATTGAATAAGCATTGATTTGCCTTTTTTTCATCAAGTCATCTATCTAAAGAAAAACAAAACAAAACAAAAAACCCAACAAAAAACAAAATCAGTAAAAAAACACATTTCACCAACATTAATTAACTAAGATGATTTCAACAGCCTTAAAAATAAAAAATTCTTATAGAAAATACAAGCAACAACAATAACAACAAGAACAACCAAAAAAAAAACCCCGCTCAAAAGTCACGCACACGCGCACACACACACACATACACACACACACACACACACACACACACACACACACACACACACACACACACACACACACACACACAACAAGTCACAACAATCACACACACACCACACACACACACACACACACACACACACACACACACACACACACACACACACACACACACACACACACACTTCCTTCCTTCCTTCCTTCCTTCCTTCTTTTATTTCAAGAATAATGGAATAAGCACTTGTATGCTTTTTTTTTACATCCAGTCCACATGTGTATGCAGTTTTGTCTGTTTTGTCATCCATTCCCACCAGCACACAATGGCTGTGTGTGTGTTTGTGTGCGTGTGTGTGTATGCATATGTGTGTGTGTGCATGTGTGCGTGCGCGCACGTGCATGCTTGCGTGCGTGTGTGCATGTGTGTGTGTGTGTGTGCGTCCCTTTCAGGTGAGAAGGAGGTATTGACAGAGGGCAAGATGCTGGTGTTGGGTTCTGAGGCAGGCTCCCTCCTGGCCTTTGGTCTGCACAGCAGAAAACCTGTGAGTTGTGCTCCTGTTTCTGCTGCTGTTTCAGTTATGTTTCTGTCTTTGTGTGTGTGTGTAGGGGGGGGGGGGGGGGGGTTGGGGGCAGGGTTGGAAGGGGGGGGGCTGGTCAGTGGGTATTGGGCTGTGAGGCTTTTGGTTTGCACAGCAGAAAACCTGTGAGTGCTGCTGGTTCAATTATGTGTGTGTGTGTATGTGTGTGTGTGTGTGTAGGTTGCGCGCGGTGTGTGTGTGTGTGTGTGTGTGTGTGTGTGTGTGTGTGTGTGTGTGTGTGTGTGTGTGTGTGTAGGTTGTCAAAGTCAAAGTCAAATTTTTATTTACAGATGGTACATTGAGTTGTGTGTGTGTGTGTGTGCGCGGTGGGGGGGTGGGGGGGCGATAGTGGGATGGTGATGGCAGTAGTGGGGGGGTAGGGGTGGAGGTCAGTGGGTATTGGGCTGTGAGGGAGGCTCCCTCACAGCCCAATACCCACTGACCTCCACCCTTTGGTCTGTCGTACAGCAGAAAACTTGTGAGTGCTACTGCTGCTTTGGTCATATTTGTGTGTGGGGACGGGTGGGAGGGGAGTTGCATGTGGGTGAATGGCGGGACTGTGTGTGTGTGTGTTTTGTGTGTGTGTGTGTGTAGGGGGGGGGGGGGGGTGTCAGTGTATATGTGTGTGTGTGTATGTGTGTGTGGGTGGAAGTGGGGGGTGAGTGGGTAGGTGAGATTGTGTGTGTGTGTGTGTGTGCATGTTTGTTGTGCGCGTGCATGTATATGTATGTGCATGTATGTGCATGTGTGTATATGTATGTATGCATGTATGTGCATGTTGTACCCAACCCACTCACCCACCCACCATGATAACGACGCAGAAATGTGTGTAACTGCCTGCAGGTGTTTGAGGTCAGCTGTGGGTCAGCTGTCAACTGCTGTCAGTTCCTGTCAGACACACAGGTGGCCTGTGGCACTCAGGCTGGAGAAATCTTCGTCATCGACGCCAGAAACCCCAGGTGAGTGAGAGGGTCAGGAGGAATCATACCTCTAGGACTAGATGTCAAATTCAAAGTCAAATGGACGGTTGCAGGAGGAAGGACGGAGGCAGGATGGTTAATACGTTCGCCTGCCAATATGTAAACTACGAGTTTCTGGGTTCGTACCCAGCTTGCCCTTTCTTCCCAGTTTGATGAAAAAATCGAACTGAATGTCAAAGTCATTCGGATGAGACTATAAACCGAGGAGACTACTTCAAGACCACAGTCGGTGTCTGTCAGGGCTGCTTGCTCTCTCCAACTCTCTTTAATCTATTCCTGGAAACATCATGAGGGAAACACTTTACGACTTCCACTCTACCATCTCAATAGGAGGGCGACCCATTAACAACCTGCGCTTCGCTGACGATATTGATCTCATGGGAGGCAGCAACAAGGAACTCCAAGACCTTACCAACAGACTGGTAGACAGAGCAGGCGCATATGGAATGGAAGTTAGCACAGAAAAGAGTAAAGTATTGGTCAACAGTGCAAACGGCACCACAGCACAGATCTACATGAATGGCCAGCAGCTGGAAGAAGTAGACGCTTTCAAATATCTTGGTGCTACCCTCACGAAAGATGGACGCTCCACCACAGAGATCAAGACCAGGCTAGCCATGGCAACATCAGCTATGGCAAAACTGAACAAGATATGGAGAAGCGACAACATCAGCCTCAAAACAAAAGTCAAATTGTTCAGATCCCTGGTCATCTCCATCTTGCTCTACGGCTGCGAAAGTTGGACAATGACCGCTGAAACCACCAAGCGGATCCAGACGTTCAAGACAAAAGGCTTCAGGCGACTGCTTGGAATTTCCTGGAAGGATAGGAAAACAAACACCTTTGTGCGAAGTCAAGTCACACTGATGGCTGGCCCTCAGGAACCCCTACTAGCCACTGTCACTGTTCGGCCATGTCACACGCCACAACACCCTCCCCAAGACAGTCCTACAAGGAACGCTAGAAGGGGCAGACGCCGAGGCAGACAAACCAAAAGCTGGATGGATAACATCAAGGAGTGGACCCACCTGGACAGTCCAACACTCATTCGGAAGGCGGAGGACAGGGCTGAATGGCGACGGCTGGCTGCAGAATCGTCTCTCATGTCTCCTCCACGACCATCCCGGTCATGAGAAAGAAGAAGAAGAAGATAAACCGAGGCCCCGTGTGCGAACGCATGCAGAACATCTTGTGCTCACGTTAAAACCCTGTTCCGCCTTTTGGAAGAGCAGGCCATCGTGTGCCGGTAGGAGCGGATGACAGAATTATATATATATATTTTTAGAATTTTATATATATATATATATATATAATATATATATATATATATATATATATATATATATATATATATATATATATATATATATATATATAACCAGCATGCACACAGGTGTCGTGTTTAGACACCATCCCTCAAAAAAAAAAAAAAAGGGTAGGCGCTGCACATGTGGCGACGCGCTCTCCCCGGGGAGAGCAGCCCGAATTTCATGCAGAGAAATCTGCTGTGACATAAAGTGGTATAAAATAAAATAAAAATAAATAAATAAAATGTCTCTAGGACTGGATGTCACAGTCAGAGTCAAATTTTTGTTTCCAGATGGTACATTGAATAAGCAGTGATTTGCTTTTTTTGTCAAGCCATCTCTCTAGGAGAAAAAAAGAAGAGAGAAATAAACATTTCACCAGTATTGTTTAACTAACATAACTCATCAGCCTCAAAATTAAGATATTTCTATTGATAAAAACAAACAAAAAAGAGGGGAAAAAATAAAAAAGAGAAGAAGAAGAAACAGAAGAAATACACTCAAAAGTCTTACACATCTCTGGTGTGTGTGTGAATCAGAATCAGAATCAAAAACTTTATTGTCATTAAGTCAGAACGAGACTTCTTTGACACTAAATGTGAACGTTTTGTTTGTTTGTTGGTTTGTTCGTTCTTTCGTTTCCTTCTTTTCTTTCTTTTTTCCTTTCTTTTTTTGTATTTTTTTCTTTTTTTTTCTTTTTTTCTTTTCTTTCTTTCTTTCTTTCTTTCTTTCTTTCTTTCTTTCTTTCTTTCTTTCTTTCTTTCTTTCTTTCTTTCTTCTTTCTTTCTTTTCTTTCTTCCTTCCTTCCCAATGTGTGTGTGTGTGGAAAGGAAGAGGGCTGGGGTGAGGGTGAGGGGGAGGTTGGTGGGTAGGGGGAGGAGGAGGGTTGAGGAAGGGTGGTGGAATGGGGGACAGTTGGTGGGAGAGGGTTGGGTGTGAGGGTGGTGGGGAGGGGTTTGTGGGTAGGGGGAGGGAGGTTGGTGGTGGAAATGGGGGATCAGAGGTCATAGATTAAGGGATGGAGTTGGTTGGTGTGTTGGTTGGTTGTGTGTGGGTAGTTTGAGTTTAAGAGAGGTTGTGAGGTGGGGACGTGAATGTTGATTGGACTTGTTCTTTCACATCTTAATCCTATTCATTATACTGGCATTTCGGTTGCTGTTTTCTTTGTTTTTTTGTTGTATTTGTTCTTTAAAAAAGAAAAAAAGTATTACACTGCCTTGAACTGTTGTTGTTTTATTATTACTGTTTTTCTTTCCTTCTTTCCCTTTCTTTCTTTTGCTCTTTGTTTTTCTTTCTTTTTGTTTGAATCTTCCTTTCTTTCTTTTTCCTTCTTTTTCTCTTTCTTTTCTTTTTCTGTGCATTTAATGTGTTTTCCCTCTCCTTCTTTGTTTTCAGAGGCATGGGTTTGGCTGCTTGGTTTATGACAAATAGTGTGATTAATGTGTGTGAAATTCATTTGAGTTCCCCCACAGTTCACTCAGTATGTTTATAGCACTTCGGCACAAATTCACGTGCGATCAGTATTGAGTTCAGTAGTGCTCGGATGGAAGTTGTATGTGTTGTGTGTTGTGTGTGTGTGTGTGTGTGTGTGTGTGTGTTGTGTGTGTGTGTGGTGTGTGTTGTGTTGTGTGTGTGTTGTGGTGTGTGTGTGTGTGTGTGTGTGTTGTGTGTTGTGTGTGTGTTGTGTGTGTGATTGTGTGTGTGTGTGTGTGTGTGTGTGTGTGTGTGTGTGTGTGTGTTGTGTGTGTGTGTGTGTGTGTGTGTGTGTGTGTGTGTGTGTGTTGTGTGTGTGTGTGTTTGTGTGTTTTGTGTATCAGGGTGTAAAATAAACAAACACGAAAGGAAATGAACAAAAACAAAAGACGAAAAAGAATGTAAAAACCTACATCACATGGGTAGAGAAAAAATGTCTGATTTTATGTCATGCTTTGGTTTTTTTTTTTTTTTTTTTTTTTTTTTTTTTTGTCTTTGTTCCTCTGCTAGAGCTCCAACACCAATGGTGAGATTTTTGCATATGCAACCTTTTTTTTTTTTTTTTTTTTATCTACCCCCCTCCCCACCCACCACGAAGATAGCTGCATTCTGACTTTGAGGATGTGTCAGTATTTAGGTTTTTTGGGTGTTTTTTTTTTCATTTTATTTATTTTTTTTAATGATTTTTAATTTTATTATTATATAATTTTTTTCAGTATTAAGTTGATTATTGTCGTTTGAAGTTCGAAGAGACACTTGCTCAGCAGCATGGGGCAAAGAGAATGAGCGAAAAGGCTGCAGACCAGGCAGACAGACCAGCGTCAGACTTCATCTGCCATAGGGACTGTCATTCCCCTGTCAGACTGGCCAGCCACAACTGACACTGTACCAGAATAAACACCTAGAGCGCAACTCCATAGTCTTACGAGACTGAATTCTGCCAGCAATAAAAAAAATGTTGTTTTGTGGTGTGCAGTCAGCCGTTACGACACTGGAAGGAATCGCGATCAGCCGTGCTGTCCTTGCTGCCCCACAAACAGGGCATGTTTCTCTCCACAGGTAGGTAGCGGGCCTGGTATTCTGTACTGTACTGTGGTGTATGGTACGGTACTGTTCTTTACTATACTGTAGTGTATTGTACTGTACTGTTCTGTTCTGTACTGTATTGTACTGTACTGTACTGCTCTGTACTGATCTGTACTGTACTCTTCTGCACTATATTGTACTGTAGTGTATTGTGCTGTACTGTACTGTAGTGTATTTGCTGTACTGTACTGTAGTGTACTGTACTGTATATGCTGTACTGTACTGTTCTGTCTGTCTTTCTGTATTGTACTATGTGTTTGTGCTGTACTGTATGTATGTATTATCTGTGCTGTACATGGTGTATGTCTGTATTGCTTGTACTGTACTGTTCTTTTGTCTGTACTGGTGTTTTGTGTGTATGTACTGTATTGTATGTACTGTACTGTCTGTATTATGCATGTACATGAGGTGTGTTCAGTTGAGTTGTTTGTGTCTGTTTTTAGAGACAGGAGGGTGTGTGTGTGTGTGGTGTGTGTGTTGTGTTGTGTGTGTGTGTGTGTGTGTGTGTGTGTGTTGTGATGTGTGTGATGATGTGTGTGTAGTGTGTGTGGATGTGTGTGGGTGTGTGTGTGTGTGAAGTGGAGTCATATCAACTCAACTCAAAATGATCTTTACTGAGGGTAAGAGTAAGCCTACAAGTTTTTTCATCCTGCTCTCACTCACAAAAATTCCTACTAGAAACAAAAAAGAAGACCCCCCCCCCACTAATAAAATATGTGTGTTGTGTGTGTGTGTGTGTGTGTGTGTGTGTGTGTGTGTGTGGTGTGTGTGTGTGTGTGTGTGTGTTGTGTGCTGCATAGTGTGTGTGTGCATAGTGTGTGTGTGTGTGTGTGTGTGTGTGGTGTGTGTGTGTGTGTGTGTGTGTGTGTGTGTGTGTGTGTGTGTTGTGTGTGTGTGTGTTTGTGTGTGTGTGTGTGTGTGTGTGTGTGTGTGTGTGGGGTGTGTGTTGTGTGTGTGTGTAGCCGCATTCTGATTTCGGGGATGTATGCTGGGTATGTTTGTGTTTCTGGAACCCACCAGATGCTGACATGAATGACAGAATCGTTAACATGCATATTCAGTCTTCTGCATGCGTATATGCATGAATGGGATCAAGGCACTGGCAGGTCTGCAGCTTGGAGTTGACCTGGGAGATGGTAACATCCACTACCCTTACATCACCAGACGCTGTGGAGATTCGAACCTGCGACTTTATGGACCCAGGGATTGAAGTCAAACGGTCTTATCCACTCAGCTACAGCGTCTGTCTTTTATTCATGGTTTTTTTTTTTTGGCTGTCCCTTTTTTTTTTTTGATCACTGCATGAAGCCGTTCCTAGGCTCCCCTGTTCTATCCTCGGAATCCCCTCTGGGGATGCGGGGGTCTGGTCAGTAGAACTTCTGCTAATTCTGTGCTAGCAATTCCCTCTTTTCTATCCCTTTCTTTGTTTCTGCCTTGTTCCTTTTCTACCTATCACCATCGCCGTCTTGTCAATTTTCTACTTTGGTCTGTTCTCCTTGCCTTTTTTTTCCCTTAAAAGATTTGAAAGATAGCATTTTCCCCCCATGCCGAAAGTCAGATCGCTGGTCCTGACTTGTCAGGTGCTTAATACAGCAGCTCAACTCAATTTTGCTCTAGGACAGACAACAGTAGTTGCTGTCTGAGCATTCAATGAAGAAGAAGAAGATTATCAATAAAAAAAAAAGTAAAGATTCCTACTACTGTGCTCCTTGGCCTACGGTTGTGATTTTATCACTCCCTAGTTGCACAATATTCTCTGATAGGGAAACAAATACAGCTGCATGCAGGAAAAAGAAAAAAAATTGAGTAGGTGCTACACTTGTGGCAACGCTCTCCCCAGGGAGAGCAGCCCAAATTTCACACAGTGAAATCAGCTGTGACATAAAGTGGTACAAAATACAAATACAAAATAGAAAAACTGAAAATCTAAAAAAAAAAAAAAAAAAAAGAATAACTCAGACTGTGACTGAGTTTTCTCCAGTAAAAAAAAAGAAAAAAAAAAAGAAGACATCCGTAGAACTCCACTGCTGTGTGTGTGTTGTGTGTGTGTGCAGGGGACGGGTCGCTGTTCTACGTCAACGAGGAATACGACACCATGGTGGAGATGACGGGGTCAGACTGTGACCCCATCTACAGCACCGCCACTGATGGCTCCCACATCTACAGCAGCTGCCGCGACGGAACATCAGCAAATACAGCCTCAACTGTGTGTAGCACAGACAGACACCAAAGCTGAGGGGTTAAGGCTGTTTGAGTCAATCCCATGCGTCCTTGAAGTCGTGGGGTTGAATCTCGGCAGTCCTCTGGTGAATGAAGGGTGGGGATTTTTTTGTCTCTAGTTCAGTTTCAAATTGCAGACCTGCCAGTGCCTTAATTCCTTTTTGTGTATACACACATGCAGAAGATCCAAAAAGCGGGTTAAAGATCCCGTCATTCATGTCCGCGTTCAGTGGGGTACGGAAACACAAACATACCCAGCATACATTTCTGAAGTTGGAATGCGGCTACCTTCATGGTGGGCAAAAACAGTTGCATATGCAAAATCCTCACATTGGTGAACCTTAGAACTCTAGCTGAGGAAGGAAAAAAAAAACATGTAGCACTGGAAACTCTACAGCTGGAATTGTGTGGCAGTTGTGGAACTGTTTGTTGCTGTGAGCAGTGGGCCATGAGATTAGTCCCCTTTGTTGCAACTGTCAGCTTTTAGTTCGATTCCAGGAAAGATCCATGTCTGTCTGTCTGTGATCCACCAGATTCCTGAGTTGTGGGTGGTCAGGGTGCTAGTCTCCATGAACCAGGTCCAGTGTGCAGCCTGCTTTGGACTTGACTTCTTTAACTCCTTGAGAAGTCATTGGGCACTGCTCTGAATTTTTCAGTGTAAGGGGATGGAATAGAAAGCCTGGTGGTTAGAATGTGCATGGCACTTGTGATCTGCTGATGTGGGTTTGAAGCTCATTCCAGGGTCTTTCCCCATTGGAGTTAGCATCGGTGCCGACTCCACTCCTTCCGAAAGTCCTTCGGATGAGACTATAAACTGAGGTCCTGTGTGCGAACGCAAGCAGAATATCTTGCACCCATATATAAAACCTGTTCCGCTTTTGGTCATTGTGTGCCGGTTGGGAATGGATGACAAAATTCACAAGACTGCATACACATGGGCACTAGATGTAAAAAAAAAAGTATATCAGTGCTTATTCCATTATTGTCAAAATGAAAGAATATTAAAAAAAGAATAAAGAATGAATAATAAAAAAAAAAGTAAAAGTTAAGCAGGTGACACACTATCCTTTTCAGATGACATTTGACATATACAAAATGCATACACAAGGGGACTGGATGTAAAAAAGCAGAAGAGTGCTTATTCCATTATCCTCGATATAAAAGAATAAATATTAAAAAAATATATAAAAAATATAAATAAATATAATTTCAAGTTTGCCATTCAGACAAACTGTTGAAATGCCAACCTGTCAATGTGGATAGGACAAACTGCTACATGAAGCACTTGAAAGGTACACACATAGTAACAGGGCCACTGGGTGCCCTGAGGCTTCATTCACCACACACACACACACACACACACACACACACACACACACACACACACACACACACACACACACACAGACACACACACACAACACACACACAACACACACAACACACACACACACACACACAACACACACACACACACACACACACACACACACACACACACACACACACACACACACATTTACACACACACACACACACACACACACACACACACACACACACACACACACAACACATTTACACACACACACACACACACACACACACACACACACACACACACACACACACACACACACCACAGACATTTACACACACACACACACACACACACACACACACACACACACACACACACACACACACACACACACACACATATGCTCATCCAAGGCAACCTGTAACTTTGAACTGAGAACCAGATTGGCTGAAGGATGTGGGTGTGTTGTGCAAGTTGAATCTGGTAAGGTAAAGGTGTCCCATAACCTGTGTTGTTATAGAGGAGCGAGGCGTCAGAGACCTCAGCTTCTCTAGGGGCCAGCATATTGAGGGTGGCGCCCATCTCCTCTCCCTCGTTGCTTTACCTTCCCTGACCCTAAAGAGGGCAGGTACCCATTTACAGCTGGGTGAACTGGGGAACTGTACTGAAACCAAAGCATGCAAACGGTCACCCAACCATTTGGTAACCACGCTAGATGCTGCTTAACCTTGGCCTGGGGAAAGCGAGTGTTCTGACCACTAAGTTATGCTGTCCCCAACCTGGTAAAGGCTTGTTGATGGGAGAGTTTATGATGCATGTATTTTTATGGCTGTGTAATACTCTTGGAAGAGCTGCCCAAATTAATATCAGGACAGTGGAGTAGGGAATCTATGGATATTCATATAATTATGTGAAAAATTGTTTCCTGCATATTGTGATTTATTGATAGTTCTGTGTAGATGTGACTGCTAATGTTTGAAAATATAAAACCATGTTGTTGACAGTTCTGTGTAGATGGTTTGTGCTGTTGTTTGCGGTAATAAAACCATGCATTTTATGGATATTGTTACCCTACAAATGTTTGAATGATATGTGTCCTGCCCGATGAATATATTATGAAAATTGTCTCGTCTTGTTCTCCTCCTCCTCCTCCTCTCCTTTTCCTTCTTCTTCTTCTTCTCCTTGTTGTAACCGTTACTATGACTGTATTAGGTATAATTGCAGTTACACTGTTGTATCTAGCTGTCAATGTCAGTATTGTCCAATTCTGAATATCTTCATTACTGTTAGTGAGTGCAAGGTTGCCAGATAATACATTTCTGTGTTGTGATGATGGAGATGTGTACAATTTTTCTGAACTGTTTCTGATTTGGCCTATGAACAACAGAAATTAGAATCATGTAAAATTACAGAAAACCCCACCTAGACATATCAGCTTATATTATCTGACAACTCATGGAGTTAAAAGGGTAGAATAGCCTGCTCATCAGTCTGCTGGTTTGATTTTTAATTTATTGATATATTGGGTTTTCCCCTCCACTGAGCTCTGAGGTTCACCAGTAGTGAGATTGTGTGAATGGGACTGTTTAAAACTCTCCAGTAAGGCAGCTGCATTCCAACTTGAGGATATTTGATATGTTTAAATTCTTTGATTTGGAGGATAGCCGCCGCTGTAGTCTAGTGGTTAGGGCGTTGGACTCGTAATCTAAACGTTGCGGGTTCGATCCCAGCTTTCGGCTATGGCGTTGTGCCCTTGGAAAAGGCACTTTACGGCTATTTTCTCACCCCACCCAGGTGTAAAAGGGGTACCAACCTTGTGTTGTGGATTAACCCTGCGATAGACTGGCGTCCTATCCAGGGGGGAGTCTATGACTCTCAGTCGCTTAACGCCACAGAAACCAGGATAAGCACCAGCCTGATGAGCCTTAGGCTCGGGACAGACTTTAACTAAAAACCTAATTTGGAGGATAATGAACAAGCACTTGCACTTTTTTACATCCAGCCCCATGAAATACTACTCTTCAGTAAATTTTTAACGTGAGCAAGATGTTCTGTGTGCTTGACTCTGCCTCAAATCTTATGAAGATTTTGACACAGAATTTCTTGTAACTGAGTGTGAACCCAGAACCTTCGTTTACTTGTTTGGACATGAATGTCTTAAAATCTCCAGTATTATTTTTTTGAATATTTCATAAATCTGTGTCAGACTGTAGTTTTTGAAGGGGATGGCTGGAAGAACCATGTAACTTTGTGTTTTCTTAGTTCAGGAAGAATGTCATTGAATTGCCATGTTTTCTCTTCTTTTTGAATATTTAAGCATAAAATCTGTGTCAGACTGTAGCTTTATTGAGGTGTGGATGGGGTAAGGAACTTGTATGAGAGCTTTGGTGTTTGCCATAATCATAGTGAACTTTCAGTGATTTTGCTCATTGGTTTTCTCTCTGTGTTGGTTTGGGCGTTTTGATAGCAGATCATGAGGTGTGGTGAATTGTATGGCTGTGGTGCAGTGACAATGAATAGCAGATCATGAGGTGTGGTGAATGGTGTGGCTGTGGGTGCAGTGATAATGAATAGCAGATCATGAGGTGTGGTGAATGGTGTGGCTGTGGGTGCAGTGATAACTGAGGCAGTGAAGCTGACTCTTCTGACTTGGGATTTTATCACTGTGTTTATGGCCGTGAGCTGTGACGTCTGCTTGCAGCAGATGCTGAGTGTTGTGAAATTAGAGATTTTTTGGGTTTTTTTTGTTTTTTATTGTTTTTTTGTGAAATTAGAGTTGAATTTTCTCTTCTTTTGATTGTCCTCCTGTTCCTGTCTAAAATGAGGTGGAGAAATTTCTGATTATCAGTCCCTGTCCTGCTTGTTGATAGTTTTGTGTATTTCTTCTTCTTCATCGAACACTCACACAGCAACTGTTGTTGTCTGCCCTATAAGCGAAAATGCGGTGACCTGCTGTTAAGCGCCTGACA
>CM060333.1:51565750-51570750 GCA_030674155.1 Stramonita haemastoma | reverse complement strand
CTATCTATCTATCTATCTATCTATCTATCTATCTATCTATCTATCTATCTATCTATCTATCTATCTAACGATCGATCGATCGATCGATCGATCGATCTATCTATCTATCTATCTATCTATCTATCTATCTATCTATCTATCTATCTATCTATCTATCTATCTATCTATCTATCTATCTATCTATCTATCTATCTATCTACCTACCTACCTACCTATCTATCTATCTATCTATCTATCTATCTATCTATCTATCTATCTATCTATCTATCTATCTATCTATCTATCTTCTTTCTTTCTTTCTTTCTTTCTTTCTTTCTTTCTTTTCTTTTCTTTTCTTTTCTTTTCGTTGTCTAGAATTCCCAGGTTCACCAATGATGATATTTTTTTCGTACACAACTACTTTTCCACCCTCCCTATTTAGGTATCCTTTCGGGGAGGGTGTCTAAACATGACACCTGTGTGTATGTCTTTTTAAAACTTTGTCATTCATTCCTACTGGCACCAACTGGCCTACTCTTTTAAAAGGCGAAAAGGGCTTTTTAACGTGTGCGCAAGTTGTTCTGCGTGTATTCGCACACGGGGCGTCGTTTAGCCTATAGTCTCGTCTAAAGGACTCTGACATTCAGTAAGATTTTCTAGTAAAATTGGGAAGAAAGGGCAAGGATGGGAATGGAGCCCAGAACCTCACGGTTTGTTGGGAAGGTGTATGTCTAAACCTTCCTGCCGCTGTTCTTATTATTTGTTTTGCCAATGTCCTTTTGAAATCATCCAAAAGTGAACAGGAAATGGAAAATGGCGCCACCTTTCATAACTGCTTCCGGTAGCATACACAAATAACAACATGCCAGCAGTTCAACAGTGTCAGGTGCTCATAATATTCTGTTTAGTGCCTGCACAGAGAAGAGAGAGAGAGAGAGAGAGAGAGAGAGAGAGAGAGAGAGAGAGAGAGAGAGAGAGAGAGAGATTATGTTTCTGAAGACCAATAACATACCAGTATGTTGATTTTCCTCCTTCCCCCAAACTCCCTCCTTTCCCCAAACTCTGAACTCTGAACCCGTTTAAAATGCACATTCACCTTTAAACGCGTTCATACTTCAGAGTTTTAGCTATTTTACAGCAAGGTTGAAAGTTTTGCCACTGAATAACAATGTGTATAGATACAGGAAACCATTCAAGACGAAGCATTTCATTCTGTAAAACAAAAGTTGAAAATGAAGTGCAGTTTATGTTGGAGTGTTTAATAAACACAGACTGAAGGGAAAAGTTTCTAATGTATCATAACGATTTTTCATTCCCAGGTTTGCTCAGAAAATCAAACAGTGACCTCAGACATAAATTATCCAGGGTTGTTTTTCATTCATTGAATACAAGAAGGAAAAAAAGGCATTGATTTAATTGTGTGTAGGGAGCAACATAATATCAGTTGTATGATGTAGGCTACCTCTTGATTGTTATGTTTATAGTGCACTTTTTCAATGATGTTCATTTTGGAACAAATGATGTGCAATAGTTATTGAAAATAGATCTTCTAGTATGTTTTATATGTTGTTATTATTGTTGTTGTTGTGCGTTCCCCAGCCTAACACTCTGGGGGTCACCCAGAATGCGCTCTGTCTCACTCATCCCACCTGGGATTCACTGGGAGATTGAAACTGCACACTGAATGAGAAGTTTGCATACATATGACTGTTTTCAAGCACCTCGCCCTATAGGCAGCCATTCGCCGACTCATACTCAGATTCACACGATATTGATCTCTTGTTTGTCACAGTGTTCTAACTCGCTGTGTTTTGATTCGCTCCCGTGCCCAGGTCTTTTATGTACAGTGCCAATGTACATTAAATTTGTTCAGTGCTCTCTCTCTCTCTCTCTCTCTCTCTCTCTCTCTCTCTCTCTCTCTCTCTCTCTCTCTCTCTCTTCTCTCTCTCTCATGAATCTTGAAATAGATTTTTTCTGTACCCTTTGTATTTAGTATTTGCTTGTTCGTTAGAAAGTATTTTCATGATCTATTTTCATATTGTGTACATTTAGTAACTTTTCATGTATATTGTGGGGGTTTTGTTTGCATGTTTATCTTTTGTTTTGGGTGTTGTTGTTCTGATTATTAGTGGGTTTTTTTTTAAGGTTGGGGGTGGGAGGTGGGGGTGGAGTCTTTTCCGAGGGCTGGATGTAAAAATGCAATTGTTGCTTATTCTGTTACTCTCTTTGAATAAAAAAAAAGTTTTTAAGTTTTCAAAAGTTTTCAAAGTTTTTTCACTCTCTCTCTCTCTCTCTCTCTCTCTCTCTCTCTCTCTCTCTCTCTCTCTCTCTCTCTCTCTCTCTCTCTCTCTCTCTCTCTCTCTCTCTCTTGAACTGAAAAATAAAACCAGTTAGTGCAATACAGGTGAAGCGATGTGCTGTGAAAGACTTTCAGCTCTGCCCTACATGTCAGTGTGTCTGTGAAAAGAATGCATTGAAAATGCCCCGACACACTGAGGTACCCCCCATACCTTGTTTCTCCTGAGCTGTTCTTTTGAGCCATGCATTCAATAGGGTTTTTGGAGAGGAAAATTAAAGTAGATTTTTTTGGCCCCCCTTCTTTCCTCGGCTAGAGCTCCGAGGTTCGCCAACGGTGACACTTTCTTCTTCTTCTTCTTCTTCTTCTTCTTCTTCTTCTTCTTCTTCTTCTTCTTCTTCTTCTTTGATGTCACAGCAGATTTCTCTGCGTGAAATTCGGGCTCCTCTCCCCGGGGAGAGCGCGTCACCACAAATTTTGCAGCGCCACCCATTATTTATTTTCTGTTTCCTGCCTGCAACTGCATTTGTGTCCCTATCAGAGTGACTTTTTTCTACAGAATTTTGCCAGGGACAGCCCTCTCGTTGCCGTGGATTCTTTTACGTGGGCTAAATAATGATGTGTAACACACGGGACCTCAGTTTATCGCCTCATCCGAAAGACTAGCACCAGACCATCACTCATGGTCTAATGGACGGGGTAAAAGTTTCAGGCCCAAACTGAAATCAAACCATCGCACACTCCGACCCGGACTTTTCGCTTTCTAGGTAGGCGTGCTACATCTAGACCACCGATCCACTTTTTCGTATGGGACCTTTTTTTTTGTTGTCCCTAACAATTTTGGTAGCTGCATTCCGACTTTGGGGATGGTGTCTAAAACACGACACCTGTGTGCATGCGTTTTTCATTGTTTATTTTTGTGTATGTATAATTTTGTCATCTGTTTCTACCGACACGAAATGGTCACCTCTTCCAAAAGACAGACCGGTTTTTTTTTTAACGTGTGTACAATAATTATGTTCTACGTGCATTCACACACGAGGCTTTTTGGTTTATAGTCTCAAATCATTAATCATACCTAGGTAACTTAAAACTGTATACCCAAACATGCATATTTCATAAACACGGTTAAAGCGAGTAAGAGAGAGAGAGAGACAATTCAAGTAGGTCATGTTTAAGAAAGCTACTGTCTGTATGTCTAGCCACAAGCCTTCTCGTTAAATGACATAAAAGCATTCCCCCCTAAACATCAACAAAAATTAAAGGTGTCCCATAACCAATACATTCGTAGGGGAGCGAGGCATCAGAGACCCCAGCTCCTCCAGGGGCCAGCATATTGAGGGCGGCGCCCATCTCCTCTAGGGCAGGTACCCATTGACAGTTGGGTGAACTGGGGGATTATACTGAAACTAAGGCGCGCAAACGGTCACCCATCCACTTGCATGTTGAACACTGCTTTTTTAACCTTAGCTTGTGGAAAGCGGGTGCTCTGACCACTGAGCTATCCCGTCCCCTGACAAAGAAAAACAAACAAAAATCATCCACATTCACCAAGAAAAGAAACAAGCAAAACATCACACACTATATCGTGCCTTTGAAATGCCAAATATAATATCCCTTGCTCTTTTCTTTCATGCCACCCTCTCTCTCTCTCTCTCTCTCTCTCTCTCTCTCTCTCTCTCTCTCTCTCTCTCTCTCTCTCTCCTCCCTCTCTCTCTCTCTCTCTCTCTCTCTCACGGACGTACATGCGTTCATACACAGTGCAAACAAACGTATAAACATATGCACGCACACACACGCTCAAGCACACGTTTATACATAGACACAAAGAGACACACATACACGTGGCATAATTGTATAGACTTATACAAAAACACTTCGCACACCCACACCCACACATCCACGCACGCACACACACACACACACACACACACACACACACACACACACACACACACACGTACCACGTACGAACGCGCAAACGCCAACACACACACACACACACACACACACACACACACACACACACACACACACACACACACACACACGTTTCCTCTCATAATAAAATTATCCTATAGGCGCATACAATCACCACCAGTGTGATATACAGGCCTGATATTGATCCCACGTCTCCTTTGAATCCTGCTAACAATGTGTCGTAAACTGAGTCATGGCTGCATAATGCAGATTGTATAGAATAACTCACAGCAGTATACGCCAAGATATATATAATAAACCTTCGTGCTGACGGTAGAATTACAATCATCAATATTACCTGACATATGAGGGGACCGGATAGCTCAGTGGTCAGAGCGTTCGCTTTCCCCCCAGCCAAAGTTAAGCAGCGTCGAGCGTGGTTACCAAATGGATGGGTGACCGTTTGCGCGCCTAAGTTTCAGTACAGTTCCCCCAGTTCACCCAGGTGTTAAATGGGTACCTGCCCTCTTTAGGGTCAGGGAAGAGGAAGAGATGGGCGCTGCCCTCAATACGCTGGTACCTAGAGAAGCTGAGGTCTCTGACGCCTCGCTCCCCCTAAGACCACACAGGTTATAGGAACACATTTACATTTATCAGGCTTTCATACTGCATTCAACTTTGTCTTCGAGCTATTGTTGTCTGTCATATGAGCAAAAATGCGTTGTGCTGCCATTACACCCTCACAAATCAGGTTCAGCGCATCCAGCTTTGGCATGGGAGAGATTTGTTATCTGTTAAGTCTTTC
>CM060333.1:51550750-51555750 GCA_030674155.1 Stramonita haemastoma | reverse complement strand
AAGAGGACAGGCCCTAGCACAGAACCTTGAGGAATACCATACTTCACAGGCAAAAGGAATGACATAATTGAACCTTGGTAAACAGCTTGTCTTCTTTTATCAAGAAAAGAGGAAATCAGTTTAAGTGCGTCTGCACTTAAACCATACACAGCCAACTTTTTTACAAGGAGATTGTGATCAATACAGTCAAATGCTTTGGCAAAGTCTACAAAAATTGCACCAGTTAAGAGATTATTGTTAATATTTAAATGCCATTGCTCTATGAGATTGCTGAGTGCAGTATGACATGAGTGATTTTCTCTGAAGCCACTTTGATTAGGATGCAATAAGTTATGTTCACCAAAGTATGACAGAAGATGTTGTTTAAGATGCTTTTCTAAGGGTTTAGATAAGATAGATAGAATCGAAATGGGTCGATAGTTGGAGGGGTCATTAGGATCTCCAGATTTAAAAACAGGTACAACTTTGGCATCTTTAAACATTTGAGGATAGCAACTTTTTTGAATACAGAGATTATAAATATATGTCAGATGTTCAGAGATAACTTGCGCTGAAGCTTTCAGAATTTTGCTATCTAAATCATCTAAGCCACGGGAGTTTGTTTCCTTTAACGAACATAACTCCTTATGCACCTCGTGCACACTAATATATTTGAAATTAAGTTTAGATTTTATTGACTTGGAGTTACAAAATTCCTGTAAAAGAAGTAGATCATTGTATTCGGAGTTGTCAACATTAACAATTTTTTCAGCAATAGTACAGAAGTGCTTATTTATATATTCTGCAGATATACCCGTACCTGATAAAGTACACGATGAGGACGGTTTACCAGATAACTGATTAATTGCCTTCCAGATAGACTTTGGGTCTCTCTTAGATGCAATTAACTCACTGAAATATTTCTTTTTAGCAATTCGCTTCATGAATGTCACTTTATTACGCTGCTCCTTAAATTTTTCATCTTTTCCAGTTGACTTTAGTAGTTTATCCCGAAGGGCTATGGCTTTAGTAATTTCGTCCGTTAACCATGGTGGTTTATCTCTAGCTTTAACGCGTTTGGTTCTAATAGGGGCATGGCTATTAACGATTGATGAAAAGATACTATACCAAACTGCAAGGGCTTTGTCGGGGTCAGTAAACTGATAAACATCAGAGAAGTTCGCTTTGCATAAGGTGGACAAAAAATCTTCTGCATTAAATGTTCTATAACTACGAAAAGAAATGCATTTATGTTGGCATCTGGGGATTTTAGCACCTTTTTTAGACCATGTTACACAAACCGGATAATGATCACTAAGACCAAAGACAGGTACAGACAGTTCAACAATGTTAGATGGATTAGTTGTGTAAATGTGGTCAATCAATGTTTCCGAACGTAGAGTTTTTCTTGTGGGAGTATTTACTAATTGTGACAGATTATAGACCTCAAAGATTTTTTTCCATTTATCATTAGGCTTAAGCAAATCAATATTAAAATCACCAAGTAAAATTATCTCTGTTGAATAGTTGCAAACATCATCCATCATGTGTTCAAAATTATCAAACCAACTAATGCGTTCGTTTGGGTTACGATACAAAAATCCGACTAGTATTGGTTTGGCTCCTTTCAGGCGTATTTCTAACCATATACATTCTATGCCATAATTATCGAATAAAGTTATCTGCTTGTAATTTACAGACTGATGTATATAAACTATTAATCCTGTTTCTGATTTTGTTTTGGCATCTCGTCTGATAGAATTATAGCAAGGGACTGATACTATATCATCTGCCACAATATGTGATAACCTAGATTCAGAAAAGCCAAAAACATGGAAAGGACTATTTACATTTGACAAAATGGAGGGCAAATCTGAAACTTTATTTAGTAGATGACAAATATTTAAACATCCTACTTTGAACCCATATGTTGTTAGCCAACCATTGGTGTTGGGCAATTTTGCCATATTGTATACTATTAGTCAAAACGGGGAAAAATAATTCACTATGACAATCTTATTCTGAATTTGCACACTTTTAAGAATAGGCAATGCAAAGTTACAAATAGAGACTATATTTATACAAAATATGCCCCACTCAACCAACAAGCACCAAACAAAGAGCAAAAATTCAAAATTTGAGAATGAAAAATGTCAATACAATACAATGTTGAAAAAGCAAAGAAAGCAAATGCAAGCACAACCTCAGAGTGAATACAAATCAAGCCACAGACCCTAGCCAGTCCAAAAATAGCATTGACTGTCTAGTATTAATATTAGAAAATATCCACCTACTCTGCCAAGGGAGAATACTATTGCCTGACCTTATGATTTTCAAATCAAATTGATAAAGTCCCTTGTCCGAGTACCAGCCTGGCCCATATCATTCACTTCCTGACCGCTACAATACTGACATATAAGAAAACCACAAAGTACCAAATAATTTTTTTTTTTTAAATAAATAAATAAAAATAAAAATAAAAATAATATAAAAAACCATTACAGGAGCCCTTTGAATCAGAAAAAAAAAACCCACATTTCATACGCATTTTCCCAGTTTTTTAATTTTGAATATAAGCATGTTTAAAGAACTTCTTTAATCTTTATTAACAAATTACAAAGCACTTCTACATAATACATGTTGCATAAACAAACCCTCAGGCTAAGCCTGAAAGAAGAAGTGCTGAGGATAAAAACTTGGGGCTACAGGGTGAGATGAAAAATGTGCCTGAGGAGAGAGAGAGAGAGAGAGAGAGAGAGAGAGAGAGAGAGAGAGAGAGAGAGAGAGAGAGAGCCGTGGGATTGAAGTGAAACGGTTTTAGTCCGTCACACATGAAGAGCTAGTCAAACACTTTTTTTCACATGCCAAATTTCAAATGACAAACATAGGCCTATTCCACTGGCGCTGCTGCTCATTTCAATGTGCGATTGAAAGAAAAAATGTGTTCTAAGGTGGAACGACAAACAGCCAGTAGGCAGACCTGCCTACACTCAGTTTGAAGTGGAAATAAGTACGCCCCCCCCCCCCTCTCTCTGTCTCTGTCGCGGTCTCTGCTTCTCTCTCTCTACTTCTCTCTGCCTCTGTCTCTCCCCCTCTCTCCACCCCTCTGTGTGTGTGTGTGTGTGTGTGTGTGAAGTAGATTTTAGTGTATTGTCGGTATGTGGGTAGAGTGGTGTATTCAGTACGGATGCAGTGGGAGTGTCAACATTTGGGCTGAAGTTTGTTTAACATGACGATAAATGGCTACCCAAACCACGCCCATTCTTCATGTCATGTTTTCTCTTCTTAATTAAAAAGGGAAAAATAAACCGAAGAGAGATCTGCCACACACACACAGAGAGAGAGAGAGAGAGAGAGAGAGAGAGAGAGAGAGAGAGAGAGAGAGAGAGAGAGAGAGAGAGAGAGAGAGAGAGAGAGAGAGAGAGAGAATGAATGAATGAATGAATGAATGAATGATCTTTATTTTCCAAGGGTTACAGAATAGGTATTCACATACTTTTTTCACCTGGCCCTAAGAGAGAGAGAGAGAGAGAGAGAGAGAGAGAGAGAGAGAGAGAGAGAGAGAGAGAGAGAGAGAGAGAGAGGTATGTGTGTGTGTTTTTGTGTGTGAGCGTATGTCTGTATTTGCATCAAAGACAGACAACATAGTTTTACTGCAATAGCCAATATGCGATAAAAACGCAGCACTCCCCAAACACAGCAACAAAACAAACAAACCCTTCCCGAAAACAGGTGTTGCATTGTAAAAACAAGGTTTAAACATATTCAAAATAATTGTTTATTCACTTTTTCTTGTAACTTGTTACATTCTTTTATTACGACAATCCCCCTTACTTGTCATAACCATAAAACCACCTAACCCCCCCCCCCCTCCCCTGAACCCCCAAAACCCAACGATAAAACAGAAAAAAAATAACACAAGAAATCGGTCACGGTAAAAACACACTATTTAAATTTTTTTAAAAATCGGAAACATACATGGATATATTCGCGGTAGCTGAACTGTTTTGGCAATGGCAGTTACACGCCAAGTACCGCTTTCTGGAAATTTTTCCATTTCTGCAATACTGGGTGATTTTTTTGCACATTTCCCGGCTAGAGCTCCAAGGTTCACCAATGGTAAGGTTTTGTGTCTGCTATCGGTTTTTGCCCACCATGAAGGTAGCCGCATTCTGAATTCGGGGATGTATGCTGGGTATGTTTGTGCTTCTGTAACTCACCGAACGCTGGCATAAATGACGGGATCTTTAACACGAATGTTTGATCTTCTGCATGTGTATATTTATACACGAAGGAAATGAAGGTACTAGCAGGTCTGCCCTTGAAGTTGACGTGGGAGATTATAAAAATGCCCATCCTCCATATACCAGATACCTCTGAGAATCAAATCCATCACCACTCCATGGGCTCATAGGATTGAAGTCGCACGGTTTTAACCACTCCCAAACCTACTCAAAACTGACACCAAAATAACAGGAAGTTCAACATATAGACGTCAAGTACGGTATATGTGGTCACAACAAAGGGAAGAAAGGCAGTAGCAGGTCTGCAGAAACACGGACATCAGCAGATCAACAAAACCATCCCTATCCTTGATCCGCCACGACCGGACACTAATGATACAGACATGTAAAAATGTCCAGAATTTCTATAGATGTTTTATTGACTGTCACCCCCCCCCTCCTGCCCCCTTTGATATGTTGGTATGAAACATTGGATGTCGAAAACAAAACTGCACTGAACAAAGTTGTAAAACGATGTAGCGAGATTCTGGGTTGGGCGCGGAAACAAAATGGAACAATCTTTACGAGTGTGCTTTAAAAAACAAGAAAAGAAATATAGGGTATCAATGTGTGAGTGCGTGCGTGCGTGCGTGCGTGCGTGCGTGCGTGTGTGTGTGTGTGGTGTGTGTGTGTGTGTGTGTGTGGTGTGTGTGTGTGTGTGTGTGTGTGTGTGTGCTAGTCGATACAAAGTTATTTTCAAACCGTTTCTGAAAATTAATCGATCAATGTCTTATCCCA
>CM060333.1:51543250-51548250 GCA_030674155.1 Stramonita haemastoma | reverse complement strand
GACTTTGACTTGACTTTCACACACCACACACACACACACACACACACACACACACACCACACACACACACACACACACACACACACACAAACACACACACACACACACACGCACGCACGCACGCACGCACGCACGCACACGCGTGCACACACACACCCCTCTTTGTTTTCTTCAGTGTCTGTCTGTCTGTCAGTCTGTCTGTCTGTCTGTCTGTCTGTCTGTCTGTCTGTCTGTCTGTCTGTCTGTCTGTCTGTCTCTCTCTCTCTCTCTCTCTCTCTCTCTCTCTCTCTCTCTCTCTCTCTCTCTCTCTCTCTCTCTCTCTCTCTCCTCTCTCACGCCTGTCTGTGGAAGGGAAGGTGAATGTCATCATTCGGGCCATTTGAAGTTCAACAACCCATTGTTAGCTCTTTCCGCCACCCCCCCCCCCCTCTCCCTTCTCTATCCCTCTGCTCTTTGCCTCCTTACCCCTTTCCCCTTTATTTATCCTTTTTTGCTCTTTCCTTCCCTATTTCAATCTGTTATTTAGTCTTTCGGATGACATCACAAACCGAAGCCGTGTGTGCAAAAACGCACGCAGAACAAGAACAGCTTGCGTACATGTTGAAAACCTGTTCCGCTTTTCGAAAGATTAGGCCATTTTGTGCTCGTAGGAATTGATGGTTCTTTTTTAAACGCATGCATACATGTGTCGTGTTTAGATAGCATTCCTAAAGTTGGAATGCGGCTACCTTAATGGTGGGTAAAAACGGTGGCATTAGTAAAAAGATCGCCATTGGTGATCCTGAAAGCTCTAGCACAGGAGGGAGTGGAAAAAACAATTTATTTTTTCTGTTGTTCGGTTTCTGTTTTTTCTTTGTTTCTATGTTTTTTCTTTTCCTTTCCTTCTCCTTGTTGCTGTTGTTGTGTTGTTGTTGTTTGTTGTTGTTGTTGTTGTTGTTGTAGTAGTCGTTGTTGTTGTTGTTGTTGTTCTTCTTCTTCTTTTTTCTGCTCTTTCTTTTTTCCTGTCTTGCCATGTTTGTCTTTCTTTTGTTTGTTTTATTCTTTGTTTTCATTCCTCTGTGATAAATTGACGTGAAACTTAATAACCTATAAACACGACAAGGTAACAGGTTGTATGATGTCACGGGTGCAGAAGTTTTGCCCCAGCTACTCAATTTGTATTATATAAAAAATAATGTCTTATTTTATGACATGTAACAGAATACTGAACTGACATGCTTAAAAAAAATTGCACGCAGTCGAAATAGCCAGACGGCATATTTTCTTTCATTTTATTTCTTCTTAATTGAAGCCTACCTAGTTGGTCCAGTGGCTAGAGCACTTCATCCGATGGCTGATGGTTCGATTCTTATTCTCCAGTCTTTTGGCTGTCGTGGAGACACTGAGATTTTTTTTACCTGGGCTGTCAAGTTGTCGTTGTTGTTGTTGTTGTGATTGTTGTGATTATTGTGATTGTTGTTGTTGTTGTTGTTGTTGTTGTTGTTGTGATTGTTGTTGTTGTTGTTGTTGTTGTTGTTCTTCTTCTTCTTCTTCTTCTTCTTCTTCTTCTTCTTCTTCTTCTTCTTCTTCTTCTTCTTCTTCTTCTATTTTTCATTCGTCTTCTACTTTGCATTCTTCTTCCTCTACTTTGCATTCTTCTTCCTCTTCTTTGCAATTCTTCCTTTTTAATTTTTTCCCTCCTTTCCTCCTCCTCCTCCTCTTCTTCTTTTTTGCTTTGTTGTTGTTGTTGTTGTTGCTGTTGTTGTTGTTGTTCTTCTTCTTCTTGTTCTTGTTCTTGTTCTTGTTCATCTTGTTCTTCTTGTTCTTGTTCTTGTTCTTGTTCTCTTGTTCTTCTTCTTCTTCTTCTTCTTCTTCTTCTTCTTCTTCTTCTTTCTTCTGCGTTCCCTTTTGTTTGCATGGCCATATTGGGTATAAGAAGAAGCAGCAGTAGAAGCAGTAGCAGCAGTAGTAGTAGCAGCAGCAACAGCAGCAGCAGTAGTAGCAGCAGCAGTAGCAGTAGCAGCAGTAGCAGCAGAAGCGGTAGCAGCAGAAACAAGAGCAGCAGTCGCAGTAGCAGCGGTAGCAGCAGTAGCAGCAACAGTAGCAGTAGCAGCAGCAGTAGCAGCAACAGTAGCAGTAGCAGCAGCAGCAGCAGCAGCAGCAGCAGCAGCAGCAGCAAGAACAATAACAAGAACGTAATAAAGCCCTGCAGATTTCTTTCATTGATTTATTTTACTTTTTAAAATCTACTCCTTTTTTTTTTAAAGATCTATTTTTTGTCCATTTCACTCTGTTGACTTTCCTGTACTGCCCAACGTTCAGCTGTCAGACTTCTTTCTGTTTTTGCAGAGCAGAGAAAAGTTCGTTTTTCTGGATTGTTTTTAGTTCAACAACCTACCCACCCTCTCACGCAATCCAGACATTTAGATGTGGAGAGAGAGAGAGAGAGAGAGAGAGAGAGAGAGAGAAGAGAGAGAGAGAGAGGAGGAGAGAGAGAGAGAGAGAGAGAGAGAGAGAGAGAGACAGACAGACAGACAGACAGACAGACAGACAGACAGACAGACAGACACAGAGAGACAGACAGACAGACAGGTAGACAGGTAGACAGACAGAAAGGCACACAGACGCACAGACTCAAACAGATATTGGAAGACAGCCACTAGCCTAGTAGCCTACCTCATATGGCAGTTTTCCTATTAAGAAGGGGGGGGGGGGATAAAAGAGGAAGGGAGGTGGAGGAACAGTGCAGTGTGTCCACGGGTCCATCATCATGTCTGCTGCCCACTCTCACTTCACTCCCCCCCCCCCCCCCCCCCCCCCCCCCCCCCCGTCACCATCTGTCACTCTTGTAGCTTCCGGCCTGCGTGCAACCTTCTCCACCCTCTCCTCCTCCCCCCTCCCCCAACTTTTCACGCGCGTGTGGCGCACAGACACACGTGCAACCCACCCTAACCCCCCTACACACAGTACAGGGCACGCATATACTTACATTATGTTGGTATTCATACGTACATTCATTCGCATCTACCGACATACCTACGTATACAATACATAATGCAACCATTCCTGCCAACATGCATACATACATGCATGCATGCATACATACATACACACATACATACATGCATGCATACATACATACATACATACAGACAGACAGACAGACAGACAGACAGACAGACAGACAGACAGACACACACACACACAGACACACAGACAGACAGACACACACACACACACATACACACAAACACACTCGTGTGTGTCTGTATTCGCGCTTTTCATCACAAAATAATGATAAAGAAAGATCCTTCGGGCAAAATGCAGAAAAATCCTTCCACCTCCATTACAGTAGCATACTATGCTGAACGGAATTGATTTTTTGGTGTCTAATCCGCTGCTTCAATATACACTGTGTGCAAATGCACCAGACGTATTAATTATGCGCCATCGTACTTTAGTATTTTTCCTGGCATCTAAATGATTAAAGTGGTCAGAACATTGCGCTGGCAATTTGACGACCCGGGTTCGATTCCGGTCGAGGAGACTTTTCTCCTGGAGTTAACATCAGTGCTCTCTCCACTCTCCCTAAAAGTTCTTCGGATGAGACTGTAGACCGAGGCCCCGTGTGCGAACGCATGCAGAACATGCGCACACATCAAATCCTGTTCTGCTTTTCGTAAGAGTAGGCCATCGTGTGCCGGTGGGAACAGATGACATTTACAAAACTACATACACACGGGGACTGGATGAATAAAAAGCACAAGGGTGCTTATTCCATTATCCTCGATATAAAAGAATAAATCACATCAAATCAAATCAAGTAGACATTGATAGGAAGAAAGGTGGCAGGATGGTTTAGACGTTCTCCTACTAACAAGTAAACCGTGAGGTTCTGGGTTCCATTCCCAGCCTTGCCCATCTCTTCCCTGTTGGTCGGGAAAAATCAAACTGAACGACAGTCAAGTCTTTCGGGGGAGACTCTAAACCAGTGAGACCTGTGTGCTTACAGACTTGTGCACGTCAAATGAATCCATAAAAGTTTGATATATATATTATTTTTTATTCATTTATTTTATTTTATTATTATTTTTGAGCCCACAGAAGTTGAAAATCGAAGAAGACAGGGATCTACCTCCTGACTGCCCTTGCAAAAAACTGGTAGATTCAGTTCCCAAAAGTCGCATTCTCCGAAGTTGGAATGCGGCTATCTTAGTGGTGTTGAAAGGAAAACTGGCCTAGTGGTTTGAGCGTTGCGCTCATCACCTGACGGCCCGGAATCGAACCATCATCGATACGCCTGTTCAAGGGGACTCCCCGCCCGCCCCTTCCCGCAACCTCCCGCCCCCCCTTGAGTCAACATCAGAACTGACTCCATTCCCCCAAAGTCCTTTAGATGACACTATAGGCTGAGGTCCTTTGTGCAAACACACACAGAAAATCTTGTGCACACGTTAAAAACCCATTCTGGCTTTCGAAAGAGTAAGCCATTTTGTGCCGGTTGGAGTGGATAATGATTTTATTTTGAAACTGCATGCACACAGGTGTGTTTAGATACCATCCCCGAAGTCGGAATGTGGCTACATTAATGGTGGGTAAAAACGGTAGCATACGAAAAATCTTATCAGGAAGTAAAAAGCAGAGTTCTTGCCGAGTAGTGGAGAAACAACGACAAAAATTAAACAACAACAACAATACAAGCACAAAAAGCCATCACCGCTATTACCCCCCCCCCCTCACACACACAGATAAGAGTTTTCCCCCTTGTGTTTTATCTGGCAAAATTTTATGGGCATGTCAATCATTTTGCATGGCGCTCGTCACTTTGGTTTCTCTGTCTGTCTGTCTGTCTGTATGCGTGTCTGCATGTCTGTCTTTTTGTCTGTCTGTCTGTCTTGTTTGCATGTCTGTCTTGTTTGTCTGCATGTCTGTCTGTCTGTCTGCATGTCTGTCTGTCTGTCTGCATGTCTGTCTGCATGTCTGTCTGTCTATCTGCCTGCCTGTCTGTCTGTCTTTTTGTC
>CM060333.1:51525750-51538250 GCA_030674155.1 Stramonita haemastoma | reverse complement strand
TGTGTGTGTGTGTGTGTGTGTGTGTGTGTGTGTGTGTGTGTGTGTTGTGTGTGTGTGTGTGAAGTCAAGTCAAAATAATCTGTATTGATAGTTAAAGATTAAGTTTACACAAACTTTTTTTTCATTTTGCCCTCACAAAAAACAAGATTCAAGAAAATTGATTTATCTAAAAGAAACAAAAGACAATGTGAATATTTGTTTAAAAAAACCCTAAAAAACCCCTCCAAACCATGAGATAAAATCCAGACCTCACAATATCAGATAAAAAACAAAACCGACTCATTACAATATGTGCTGAATTCAGACAGACAAGTTTCTATTATTTACTCATTTATATATTTCTTTATTCATTCTTTTATATCGAAGATAATGGAATAGGCACAAGTAGTGAAGTGTGAGTATATTTGTGTCTTTCTCTGGCCTGCAGATGGAAATTGGACTGTTTTAAGACTAAATATGTTGGAAATGTTTATTTGCATGTGTGGTCACAGAAGAACTGTTGGTCATATATTAATGAGCCAGATGCTAAAAGGATTACATACCTATTCTTACCTCATTATCGTCATATGCAATCTTCAGTGATCGTTAGTTATACATATTTTTGAAAAATCGTTATTGAATCTTCCAGTTGGCTCTTTGTCATGATCATTGCAGACTTTACAGACATTCTCTTTTAGTGGAATGTTTTTTCTCTTGTTCATTATTGTTATACATGTGTTTTTTGTACTGTTCACTTGGTATATTTTGTTACAAATGAATTTTTTGTTGTTGTTTGTTTTTCTTTTTCTTTTTTTTACACTTAAGTATTATTCAAAAGTTTCATATTCTAGTATTCATTGTGGGCTAGTCATTTGGTTTTCACCTATTTGTCCACCAATATACAAAATTGAGTGCATCCACCTCCAAAACCCTGATCCAGACCACCCCCACTCCCCACCGCTTCTTTTTTTATCAGTTAAATAGTACAAGTTGTGAAGAGACTTAAAATGCAATTGAACACACACACACACACACACACACACACACACACACACACACACACACACACACACACATACACACACACACACACATACACACACAAACACACACACACACATCCTCATTTATTTTAGTTTTTTTTCAACAAAGGTTGATAGATCTATTTGTCTTTGAATGTTTCAGAAGTCAATTTTCATGATTTTTTTGTGAGGGCAGGATGAAAAAAAGTTGTGTAAACTTAATGTTTTACCCTCAATAAAGATCATTTTGACTTGACTTGACTTGACTTGACTTGACTTGACTTGACACACACAAAAGAAATACCACGAGTTCCACCCCATCATTTATTCTCCCAGTGATATCCTACCCATACCGCAGACTCATGTTCAAGGCTGGTTGAGTCATGGGTGTTGGCACTTTATTAAATATCGTCTGCCCCCTTCTCCTAGCGTTACCTGTAAACATTCTAGAGTTTACTATCAACCACACACCCACCACGTCTCTTCACCCTCCCCTCCCGTCCCCTTTCCCCAATCTCTTTCTCCCATACTCTCAACACCCAAACACCTCCGCACCCCTGGTTCTTTGTGTGCGTTTACCCGCATAAGAGCAAGGGTGCACGTATAATATCACCACAGATATTTCTGAGTCATAGGGGGGTTAGCACCCTTTAACATTCCTTTTAAGGAGTGCCATTACATATCTTGGTGTACGCTGGTATTGCACTCATTTCTGTCGCGTTGGTTGTTTTCCTGTCTTAAGACAGGTACCGGCCAAAGCGTGGCAGACGACAAATTGTTTTTCTGTGATACGTACCGGGTTGAGCTTACGGATTAGCAAAGGGATTTTTCGTGTGAGGTCTTTTGGCTTCTTATGTGTTGTGAATGTGGAATGTTTTCACTTGGTCACGATTTCAGGTGGGTTTGGATTTTTGTGTATGTTGTTATGTGATTCTGTGTGTGAGAAGACAGAGAAATCGATGTGTCGTTTGTATTGATTGTTCGTGAATGCTGGAGGGTCTCACTGTTTACTGTCGTGCTTAGACTGTAGGGTTCTGTGTTTGTAATCCATTAGAGAGAGGGAGAGAGAGGGAGAGAGAGGGAGAGAGAGAGAGAGAGAGAGAGAGGAGAGAGAGAGAGAGAGAGAGAGAGAGAGAGAGAGAGAGAGGTGTATACCTGTGTATAGTGTTTATGTGTGCGACAGAACTTCGCCAAGTGCGAGTCTAAAGGCTATCAGAGTGTTTAAAAAAGGAAAAAAACCATAATAACAACAAAAACAACAACAAAAACACTCCCCAAAGAGAAAAAATATATCCCCCCTCCAAAAAGAACTCACACAACCCACCAACAAACCACAAATAAAATAAAAAAAACCCAAAACGAAACAAAGACCAAACAAAGATATGGACTTTAATGAATAAACTTGAATATAAGCAAAAATGCAATACAAATATACATGACTTGTATGTAAGTGTCCGATATTAGAAGATTTATATTTATTCCGCAGAGAATCTAGAATACAGGCTAAGTACGCCTGTCGTCAGAAGCCATTAAGTTATTTATTTATGCTGTTAACCCCACCCTCCAAATTTACGTAACATAGAATTGCAGTGATCAGAAATAGGTTAACAGCGTGATACCTTTGTGGATACTACTTTGAAATGTAACAAAAATCAACAAAAAACCGATGCTAATTTATGAACAAAATATCTGGCATGAGGTTACGGCTTATCTACGGGGCTTTGATTAATTAACCCTAAAAAGTGAAGCCTTTGAACTAGCTTGTACATGTAGCAAAGACAGCTGCTATGTGAACAAATGTTTTTTGTTTTTTTTTTATCATGAGTTAAATAGGCCTACGTGTAGTCCCCCCTTTCTCGTTTGTGTTTGCTTTCCGTTTGTTACTTTTTTGTTACAATGGAAGATTTTGAAGGACGAAACATTGGGGGGAGTAGGCCTACTTGCAACACGAGTCACAAGATCTGAATCACGAAGATTAATGTAAGCATAAACATTGAGTTTTATCTGCTTGACTGTTTGTTAGTTTGTATACATTCAGTGTTTTTGTACAAATATGCCATTCTGTTAATTGTAGGCCTATGCGACACCGTCTGTCCGACTTTGTGTCAGTATACAACACAGCTCTCTTATCTCTCAACGGATAACAATTCATAATAAATAACTGTGGGTCTGAATGGCTAACGCCACACAATAATAAATTGACTGTCATCTCTGTCACGTCTCTCTCTTTCTCTCTACTCTCTCTTTCTCTCACACACACACATACGCGCGCGCGCGCGCACACACACACACACACACACACACACACACACACACACACACACACACACATACACACACACTGTGTGCGTGCGTGCGTGCGTGCGTGTGTGTGTGTGTGTGTGTGTGTGTGTGTTGTGTTTGTGTGTGTGTGTGTGTGTGTGTGTGTGTGTGTGTGTGTGTGTGTGTGTGTGTGTGTGTGTGTGTGTGTTTTGCGTACTGGTATGTTGGTTGGTAGGAGCGGATGACAAAATTATTTTAAAAAAACAGCATGCACACAGGTATCGTGTTTAGACATCATCCCTGAGGAAAAATTGGGGAGTTGGAGTCCCCAGGGCGGCTCAGGGCTGTACATGGCAACGTTCTGGTGGCTCCTGTGACGGTACTGGAACCATTCGTATCGGTCATTGCCTTTCCAAAGGATCATTCCAGTGGCCTGGAGAGGGGGGGGGGGGGGGTATCTGCTGCTTGGGTAACAGTTTGCCCTCCATACTTACTTACCCAGGCTTTGCGCTCTAAAGACCAGAGTGATATTAGACAGGTATGTGTATGCGCCCGCGTGCGTGTGCACGTATATGCCTGTAAGCGTGTATGCCTGTAATCGCTATAGTGTGAGTGTATAGTTAAGATAATATCTGTGTATCTATAGACCCCCAGCCCGTCACCTCCCGATAGCTGAGTGGCTAGATTCTGCAGTGCTATACGCGTACCCGGCCGTCGTGCTTATTACAGGGTGTAAGTCAGTCAGACCCACATAAACTATACCCAGGCATTGCAGTTTACATGTGGTGATATACCCACATTGTACCCAGGCCTTAGTTGTAATGTGGCGTTAGTCATTCAGACAGTTACCCCCATCCCTTCTGTTGGGGTGCCAAGGGCCAGTCAGTATTAATAACACCCCCACCTTCTGGAAATTCTGTGCTAGGAATTCCCTCTGTACTATCCCTGTCTTTGTTTCTGTCCTGTTCTTGACACAATAAAACATTGTCATTGTCATTGCCCTGTTCTGTTTTTCGCTTTCACCTCCCTCTTGTCTTATTTACTGCCTTCTTTGGCCATTCTCCTGCCTTTTTTGTTTATTTATTTTTTTATATATAGAAAGATTGAAAGGATAACAGTTCTCTCCCATGCCCGAAGTCGGATGTGCTGGGCCTGACTTATCAGGCGCTTAACGGCAGCGCAACAAATTTTCACTCCTATGACAGACAACAATAGTTGCTGTCTGAGCGTTCGATGACGAAGAAGAAGACCCACAAGTTGTTTTTGTGGTGCTAGTCAGTCTGACACACAATGTACCCATGGGTTAGTTAGAGTTGGTTGATGTAAATAGGGTTTACTTATTCAATGTATCATCGAAACAAACATAGCACGAAGAATATAATCAGGGTGGCAACAACAAGCTAGTAGCTTATATTATTCTTAAGTACAGCAGCAACATTCGTATGTCGGCAAAATATCCTTATAATGACCTAAGAAGAAGATGGGGAGGGGGGGGGGGGGTGATGGCTGAATAGAATAGGCTTGTGGGGTATTATACGCAGGCGTTAGAGAAGTGTGTTAGCCATCCGGACTCACAGACATGGACAGTTCTGTTGGTCAGTAACCGGTCAGTGCCAACACTCTCCGACATTTGGGTGGTGGTGGTGGTTGTACTGAGAGAGAGAGAGAGAGAGAGAGAGAGAGAGAGAGAGGAGAGAGAGAGAGAGAGAGAGGAGAGAGAGAGAGAGAGAGAGAGAGGAGAGGCAGGCAGACACATAGGCAAACAAATAGAGACGGACAGAGTAAGGGATGGAGAGAGAGAGAGAGAGAGAGAGAGAGAGAGAGAGAGAGAGAGAGAGAGGGGAGAGAGAGAGAGAGAGAGAGAGAGAGACACACACACACAAACAGACACACACACACACACACACACACAAACACACACACACACACACACAACACACACACACACACACACACACACACACACACACACACACACACAGAGGCAGATCATCGGTTTCTTTCCAAACAGGGGGCGGAGTCTGCTATTGCCCAGGGAAGTGAACGTCCATGAACCCAATTTGTCCGTCTTTTGTTCGGAACTACTATACTTGGAAAGCCAGGGGGACGGTGAGGGGGGGGGGGTGGAGGTGAGGGGGAGCACAGCAGAGCTGAGAGGAAGAGGGAGCAGAGAGAGAGAGAGAGAGAGAGAGGGAGGAGAGAGAGAGAGAGAGAGAGAGAGTTTTGGCATTGAAGAAAAGACATTAACACGAGAGTATGTGTCTCGGGAATCTATTTTCAGTGTGTTAGTAATTGAACAAAATATATTGTTTACATTTAGCCTTCATGCAATGAATACACAGTGACACACATACATACACACGTGCACACACATGCACACACACACATACACACACATACACACACATGCACACACACACGTGCGCGCGCACAAACACACAAACACACACTCAGAGAGAGAAAGAGTCAGAGACAGAGACAGAAAGACAGAGAGAGACAGACACACAGAGAGAGTGGAGGGTCGAAAGTAGAGATGATTAAAGAGAGGCAGACAGACAGTCAGACATACAGATGGAAACACACACACACACACACACACACACACACACACACACACACACACACACATACACACACACACACACACACACACACACGCACGCACGCACGCACGCATGCACACACAGACACACACGCGCGTGCACGCGCGCAGAAAACTTCAGCACATTTTTCATGTCATTTTTATAATAATATTTTTTGCGAGTCCAGCAGTTTCATAACGTCTGAAGGCCATAGATTGAACTAGTCTACAGGTACATTTCACCCCTCTGTATGTCTGTCCGTCTGCCTGTCTGACTATCAGTATCATCCTGCGTGCCTGTGTGTTTGTTTTTACTCCTAAACGTCTACGGATTTTTTTCTGTGGAAGTCTCTCTCTCTCTCTCTCTCTCTCTCTCTCTCTCTCTCTCTCTCTCTCTCTCTCTCTCCTCTCTCCCCCCCCCCCCCTTCCTCCTCCCTCCTTCTTTCCCCCTCTCTCTTTTACTCTCTATTCCCTCTCTCTCTGCCCCTCCCTCCTCTGTCTGTGCTCCCTTTCTGTCTGTTTCACTTGCCTTTTGATATCTCTCACTCTTTTTCTTTCAGCTTCCTCATTTTTGAAAATTTTCCCTGATCATTTGCTTTTTTTAGATATCAATTTTCTTCGTCTTATGTTTGAATGATGTAATTTTGAAGAAAGGTATTGAAAGAAAGGTATTGTTTTTATTTCCTTCCTTCAAAAAACATTTTAATCAAAGAGCTGATTTTTATTTTGTTATGTTTTTGTATTGATCTTACGGTGTGGTTAATTTAACTTCAGGTCTTTGTTTATTTGTTCGTTGCTTGTTCTTTATCATTGTTATAGATTTTTGTTGACTGAGGGCTTGATGTAAAAACAACAACAAAACAAAACAACAATAAAATTGTACTTGTTATTTTGGTCTCAATAAAAAAATAATGGATGAATTAATCAGTTCATTTATTCATTCAATCTTTCATTAATTACTTTTCTTTGCTTGTTGTTTGTTTGTTTCTGTCTGTCTGTCTCTGTCTGTCTGTCTGTCTGTCTCTCTGTGTTTGTCTTTCCGTCAGTCTGTCTGTCTCTGTCTGTCTGTCTGTCTGTCTCTCTGTGTTTGTCTTTCCGTCAGTCTGTCTGTCTCTCTGTCTGTTTCTGTCTCTCTCTCTGAAGTAAAAATGTGGCTACCTAAATGGTGGGGAAAAAACCGGTCGCATACACATAAACCTCATTGTTTGCGAACCTTGGAGGTCTATCAGAGGAAACAAACAAACCAAAAGAAGTATCCTACCCCGATTCCACAGTAAAAATGACAGCTGGGTATAGATACAAAATTGTGCGTGCAAACCAAAAAAAGTAGCAAAAGATTTTCTGCGAAATAGCCAGTAGCAAAGTTTCCACTTGAAAAAGGAATGATTTTAGAAGAACAAATATTGATTTTAATAACCAGGTCACAAGGGAACGGTCGGTACCGCTGAGTCTTAGCCACATGTGCAGTGTGCTTTATTTGGGTTCCCAGCCATAAGGATTTTCAGAGATTATGCTGAGGGAGCAGGTTATTATTCCTTTAATTAACGCTTGGCTGCCTTCCTGTGCAGTGGTGAACGCAGGTGGTTTTTAAATATTCTGCAATTCCGTTCACTCTGAATTCTTTTTTTTCCTAGCTATTTTTTTTATACCTGTTAAAGAAATAAACAAACCAAAAAGAAAAAAATCCTTTGGTGTTGTTATTACACACACACACACACACACACACACACCACACACACACACACACACACACACACACCACACACACACACGTGCGCGCGAGCGCGCACGCACGCACACACACACACACACACACACACACCACGCACGCACGCGCACACACACATACGTCTTAAGTGATCAAGCTTGAACATTCTACGTATCCGGGTTCAAAGGTGAACATTCTAATTTCAACTGAATTTCCTCCAGATGACAAAACACCTCATTTTACTGTCGTGTTTGGCCCCCCTCTTTCCGCTCCCTTATCACCACCTTCTGTGTTTCTCATCCTGTTTACATATATCCCTGAACGATGGACGCCGTAGCTAAGTGGTTAAGACGGTTCAACTTCAATCCCATGAGTCTATGAAGTTGTGGGTTCGAATCTCGGCGGCGTCTGGTGAATTAAGGGTGGGGAATTTTAGGTCTCTCAGATCAATTTTGATTGCAGACCTGCCAGTGCCTACTTCCCATGGCGTATTTATACACATGCAGAAGATATAAATATGCACGTTAAAGATCCTGGCATTCATGTTAGTGTTCAGTGGGTTACGGAAGCACAAACATATCTAGCATAAAGGTAAAAAGGTAAAGGTGTCCCATAACCTAGGCGGTCGTAGGGGAGCGAGGTGTCAGAGACCTCAGCTTCTCTAGGTGCCAGCATATTGAGGGCGGCGCCCATCTCCTCTCCCTCTCTCGCATATATCCCGAAATCGGAACGCGGCTACCTTCACAGCGGGCAAAAAGTCGCATACGCAAAATCTCACCATTGGTGAACCTCGGAGCTGTAGCCGAGGAACAAAAAAATAAATCCTGGAGCGTGTTACAGCCTATCTTTTTTTCTGTTCTTACTTTCTTTTCTCTCTTTGTTTCGTTCGTTATTTCTTTCCTGCTTCGTTTCTTTCTTCTTTTTGAAATGTTGACGTGGGCAGGGTGCGAGTTTTTGTTATATTGTGTGGACACACTCACTGGCTAACAGTTGTTTGTAAAAGTTTTCCTCGTATGTGTGTGTCGCAGTATTTGAGTTTGGCTACTGGATTTCGGTGTTGGCTTCTGCAAGTGTGTTGTGTTAAGCGGTGTGTGTGTGTGTGTGTGTGTGTGTGTGTGGTGTGTGGTGCGTGCGTGCGTGTCGTGCGTGCGTGCGTGCGTGCGTGCGTGCGTGCGTGGGGCGCGCGCGCGTGCGCGTGCGTGTGTGTGTGACATGTCTGTGTGTGTGTCTGTTCGTGTCTGTGTGTGTTTGTGTGTGTCTGTGTGTGTATGTGTGTGTATTTGTTTATAAAAATATGTGTGTGTATGTACATAAGTATGTGTGTGTTTTTCTGTGTCTGTGTGAGTGTCTGTGTGTGTCTTTGTATGTATATGAATACGTGCGTGCGTGCGCGAAAAGCCTCTGAGAAGAAGTGTTTGAAATCATTGTACTGGAGCCTGTATAAGACCAAGTTTTAGCTTGATTATAGAAGAGATTTTCCTTCTGAATCTTCCCTAATTAATTCTGTCATCACTGCTATTATGTGTGAGGCTATTCTGCCATAGTATATGGACGAAGCCTGAAGCAATACAGACAGCGGGTCATTATTTATGCGTCTGGGTATTCTGGATAGGGGTACATCTCGGCGTGTCTGCCTTTCTTAATCTGACAAGCAGTGTTGACGCTTGAGTAAGCCATTGTGTGCTTGGGAACTTCGGTGTGTCAAGTCTTCGGTACTTTGGCGGTTCTTTAGGTTAATTACAACAAACAGTAGAATGCGTGGCTATGTATAATATAGTTTTCATACCGATCCATAAACAACAATAAAAATGTATTATGAATCATGGGAGGGTGGGGGTGGGGGTATATAGGAGCATTTGACTGTTTGATAATAGAAATACCCCCAGAAGATTTTAAAGAGAGACAGATAATACTAACTAATGACTTTAAAGATTTACACTAAACTGGTGACATCCTGTCCATAGCAAGCAAATTGACTCCCCCCTCCCCCCTGTTTTTCGAAAAGGGAGGGGATGTTGGGTTAAAAGACCATGATAAAAGGCAGAGAGAGAGAGAGAGAGAGAGAGAGAGAGAGAGAGAGAGAGAGAGAGAGAGAGAGAGAGAGAGAGAGAGAGAGAGAGAGAGGCACATTTAATTATTTTGAAGATGATACATAAACTTAAAATGTGCCTTTTTCTCTCCTTTCTTTACATTTAGTCCCCAAGTTTATTAGTGATTATATGATGAAATTAAAAAATATATATCAGAGAGAGAAAGACAGACATATATACAGACAGAATGACAGACAGACGGATAAGAATGATGTGAGCACACACACACAGACACACAGACACACAGACACACACACACACGACACACAAACACAGAAACACACACACACACACACACAGATACAGACACAGGCACACACACACACACACACACACATACACACACACACACACACACACACACACACACACACACACACACACACACACACACAACTCACGCATTGTCTGCTATCGATCAGTCAGAATAAATTTGTGGCCACATCTGGTGCAGACCAGCACAACAGAGACATTTATTCCTCGTCTCTCGGCGTGGTCTACTTGCCTGCCTGTATGTCTACCCATCTGTCTGTCTGTCTGGCTTCTCTATCTTCTGCCTGCCTGCATGCATGCCTCTCTGTCTCTCTGTTCACATGTCTGTCTGTCTATCCGTCTGCCTGCTTACCTGTCTGCCCGTTCGCCTGTTTACCCGTCTGTCTGTGTGCCTGCTAACCTGTATATCTGTTTGTTCACCTGCCTGTTTTGTCTTTCTGTTTGTCCGCCTACCTGCCTGCGTACCTGTATGTTTGTCTAACTTTCTGTCTGTCCGTCTCGCTGTCTGTCTGTCTGTCTCGCTGTCTGTCTGTCTCCCTGTCTGTCTCTCTGTATGAGCAGATGACATTTATAACACTGCATACACACGGGGACTGGATGTAAAAAAAAAGCACAAGAGTGCTTATCCCATTATCCTCGATATAAAAGAATAAAAAAAAATTGTCTGCTTGCCGCCATGCCCATTTTGCTGCATGTTTTGCTGTCTTGTACTATGTTTATTCCAGTTTCGTCACAGTTTGTGTCTAAGTGTGCCTTCATTCTCCTGCAGAGTTGCTTTTCACTCTCCCCCTCCTCTCCCACTTTCAGGCTCTAGTTCCATCCCTTCCCTCCTCCCCTGTTCTCTCTGTCTCTGTCTGTCTGTCTGTCTGTCTGTCTGTCTGTCTGTCTGTCTGTCTGTCTGTGTCTGTATTGTAGTAGTAGTAGTAGGCACCCATCAGTCTCGGAAGACTATGGAGTTGCGCTCTAGTCTTTAGAGCGCAAAGCCTGGGCAAGTATGCATGGATGGCAAGCTGTTACCCATGCAGCAGACCCCCCCTCTCCACGGCACTGGAACGATCCATTGGAAAGGCAATGACCGATACGAATGGTTCCAGTACCGTCGCAGGAGCCGCCGGAAGAGAGACATGGTCAAAAACTTCTTCGCCCATATATATATATGGGCGAAGAAGTTTTTGACCATGTCTCTCTTTGTGTCTTTTGTCTATCTCTCTCATGAGAACAGACGACACGGGGACTGGATGTAAAAAAAAGCCCACGAGTGTTCATTCCATTATCCTGGATGACAGAATAATTGATTAAATGAATAGGAAACAAGAATAAGCAATTGATTGTGTGTGTGTATGTGTGTGTGTGTGTGTCTCACACACAATTACACACACATATATACACATACACAACACACACACACACATACACTACACTACACTACACACACACACACACACACACACACACACACACACACACACACACACACACACACACACACACACACACACAAGGCCAGAGAGAACTTTACACATTTTTCATGTGGGCCCATGATAATGCCCTACACATGTTCCGCACCACAAAAGAACGACCTCAAGAGCTCAAGCTGCCGCGCGTCACGTGCGAATTGATTGTGTGATCGTGGTCTTGTCACCCCTCGTCACGCTTACAGATCAATACACACACACACACACACACACACACACACACACACACACACACACACACACACACACACACACACACACACACACACCACCTGTCATCACTCAGGCGAAACAGGATCAGCAGGGGTGGGGGGTGGGGTGGGGGGTTTAGGAGATCGATCATCATATGTAGGGGTAGAGGGCTCAGTGGTTAGTGTCAAGTCAAAGGCAAGTCAGGTCAAAAACACTTTAATCATCCCAGAAGGGCAATTACGATACTGACAGGCATATTGATACAAATGATAATCAATTGTCGCATTGGTGATCTGAGGGTCTGGGTTTGATTCTATGTTGAGCTGTCTGTGTGAAAGGATTTGTCACATGGAGAACTTTGTCTCTGGTTCTTGTGTGGAAGGCATGTCGATTTTTTTGAATTTCTGTTTTATTTTTTTTTTTCGATGATAAAGGAATAAGCACGTATTTGCTTTTTTCCATCCCAAATTTCTGTTCTTTTATTTCGAGGATAATGGAATAAACGCTTATTTGCGCCTTTTTCATCCCAGATTTCTGTTTTATTCTTTTATTTCGAGGATAAAGGAATAAGTTCTTACTAGCTTTTTTCCATCCCACATTTCTCTGTAGCATTTTTTTTTATTTCGAGGATGGTTGAATGTGCACCTATTGGGTTGGTTTTTATTTATTTTATTTTATTTTATACCACTTTATGTCACAGTAATTTCTCTGCGTGAAATTCGGGCTGCTCTCCCCGGGGAGAGCGCGTCGCCACAAGTGCAGCGCCTACCCATTTTATTCCCACATCCAGTCCCTGTCAATGATAGATTGTGATAGATTGTGAATACAGGCATTTGCCGTGAGGCTTGTGTAAGGTGGATCATGATCGGCGGGAACAGACAAAACTTTCCCCCCCTCCGTTCCTCGGCAAGAGCTCCG
>CM060333.1:51468250-51520750 GCA_030674155.1 Stramonita haemastoma | reverse complement strand
TGTGAACAGTTGACTGTTAAGAAACTGAATATGTTTGCTCTAGCGGTTTCTGTACAGCCATAAAGTCTCACCTCTTGTCAAAAGGTTTTTGTCTGCGATGATAAAGCGTTTCACTTTACAGCTCTCTGTTTGTGTCTCTGTCTCTGTGTGTCTCTGTCTCTCTCTCCATATGTATCTCCCTCTGTCTCTTTGTCTCTCTCTCTCTCTGTCTCTTTGTCTCTCTCTCTGGTTGTGGTGTGTGTGTGTGTGTGTGTGTGTGTGTGTGTGTGTGTGTGTGTGTGTGGTGCGTGGCGTGCGTGCGTGCGTGCGTGCGTGAGTGAGTGCGTGAGTGAGTGAGTGAGTGAGTGTGTGTGTTGTTGTTGCTGTTGTTGTTTGTTATTCCACTCTGTCTTTGATATGTCTATGTCCTCTTTTGACTATCCCTGTCTGTGTCTCTGTTTCGATACCCATTTTCAGATTTGAGCGCGCGTTTGCGCGCGAGCGCATGTGCGTGCGTGTGTTGTTTTGTATTGTGTGTGTTGTGGTGTTGTGTGTGTGTATGTATGTATGTATGTGTGTGTGTTCGTCCGTCTGTCTTTCTGTCTGTCTGTCTGTCTGTGGATGAAGGCTGACTCAAGTGAATTCATCGGTTGTTGTTGTTGTTTTTCCTGCAGGGTTGACAGACGTGTCTCTACAAACCAAACAGACTCTGTAATCAGTTAACCCTTGTTGCTGACCACCACCACCACCACCACCACCACTGGCCTACCGCTACCCAACCGTCTCCACCTCCACCTCCACCCCCAGCGGCTCCAGCAGCCACGACCGCTACAACGGCCACGACTACAGACAGAACCGCTACTCCGGCACTTCCTCAGCCCCTCACCACCACTACCAACACCACAACAACAGCAGCAGCAGCAGCAGCAGTAACCGTTACTCCAGCGCTACCAACCCCAACAGCCGTTATGCCAGCGCTACCAGCCCCAACAGCCGTTACCCTAGCGCCACCAGCCCCAGTCACAGCTACAGTCAGGGTGGCGGCTACGGTCGTAGCTCCGGCTCGGGACAGAGAGCTGGCAGCTTCAGTTCGGGGTACGGGTCCGGGTACACCAGCCCCGGGTACGTCAGCCCTGTCAGCCCCGTGCTGAGCCCCACGGGGTTCAGGCAGTACGCGCAGAGCTCCCCCCCTCCCCTCTCCTCCCCCGTCACCCTCAGTCCGGCCCCTAGCCCCACGGTGAAGCTGTTCGACGTCAACTCCAACCCGCGCGAGCAGACAGAGTATGAGCGTAGTGTGGAGTATCATCAGGCCCCCGATACGTTCCCATGTGGCCACGTGCTGTGTCACCACTGCCTGCGCAAGTTCATCAAGTCTCTGGGCGGTCCTGGCCCGGCGCGCTGTCCTGTGTGCCACATAGAGGTGAGTGGTGTAGTGGTGTCTGTGAAATGTTGTGTTTTGTGTGTGTGTGTGTGTGTGGTGTGTGTGTGTGTGTGTGTGTGTGTGTGTGTGTGTGTGTGTTGTGTGTGTGTTTTATTTATTCATTTATTTATTTATTCATTTATTCTTTTATATCGGGGATAATGGAATAAGCACAAGAGTCCTTATTCCATTATCCTTGATATAATAATAATGATGATGATGATAATAATAATAATAAATATAATAAAATAATATAATAATAATAATAATAATATAAAAAAAAACCGAGCGCCACGCGGAACACGCTCTAACCACCAGACTTTCCCTGTTCCCACCAGGTCAGCGGAGAAGACGTGTCCCTGGCCTCCATGGGTCTGCCCACTGAGAACCACGGAGAGGATCATGACCACGATCATGATGGTCACGATGGTCATGATGGTCATCAACATCAGCATCAGCATCAACAGCAGCAGCAGCAACAGCAGGAGGCGCCCATCTCGCTGCTGTCGAACTTTGACGAGATGGTGAACAAGTTCAACGGGCTGCAGCACAACCTGCGGCGTCTGAAGGACGAGAGCGTGCAGTCGCGCTCCATGGGCATGACCTACACCAACACGCTGTGCCACCTCTGCCGACAGGCACACCCCACCTTGAGGGTCATCCAGGTGAGATATATATAGAAAAATAATATATATATATATATATATATATATATATATATATATATATATATATATATATATATATATATATATATATATATACCACTGGGGGTGGGGGTGGGTGGGGGGGGTGTATGAAGGGTGGTGGTTGGTGTGATGGGTGTGGTGGTGGTTGTGGTGGTGAGAGTAATATAAATGAAGATGATGGTGGTGGTTGTAGTGGTTATGGTGGTGGTGTTTTGGATGGTACTGGTGGTGGTGGTCATAACAGTGGTGGTGACGGTGGTGGTGATGGTGGTGATGGTGGTGATAGTGGTTGTATTGGTCGTGTTGGTATACCGTATTGGTGGTGATGGTGGTGGTAGTGGTAGTGGTGGTGGTCGTGATGGTTGTAGTGGTGGTGGTGGTAGTGCTGATGGTTGTAGTGATCGTGGTGGTGGTTGTGTTAGTGGTAATGGTAGTTCTGATGCTAGTGGCTATAGTAGTGTTGCTAGTTCATTACTTCACAACCACAACCACAACCATCACCTTACTCCCCCCCTCCTCCCCCCTCCCCCTCTCTCTCACCCCCAGGAGCACAACCAGCTGGAAGTGCGGCACGAGCGTCCTGCCTCCTGGAACCCCCACTACTTCTACCGCCTGCAGCACGGCAAGGTGGTGACCACCTTCTACTCCAAAGTGCACGCTGCCACCATTTGCGTGCCGTGCACCTACCGGGAGCTGCGCGAGTCCAAGGCCATCCTGCCTCCAGAGGTTCACCAAGCCCTGCCTGATGTAGACCCCGGCCACAACCAGCAGCTGGCCCTGGCTGAGGTAAAGTCAAGTCAAAGTCAACGTCAGCCGCCGCTGTAGTCTAGTGGTTAGGGCGTTGGACTCGTAATCTAAAGGTTGCGGGTTCGATCCCAGCTTTCGGCTATGGCGTTGTGCCCTTGGAAAAGGCACTTTACGGCTATTTTCTCACCCCACCCAGGTGTAAAAGGGGGTACCAACCTTGTGTTGGGGGTTAACCCTGCGATAGACTGGCGACCTATCCAGGGGGAAGTCTATGACTCTCAGTCGCTTAACGCCACAGAAACCGGGATAAGCACCGGCCTGATGAGCCTTAGGCTCGGGACAGACTTTAACTAACTTTAACAAAGTTAACGTCAAAGTCACAGTCAGAGTCAAAGTCAGAGTCACATTCAGAGTTAAAGTCAAGTCACATTCAGAGTTAAAGTCTAATCAAAGTCACATTCAGAGTTAAAGTCTAATCAAAGTCACATTCAGAGTTAAAGTCAAATCAAAGTCACATTCAGAGTTATAGTCAACTCAAAGTCACATTCAGAGTCAAAGTCACAGTCAAAGTCAAGTCAAAGACACAGTCAAAATCACAGTCAGTCACAATCAAGTCATGTCAAGTCAAAGTCACAGAGTCAGAGTCACAATCAAAGTCGATTTTTAAAAATTTCCAGGTGATACATTGAATTGGGGCAGGATAGCTAAGTGGTCAGAGCGCTCGCTTTCCCCCAGTTGTTTTTTTTTAATCTGGATCTTATCCCTGATAAGGGCGGGGACTGGATGTAAAACAGCACACGGATGCTTATTCATTTTCCTCGAATAAAATGATTTGCCTTGCCTTGTCTTGCCTTGCCAGTCAAGTTAAGCAGCGTCGAGCGTGGTTACCAGTTGGATGGGTGACCGTTTGCGCGCCTTGGCTTCAGTACAGTCCATCCAGTTCACCCAGCTGTAAATGGGTACCTGCCCTCTTTAGGGCCAGGGAAGGTAAAGCAGCGAGGGAGAGGAGATGGGCGCCACCCTCAATATGCTGGCCCCTAGAGAAGCTGAGGTCTCTGACACCTCGCTCCCCTACGACCACATAGGTTATGAGACACTTTACCCCCACATTGAATAAGTATTGATTTGCTTTTTTTTTCCGTCAAGCCATCTATTTAGAGAAAAAAAATCATTTCAGTGTGTGTGTGTGTGTGTGTGTGTGTGTGTGTGTGTGTGTGTGTGTGTGTGTGTGTGTGTGTGTGTGTGTGTGAGTGAGTGTTTGTGTGTGTGTGTGGTGGTCGGGGGTGGTAGGGGTAGTGGTGGGGAGGAGAGGGGGCAGAGAAGGAGGGAGGTGGGTAGTTGGAGCAAGGAAGAAGAGAAATCTTGGCGTGCAAGGTCATCTTGTCTCGTGAGGCCATCCAGGTTGTCTTGGATGTTGACCCCGAGAGCAACTAGCAATTAGCCCAGGCTGAGGTCAAGTGGTGTGTGTGTGGGGGGAGGGGGTGCTGGAAGGCTGGGGAGGGAATGGTGGTGATTGAGAGTGGGGGGGGGGGGGGGTTGGAGGAAGGAGGAGAGAGAGAAATCTCACTGTGCAAGGTCTGCTTTTTCTCAGCTTTTCTCCCGAGGTCCACCAAACTTTTCTTGCTGTGGACCCTGGGGATAGTGGCGATGGGGACAGAGGGGGTGGTGGTGGGGGTGGAAGATGGGAAGGGTGAGGGGTGGTTAGATAGTGGGGGGAGCTCTTGGTGTGCAAGGTTATCTTGCCTCCTGAGACAGAGAGAGACAGACAGACAGACAGTCAGAAACACACAGAGAGAGTGAGAGAGAGAGATAATGAAAGAGAGAGATAATGAAGAGAGGGAGGGGGGAGAGAGAGGGAGAGAGAGAGAGAGAGGAGGAGAGAGAGAGAGAGAGAGAGAGAGAGAGAGAGAGAGAGTTCTGGAAGTCCACACCCCCACATGCACGCATGCACACCACACCTACCCCCCCACCCCCCTCCCCCCCACCTCCCCCACCTCACTAACCCACCTCCCCTCTGTACACAGGTAGGAAAGATCATGGCCAAGAACACGGCTCCGCTGATGGCGCTGAAGGGGAAGAACGTGGTGGAGGTGGACCACAAGGTGAAGGTCAGGGAGCGCGCGGACCACTTCAGCTTCGCGGACACGGCTCAGCAGATCGAGCAGATGGTCAGGCGGCAGGAGGAAAACCTGCTCCGCCACGCCTCCAAGCAGGTGAGGGACACGGGCCAGCTGTACCACGTCAGGGAAAGCAACGAGGTGGAGGTGGACAACGATGAGACCCTCGTGTAGATGATGGTGATGAGGAGGAAGGTGAGGAGAAGATCTGGTGTATAGTGACAACGATGAGACCCTCGTGTAGATGATGGTGGTGAGGAGGAGGAGGAGGGTGAGGAGAAGATCCTGGTGTGTAGTGACAACGATGAGACCCTCGTGTAGATTGGGGTGATGAGGAGGAGGATGTTGAGATTCTGGTGTAGAGTGAGGGGGGACAACGATGAGACCTGGTGTAGATGATGATAATGAGATCCTGGTGTAGATGATGATAATGAGATCCTGGTGTAGATGATGATGAGATCCTGGTGTAGATGATGATAATGAGATCCTGGTGTAGATGATGATGAGATCCTGGTGTAGATGATGATAATGAGACCCTGGTGTAGAGTGGGAGGAGGGGGACAATGATGAGATCCTGGTGTAGATGATGAGGAGATCCTGCTGTAGAGTGACAGTGAGATCTGGTGTAGATTGGGGGGATAACGATGAAGATCCTGGAGTAGATTGGGGGGACAATGATGAAGATCCTGGTGTAGATGATGATGATGATGAGATCCTGGTGTAGAAGATGATGAAACCCTGGTATAGATTGGGGGAACAACGATGAAGATCCTGGTGTAGAGTGTGGGTGGGGGGGATGATGGTGTAGATTTATTGAGGTGGTCACCTGCTGTAGATTGAATGGAGGGACAACCATGAGACTTAATTTAGAGAGAATTGAGGAGGGGGGGGGGCAGCTATGAGATCCTTGTGTAGATTGAGGTTGGGGCAGTGAGGAGACAGACAGACCTTGGTGCACAGTGAAGCGGACTGCTGGTGTGGATTGAGGAGAACAACCATGACACCCTGGTGAGGTAGTGCTGCCCAGAGAGGAGGGAGGTCTTCTAGGGGTCTTTCGGAGGACATTGATGTGCTCAAGGTGTGGAAGCGTCTGGAAGAAGACTGCTGCTTTTCGTGAGGAGGTTGTGGTTGGAAAGGGTGTGAATGTAATGTATAGTTTCTTGAGGACATTGCATTATTTATAAAAGCTTTCTTTGTTCCAAGATAACTTTTTTTCTTTTTATTAAAAAAAAAATGGATTCAGACAATGATGTATTTATGTGACTTACAAATTTGAACGGCACCTCGTGAAATGAAACAAGTTTGTCCGTAAGGAAGATGTGACAATTCCTGATAAAGGATCCATAATTTCTGATCAAGGCTCCCACAACGTTTTTAAAGAGATAAATCAGTTCTTGGTTTAAGGGACCCCAAACAGAAGAGTACCACAGTTTTTGAAAAACAAAAGTGCTGACAAATTTGTGAGGACACTCCTGTGAACATTGAATGGGGTGTTCTCGTGTTCTGGAAAGTTGCACAACTGTTTGGAGGGAGAGCTAGAGACGTTGGTGTGACGTGACTGCAGTGTAGGATGTGACGTTGGTGTGACGTGACTGCAGTGTAGGATGTGACGTTGGTGTGACGTGACTGCAGTGTAGGATGTGACAGTTGTTGGTCATAATGAGCCTGTAACGGACACTGACACAGTGCTGACAACAAACATATCGTGAAGGGACACACTCCTCGTGTCTACAGGCTTCCATTGGATCCGCAGACATCGTGTGAGTGCGAAGTTGAAAACAATGTTACAGTTCTTGGCTTGAAGACTTCTGAGAGCAGTCGAGTTCTTCAAGTTTGAAATGGGGACTGCAGTTGTGTTGTTGTGTTGTTTTCCCCACTAGAATATACCAGTGCCTAACGAGGTGAAATGGATGTTGTGGTGAGTTGATGTTGATAACATGATGCATCCTTGTAGAGCGGTTGGTATGAGTGACAGTGTAATGTTCTGAAAGGTAATCATCTTTGAGGTGCTATTTAGATGGTGAGATTGTATTGTAAGTTGCTTTGGTGAATGGGACTGCTTTAAAAAAGAATATACGAGAGAAACGGTATGGATAAGAAGGAGAGACAGATCTTTGAAAGAAATCCATGAAAATAACGACGTAGCCAAACCATGGCATTGGCAAGTATGTGGTTTTGATTGCTTCCTTGCTTGTTTGTTGTTGTTGTTGTTGTTGTTGTTGTTTTAGTTCAGTGCTCTTAGAGCGTAGCAAATTTAAAAGAAACTTTTTTTTAATAAGGCATAACAAAAATTTAAGATGCAAGTAATGTAGTAAGATTATAATTATAGGCTAGAAATATTTGAGTTCTTCACTGAAAATTATTGTAATGATCTTTGCCGTGGCATCTGCTGTTATAGTTTACCATGACATAGAAACATAATTCCCCAAAGCGGCAGACAATGCTAAGATCGTGGTTCATTGAAGCTGGATTCAATTCTCTTAAACAAACGTCTTCGAAATGATGATTAGAAGATTGTAATGCAGGGATAGGGAGATTTATATTCTACGCAACGACATTCACAGCTCTAGACTTTGGGGACTGACTCGTATGCAAAAACGATGGTGTACGTGTACATTGTGTCTGTATCAAAGTCAGAAACGAAGGGGAGGGATGTAAGGAGGGGCAGTGTCCACAGGTCTTTCACAGTGCCGGTGCGGGAGTGGTGATGGATTAGTTTCTCTACTGTGTGGATGGTATCTTTTAAATTAAAAAAAAATCTTTTATATCGAGGATAATGGAATAAGCACTCATGTGCTTTTTACATCCAGTCCCCGTGTGTATGCAGCTTTTGTAAATCGTGTCATCTGTTCCCACCGGCACACGATGGCCTACTCTTACGAAAAGCGGAACAGGATTTATCGTGTATCAGAAGCTGTGTGAACGTGCCTCAGTGGGTTTCCACAGGCCCCCCCCCCCCTCCACAACAGGCCTTCAACACAACTGTTGTGTCCAAAACGTACGTGGAGGAAATCTGATTTTTGTTCAAGTCATGTCATTTCATTCACCCAATATGTGACGATTTGAAAATCTGTCTCTCTCACTGCCTGCCTTTTCCTTACCACTCTCTGTCTCTCCCCGTTTCTATCCCTCACTTTTTGCTCGATCTGTGTCTGTGTTCCCTCTCTCTTTTGCTGTGAACACCTCAGGTAAGTATACTGTATGGAGTCCCTTCGTTTTCCAGAGGAGTTAACGTGTTTAACAGATTTTAAAAACGCGTCACGGGTGGGTTTATACATTCCATTATTTAGTGGCCAAAGGAAGAGAGAGAGAGAAGCAAAGCAAGGGAAGTTTTGTGTGCTGTATTTGTCTGTATTGCCTTGATAATTGTCGTGATATTTGTGTACTGTATTGACGATGTCTTGCAATGGGTGTTGCTGATTTTGTCTTCCTAAACACACAGACACAGACAGACAGACAGACAGACACGCACACACACACACTCACACACACCACCACCATACCACACCACCACCACCACACCACACCACACCACACACACCACACCACACACACACACACACACACACCACACACACACACACACACACACACACACACACACACACACACACACACACACACACACACACACACACAGCTGGTTCATCAGACAAGAAACTCCCACGGGTCTTACATGGTCTCCTCTGTCCTCCTTTCTCCAGTACGTGATGCTTGATTCATGTACCCTACCTACGTTCAGTGAGGCCGTGTCCTATGCACTAGCAGAGCAAATATGGCCCACGCGATCGGCTGGGCTATAAACCACGTTGAGTGAATGGACGGGGAAAAACAATACTCCTTCTACGTTCCCTGGCCATGCTAAATTCTTTTTAATCCTGTCTAGATGGCAAAGTGAGAAATGTAGTTGACAAATTATTGACTTTTTTTCAAACAAAAGTTCTATCAACCATTTTCGTACGATCTTGTCCTCGGTCCATTTAGGGTGTTAAACAGAATTTATTCAAGGAAAGTGTCACAAAAACACAAGCATTATCTTTGCAGGACAACAAGTAACTGCATGTTTAGTGTAGGGTAGGAGGGTACAGGGTGACAAGTTCAGATCAGCGCTGTATGGAGATAAGGTTTGTCTCCAATTCTGTCCCCTTCCCTCTGAGTCTGTCTGTCTGTCTGTCTATATATCTCTGTCTCTGTCTGTCTGTCTGCCCCCCCCTCTCTCTTTTTTGATTTTGAAAACAGGTGAGATGGCATGTGTCCAACATTAAAACGGTGTAGAAAGGTAACCCTGATCAGCTAGAGAGTTGAGCTGGTGTGAGTCCTGTGCTATGCTAAAGATCTGCCAGAAATCCATCAGGCCACAGCTTTGTTTTTAGTTCACACACACACACACACACACACACACACACACACACACACACACACACACACACACACACACACACACACACACACACACACACACACACACACACACATACATACATACCATACATACATACATACCACATACATACATACATACATACATACATACATACATACATACATACATACAACAACAACATCAACAACAAAACAAACATCACATATGTACACACATACACACAAACACAAACACACACACACACACACATACCACACACACACACACCACACACACACACACACACCACACACAACAACACACCGCCACCACGACCACTAACAACAAACAAAACACCACACATACACACACACACACACACACACAACACACAACACACACACACAACCACACACACAACACACACACACCACACACACACACACATCACACACACAACACACACACACACACACACACCACTTTTGAAGGCATACCAGTTTACTAGAAAACAGACTGGGGATCAATACTTGGTTCGTGCTATTGCTGTAACAGCAGTTTTCCCCTAAACACAAATGCTGCTTCTTTTTACTAGTTTTTTTTTTTTATAAACCCACATCTTATCAATGCAGTTTCCATCAATCGATTTCCGAAGCTTTTTTTCTCACTCTCTATCGCTGTCCCTCTACCGCTTCTTGTGTATGAATGACGGGGAATAATTCTGATCGATTTGGGTGTGGTGTGTGTGTGTGTGTGTGTTGTGTGTGTGTGTGTGGTGTGTGTGTGTGTGTGTGTGTGTGTGTGTGAGTGTGTGTGTGTGTGTGTGTGTGTGTGTGTGTGTGTGTGTGTGTTATAGTGGAAGTATTCTTAACGTAGCGCAGAGAGAGAGAGAGAGAGAGAGAGAGAGAGAGAGAGAGAGAGAGAGAGAGAGAGAGAGAGAGAGAGAGAGAAGAAGAGACAGACAGACAGACAGACAGACAGACAGACAGACAGACAGACAGACAGACAGACAGACAGACAGAATAGGAATACGGCATAATAATAATTCTCCCCCCCCCCTCCCGTTTTCCTCATCACTTCTCTCATTGTGCCTGACTTATTTGTTGGTTTGTTTAAAATGACACCCCGTTTGCCATGTTTGAAGAGAGGTACATAATTATAATAATATTTCACATGATGTGACGCATGTTTGGGAATGTTACATTAAAGTTGTGTTTTGTGAAAGTGTTTCAGGGCGTTGATTGGAAAGAAAAGTATGCAATATGACGGCTGCTTATTCATTTTCTTCAATACAATATCATTGGTTTTGTTACAGTGAATGTGATACCGGACTCTGGTTGTGTGGTTACCGTTTTTGTTTTTTACTTACTTCTTGTTATGCCGCTGAGTACTACATTAAACAAACACCAAGCAAAATTTTTGTTATTTATTTGTTACTGTACAGTACAAACTTTAAAAAAAAGATTGTGATTGTTGTTAATTTTTTCTGGCCTTCACTTTCAACTTTCAATGAATGTGTCTTGTTGTTTAAATTTTTTAACTTTCTGTTGATTATGATGACCGATGGGTATGTTTATGTGTGTACATATTGTGATTTTTGCTTTCTCACACACAAAATTACTGGATTTGGGGGGTTAATTTTACATGACTATTGCGCGAGGGGTGTGTTACGTTACGGACAAAAAGAATGTGTTCCTAGACTGGCTTATCAATGGTGAGGTGCTGTGCAGCTACGATTGTTTGAAAGAAACGGCTTCAGACAAAAAAATGGTGTGGAACATTATAATCCTGATAATTAAGGAATGGTGCTGAATTATTGTCGACTGGCTCCCTACAACGCTTTCATAATAGAGATCTAAGAGGAGGAAGACTGTCTCTGGGTATATATGTATATAAACGACATTTTTCGTCAGTTTTGTGTAAACAGTTGTTTCTCTTTCGTGCTTTCATGTGTATGAAGAGTGACAATGTTATGTAAAAAGACTTTTTTTTTTGATTGATGAAATTCTATGAACTGCTTTCTTTCACGCGCTTAGAAATGTCAATTGCTTGCCTCCCCTTACGTGCCATTGAAATAATTATTAAAACCCGTTTTCAAAACTTCTGTTTCGTCGTGGTATCGTTCTTTCTGTCTTTTCTGAATGTGTGTGTTCTTTGTGGGATAGCCATTTATTTATTTATTTATTCATTTTTCTATTTATTCATTTATTTACTTGTTTAATTATTTATTCATTTACTTACTTATTCTTTTATATCGAGGATAATGGAATAAGCACTCATGTGCTTTTCTTTTTACATCGAGTCCCCATGTTTATGCAGTTTTGTAAAGTTTGTAATCTGTTCCAACCGGCACACAATGGCATACTCTTACAAACAGCGGAACAGGATCTAACATGTGCGTAAGATGTTCTGCCTGCGTTAGCAAACGGAGCCTCGGTTTATAGTCTCATTCGAAGGAGTTTTGGGGGGAGTGGAGTCAGCACTGATGTTAACTCCAGGAGAAAAATCCCCTCGAACAGGAATCAAACCCGGGTCGTCAGATTGCGAGCGCAATGTTCTGACCACTAGGCTATCCCGCTCTCTGTGTGTGTGTGTGTGTGTGTGTGTGTGTGTGTGTGTGTGTGTGTGTGTGTGTGTGTGTGTGTGTGTGTGTGTGTCTGTCTGTCTGTCTGTCTGTCTGTCTGTCTGTCTGTCTGTCAGTAGGTATTTCAGTTAATGCACACAAGTTGTAGACCGGGATTCATGATTAAATACCATACATACGGAAAGGGGGCAAGATAGCCTAGTGGATAGACCATTGAGCGTGCGATCTGACGGTCGAGGTTTGAGCTACTGCCGATGCACCTGTTTGAAGCGATCGCCCCCCCTCCCCCCCATAGAATTAACATCAGTAAGTCCTTCGGATAAAACTACAAACCAAGCACCCGAGTGAAAACGCACGCAGAACATTTTTCGCACATGTTAAAACCCATTCTACTGTTGGAAAGAGTAGACCATTGTGTGCAAGTAACAACGGACGACAAAATTTTTTAAAAAGAAGAAGAAAGAAACGCACACACACTACTATCATGTTTCAACATCATCCCCAAAGTCGGAATACGGCTACCTCACTGATGCACAACTGGGACCGGATGAAAAAAAGCACATGATTGCTTATTCTGTTATCCTCGATATAAAAGAATAAATAAATAAATAAAACAAAAAGGTCGCATAAACAAAATCCTCACCAGTGGTGAACATCGCAGCTCTAGCGAAGGAAAAAAAAACAATCAAACAAAAAGCTGAAGCTGCATTACAGGTTAGGGAATGGATAAGATTACAGTCATAAAGAAAAACATTCCATTTCATACCACTAAGTCACAGCATATTTCTCTGCATGAAATTCGGGTTGCTGTCCCCGGGGAGAGCGCGTGGCCACAAGAGCAGCGCCACCCATTCTTTATTTTTTTTCCTGTCTGCAACTGTATTTGTATCCCTACCAGAGTGGCTTTTTTCTACAGAATTTTTCTAGGGTCAATAATTAGGTATTACACACGGCGCCTCGGTTTATCGTCTCATCCGAAATACTCGCACCCAGATCACCACTCATGGTTAAATAGATGGGGAAAGTTTCGGGCCCAAACGGGGATCAAACCTCCGCACACTTCCGACCCGAACTTTTCGCTTTCTATGCAGGTGCGTTATAACTCTAGACCACCGATCCACCTATTGTTGATTCATCCCAGTTTGTAGTTTCCTTGGAAAAGACAGAGAAGTGGGTGGGAGAGTGGGATGGTGGATGGATAGAACTCAACGGAGGAAGGGGGGAGGGAGGGGGTGTTAATGAATGAATTAATGAATGTGTCAGATCAGACATGCCGAACATTCAGTGAAGACGAAGAAGACAGAGAGGAGAAATTCTAGACGTTGCCAGGAATTCCAGGAGAGGAATATTGATTAGTTTTATGTTCGATGTGGATTCTAATCTCTTGTCACTAACAAAAAGAACTCTATTAGCTGGGTGTTGTAGAGTAATACATAGGATGTCTGCGATGATGTTTAACAGAATGAACTGGAATTAGCCGAGCAAAAGTTGCACACCCACATATATATGAACACATCTGTGGGTGCATAGGCATACACCTATGCACACGATGTCGCATGCATGTATGCACAAAAGAATTTATGCACATACGCACGCACGCACGCATGCACGCAAACACGCACGCACGCACACACATGCACACACATGCACACACACATTGTACACATAAAAAAGAATATATTTCTCTGCTGTTAAGACAGTAACTATGTAATATTGTTCAGTACACAGACGAACAACTATCTTAACTGAATATCAAACATATGACTGCCTTTGCAATTGTTTTAAATGACATTTTGTTTTTATTTGTATTTTTTAGTACACCACTTTAGTTCACAGCAGATTTCTCTGTGTGGATTTCGGGTTGTTTTCCGCAGGGGAGAGCATGTCGCTAGGAGAGCAGCCCCACCCAATGTTTATTTTCTTTTTCTCTCTGCATGTGTATTTGTTTCCCCATCAGAGCGGCTTTTTCTACAGAATGTTTTGTTTGTTTCGTTTTGATAGTCCATAATCAGGGCAAGGGCCGGGTGAAAAAATAGTATGTGAATGATTATTTGTAACCCTTGAAAAATAAAGATAATCAATCAATTAATTAATTAATTAATTAATTAATTAATTCATTCATTCTTGTTTGCTCTTTATCTATTAACGCGTTTTTTTTTCTTCCATAATCAAAATAATTTTATTGTGACTTCTGATTTTCGTCTTCTGAATGAGTTCATTTTTTAGTACCTTATTATTTATAGTGTCCTTATTTCTTGTATGTTGTTTGGTACTGCGTATAGTTTTATTATTTAGTATCTTTTTATCTTGATGTTATCCCTGAAAAGGGCGGGGACTGGATGTAAAAAAAAAGCACACGAGTGCTTATCTATTTACCTCGAATAAAAGAATTTGCCTTGCCTTGCCTTGCCTTGCCTTGCCTTGCCTTGCCTTGCCTGCCTCTCTCTCTCTCTCTCTCTCTCTCTCTCTCTCTCTCTCTCTCTCTCTCTCTCTCTCTCTCTCTCTCTCTCTCTCTCAGGGGTCCATTGTTTGCAGACCATTGCCAGACAGACGGACAGACAGAGGCAGAGGGGAGGCCCCGTGTTTTCCTCAGCGGTCCTTTCTGCTACGCTCCCCGGAGACACACTGGCTTTGATCGCCGCCCAGAAGTATCAGTTATCGCCCTTTACTCTACTCTCTCGGCTTTGAAGATAAACATCGTTCTAAACTTCTGGTTTCTGTTACGTAATTGTTGGAGGAGTGTGTGTGTGTGTGTGTGTGTGTGTGTGTGTGTGAGTGAGTGAATGATAGGGTATCACTCACTCACTCACTCAGTCCCATGTCCCAAAGGACGTAGGGGGGACATGAGAGAAGACGCAACGGAGATCTTTTTCCATGCTTCACGATCCTGTGTGGCTAGTAGGAGGCGTTGCAGGGGTTGGGCAGTCCAGTCTTTGATGTTGTCAACCCATGATTTCTTTTGGCGGCCTCTTCTTCTCTTGCCCTTGACTGTTCCTTGCAAGATGGTTTTTGCTAGGGTGTTGTGTCTTGTGGTGTGACCAAACCACATCAGCTTTCTCCTCTTTATGGTGGAGAGCAAAGGCTCTTGGGGGCCCACACGCTTTTTGATTTCTTCTTTCACATAGTTATTGGTCTTGTGTTCTTTGTATGATATTTTGAGGAGTCTTCTGTGGCACTTGTTCTCGAATGCTTGGATTCTTCTCTCTAACTCTGCTGTCAGAGTCCATGATTCACAGCCATATAGGAGGATAGATATCACGAGGGATTTGTAGAGGTGGTATTTGGTGCAGAAGCTGATGTTGTTGCTTCTGATGATCCTCTGGAGTCTGACTAGAGCAGATGTTGCTGTTGCAATGCGAGCTTTCACCTCATTGTTTGATGTGCCATCTTTTGTTAGGATGGAGCCTAAGTATTTGAATTGGCTCACCTCTTCCAATATTTCTCCATTCATCTTTATTTCCGTGCTGTCATTACTCGCGCTGTTGACCATGATCTTCGATTTCTCTGTACTGACCTCCATGCCGTATGCGCTCGCTCGATCTGTTAGACTGTCTGTGAGGATTTGCAGTTCTTGTTTGCTGCTGCCCATGAGGTCAATGTCATCTGCAAATCTGAGGTTGCAAAGGGGTCTTCCACCAATGGAGATGGAAGTGTGGTGGTTTTGCAGTGTCTCTGTCATGATGTTTTCGAGGAAGAGGTTGAAGAGTACAGGTGAGAGAAGGCAGCCCTGGCGGACTCCAACCGTGGTCTTGAAGAACTCGCCCACGTGGTTGTTCATGAAAACTGCACTTCTTGCATTCTCGTACAGAGCCTTGATGACTTCAATTAGGCAGTTGTCAATGTTGAAGTGCCTGAGTACTTGCCAGAGGCCGTCATGCCATACCCTGTCAAAGGCCTTTTTGAAGTCTATAAAATTGTGGTACAAGTCTTTTTGGTGTTGGAGATGCTTCTCTATCAGAATTCTCAGGTTGAAAATTTGTTCCATTGTGCTGCGTTTTGGTCTAAAGCCCGCTTGTTCTTCTGCCAGGAGTTTTTCTGCTTGGTTTTTCAGTCTGTTGAGGACTACCTGCAGCATGATCTTGCTAGGATGGCTTATGAGACTGATGGTTCTGTAGTTCTGACATTGCTTGAGGTTTCCTTTCTTTGGCAGGGGTATTACAAGAGACTGTGTCCATTCTTTTGGCCATTCTTTGGTGTCGTGGATCTTCTGACAAAGATCTGTGAATCGCCTTGCTGTTTCATTCCCTCCATTTTTTATGAGTTCAGCTGGGATGTTATCGATTCCAGGGGACTTCCCCTTCTTCAATTGTTTAATAGCTGTGTCTACTTCACACCTTAGTATTGGTGGGTCTTTATCTTGGTGTTCAGGGGGTTTGTTGGAAACTATGTTGGTATCTGGGCGTAGTGGGTAGTTATACAATCCCTCACAGTATTCTGTCCAGCGTTGGAGGATGGCATTGTTTTCCGTTAAAAGATTTCCTTCTTTGTCTTCAATAACAGAGGCTTTAGGCTGTGTGGTTTTAGTTAGTGCTTTCAGAGTGTTGTAAGCTGTTTTGCTGTTTCCCTTGGCCATTCCATCTTCGATGTTGTTGCATTGTTCTTCTATCCACGCTTCTTTGGCTTCTCTCATCTTTTTCCTCACTTCTCTGTGGCTATCCATGTACTTGTTGTTGGCTTCTTGACTTGTGAACTTTTGCTTCTTAAGTTCTCTTCTTTTGTCGCAGAGGTCAAGAACCTCATTTGTCACCCAGGGTTGTTTCTTTGTTCTGCTTCTGCCTAATGTTTCTTCTGCTGCTGTCGTTAGCACTTCTTTGATGTTGTTGGCTAGTGTGTTCACATCATTGTCAATGGCTGTGAGTGCGGCGAACTTTCCTCCAATGTTGGCTTGGAAAATCTCAACCACTGTTGGGTCTTTGAGTTTTTCCAGGTCGAATCTTATGCGTGGGCTTTTTGGCTGTTGTTTTGCTTTTAGTTTCAGCCTGATGGTGGTAAGTACAAGGTCGTGGTCACTGCCAATGTCAGCTCCTGGGAATGTTCTTGTATTTGCCTTGTTTATGCTGGATTTGAATCTTTGGGGTGACAGAATGTAATCAATTTGATTATGAATCAGACCATTTGGTGAGTGCCAGGTTGATGTTCTAGATGGCTTGTGAGGGTGGAGTGTGTTAGCCAGAGTTAGTTTGTGCTTCTTTGCGAATTCCAGCAGCCGCTGTCCTCTGTCATTTGTTTCTCCCAGTCCAAAGCGTCCTGTGGTTCCTGCCCAGGTGTCATAGGCATCAGGTCCCACCTTAGCATTCCAATCGCCTTCCACAATAAGGATGTCTTTTTTGGGCGTTTTGGAGATGACGTTTTCAAGTTCTTCATAGAATTCTTCTATCTGGTCATCATCATAGTCAGATGTTGGAGCATACACTTGGATGATGGTGAGATTCTGGGGTTTTGCAGAGACTCTGATTGAGATGAGTCTGCTGGATATTGGTGTGCAGTTGATGATGCTTGACACAATCTCTTTCCTGACAATGAAGCCTACTCCGTGTTGGTGTAGTTTCTCATCTCCACTGTACCATATCTTGTGGCCGTCTTGCGTGGTTGTTTCTCCGAAGCCAATCCATCTGACTTCCGCAAGCCCTAGGATGTCCCATTTATACCTCTGTAATTCATGTGTGAGTTCCTGTACTCTTCCTGTTTGGTACAGAGTCCTAACATTCCATGTACCAATGGTTACCCCTTTAGCTGGAAGCTTTAAGGTTGGTTCTGCTCCAGTGGCATACTTGTCACTCCCACCCTGGAGGCTTGCAGTGGGTAGCGCGGTCGTTGTTGATCCGGGCCTCGACCGATCCGGCATGTGTTTCTGTTTTGCTTTTCTCATCATGTCCTTCCAGTGGGCTTGAGGAAGCTTGGTGGCGCCCATCTCCTCTCCAAGACTCCTACTGGTGATTAAGAATGCACCAGCCCCTCACAACGTTTCGCCCGCCAGTAGAAGCGGTTACCGGGGTGTGGGTGGGTTAAGGACCCGGACCCAGAAGTGAGAGTTGAGTGCCAAGTGAGGACCAGTGCTCCCGTCCATCCCGAGGGATGCTACTGCCAGGTTTACAAAGGTACCACCTCTCCTTAAGCACCCCATACACCCCTAGACAGATGGTACAAGGTCAAGATGGTACAAGATAGGGTATAGGGATGTTTTTACATGCAGCTGTTTAAAAAAAAAGTATTCTTCAGTGCATTTTTTTCTAATCTGGTGACACACACAAATATATATATATATATACCTACTAGAAAAGGACCTTCAATATTGTCACCAAAATTTTACATTTAGGCCTACAGCTTCTTTTTTAAAATTAAATTGTCCTTCACCAGTCTTTGTCGTAAATATAATATAATATAATATAACATAATATAATATAATATAATTATAATATAATATAATATAATATAATATAATATAATATAATATAATATAATATAATATAATATAATATAATATAATATAATATAATATAATATAATATAACATAAATATAACATAACATAATATAATATAATATAATATAATATAATATAATATAATATAATATAATATAATATAATATAATAAATATAATATATCATTTCCCATATATTTCCAAAATTCATTTCTTCCTCCTCCGTCACAATCTTCTTCAGAAATAGCAATATCTTCCGTCTTTTTTTTTTTTTTTCTTTTTTTTTTTTCGCTTTTTAGGCTAACCATCAACTTGTCAGATGAAAAAAACCTATTCATACACCCACTCAAAAACTGGAGAAAAAAGATCATGCTTTGTGGTCCGAATACAACTGAACCCCCCCCCCCTTCAATAAAACGGTTGCTATGACGTATATCCCATAAAACACTCGTTACCAAAAGTCCTTTGCAATAGAAATAGATAATGCCATGCGCTTTTCAATTCATCTCACTGCCTCTCGGCCTGAGTGAGGCAGTCTTTGTTCAGTTAAGCGTTGAGTTTTTACCGCTATGAAGCTACGTGGCTTTAATCTCAAATAGCAAAATACATTGTCTTGCTTTTTTGGCATGTCGTTTTCTTTACCCTCTTTACTACTTATCTTTAGATTTATCTGTGAATGGATAAACGAGGCATAGATAGTCAGATAGATAGATAGATAGATAGATAGATAGATAGATAGATAGATAGATAGATAGATAGATAGATAGATAGATAGATAGATAGATAGAAAGAAAGAAAGAAAGAAAGAAAGAAAGAAAGAAGTGGATCTCTCTCTCTCTCCATCTGATTTTATCCCTGATAAGGGCGGGGACTGGATGTAAAAAAACACACGGGTGCTTATTCATCATTTCTTCTTCTCTTTGGTTTAATGTCCGTTCACTACAAGGTGATTTAGACAATGGTACATTCACGTTAAGAATGCACTGAAAAGGGGATGAGGCGAAAAAGTGAAAGGATAAAGAATATAATGGATGATGATAAGTTTATACAATTTCATTATAGTAACTGACCTACTGGTGACTGGCAAATACTTGCTGCAACTGATACTAGGACATGCGACTCGGAATCATATTCATCATCCTCGAATAACAGAATTTGCCTTGCCTTGCCTTGCCTTGCCTTGCCTTGCCTTGCTCTCTCTCTCTCTCTCTCTCTCTCTCTCTTCTCTCTCTCCTCTCTCTCTCTCTCTCTCTCTCTCTCTCTCTCTCTCTCTCTCTCTCTCTCTCCTCTCTCTCTCTTCTCTCTCTCTCTCTCTCTCTCCTTCGGATGAGACTTAAACCGAGGCCCCGTGTGCGAACGCACGCAGAACATCTTGCGCACACGTTAAATCCTGTTCCGCTTTTCGTAAGAGTAGGCCATCGTGTGCCGGTGGGAACAGATGACAATATTTACAAAACTGCATACACACGGGGACCGGATGAAAAAAAGCACATGATTGCTTATTCTGTTATCCTCGATATAAAAGAATAAATAAATAAATAAAAATCTCTCTCGTCTCTCTCTCCTCTCTCTCTCTCTTCTCTCTCTCTCTCTCTCTCTCTCTCTCTCTCTCTCCTCTCTCTCTCTCTCCTCTCTCTCTCTCTCTCTCTCTCTCTCTCTCTGTCTCTCTGTCTCTCTCTCTGTCTCTGTCTCTGTCTCTCTCTCTCTCATTATAGAAACATAACTGCAGCGATCACTACCCAGTCTGTGCCACATGGTAAAAAAAAAAGGAACAAAAATTCCCAAACCTGGCCATAAAACTATAACCTATCGTTCTTTTGCAAAGTTTAATGAACAGCTTTTTCTCCTAGAACTATCTAACTCCACGCTCTCGGAAACATTCAGCATTACTGATCCAGACTTAGCTATTGAGTTATGGATTAAGACATTCACTGAAATCTATAACAAACATGCCCCACTAAAAACCATTAGGATCAAACACGGTCCCAAACCTTGACCACAAAGGAACTAGAGGAAGCATGTTATCTTAGAGGTTTTCTAAAAGAAGACAAATGATTTCTCATCTGTAGTGCATTCTTCTATACACAGTATCTGACAGACGTTATTTTTTTAGCCTATATTTTAGCACCTGGCACTAGGATTTCACAACGCTGAACTTTTTCGCTCTCTTAGAACTTGGTATTCAGTTTAACTAACTCGATGATGTTGAGATAAAGCATACAGTGTACGCAACAAAAACATGGCAGTGCGCACAGTAAAAATGACAATTTACAGGAATATGATGCACCACATCAAAGTGCAGGGTCCCCGCCACATGCGCACATACAAATAAACGCACGCATAAACGCCAGCGCGCGCGCGCGTGCGCGTATGCATACACAACCACCTGAAGAAAATGGTGCGGTTTGGGGCAAAGATGTGACCGAAAGACCGTTTTTAGCCCCGTCCCACCCCAACTTTTACACGGTGACAGACCCCGCGGCACCAAGACTATGTCGCACTGTATGCATACTCCCTCTCCTACCATCTTGGATATGTGTGGCGCCGGACTTGGGGCGACAACACAGCCCCCGAGAGCTAAGAAGCTAGTTTGTCGGAAGGAAAGCTGGTGCAGTGTACACAAAAAAACCAAGCAGTGCGCAGAGTAATAAGGACAATACACAGCAATATGATGCACCATACCAAAGTGCAGGGGTCATCATTGCCTACACTGTACCATACTTCCTTCTGAGAAACTTGGCCCGTGACAGCGGGGTTGCCATCTTCGGGGAGCAGTGTCGCCACAAGTCCAGCGCCACACACATCGGAAATGGTTGTGAAGGTTGTATGCATAGAGTAGGGCACGGCCATGGTGCCGTGGGCTCTGTAACTGTGCAAAAGTGCGGGTGTCAGCGGCGTTTTCGTCACATCTTTCCCCGTCTTCTTCAGCTTATGCATAGCGGGGTGGGTATGCATGCGCGCGTGCGTGTGCTCGCTGGTGTTTGTAGGTGCATCTGTTTGTGTGCGCGCGTGTAGCGGAGACCTCGCACTTTGCTGTGTGCATCAATTGTATGAAAGTATTATTTGATGGCAGTTGTAGGGGTCATCATTGCCTACTCGGTACCATGCTTCCTTCCGAGAAACTTAGCCCCGTGAAAACGGGGTTGCCATCTTCGGGGCAGCGGTGTCGCCACAGGTCCAGCGCCACACACATCGAAAATGGTTGTAAAGGTTGAATGCATAGAGTAGGGCACGGCCTTGGTGCCGTGGGCTCTGTAGCTGTGCAAAAGTGTGGATGTCAGGGGCCCGAAACCGGCCTTTTCCTCACATCTTTTCCGCCTTCTTCAGCTTTATGCATAGGGGGGGGATGGGTATGCGTGCGCACGTGCGCGCGCTCGCTGGTGTTTGTAGGTGCGTTTGTTTGTGTGTGCGTGTGTGGTGGAGACCCTGCACTTTGCTGTGGTGCATCATATTGTATGAAAATATTATTGGATGGCAGTTGTAGGGGTCATCATTGCCTTCACTGTACAACGCTTTCCTCTCGACAAACTTGGCCCCTTAAGAGTGGGGTTGCCATCTTTGGGGCAGCGGTGTCGCCACAGGTCCAATGCCACACACAGCAGAAATGATTGCAAATGTTGTGTGCATAGAGTAGGGCACGGCCTTGGTCCAGACCCCTATTCACGGTCTAATGGATGGGGGAAAGTGTCTGGCCAAACGGGGAGCAAACCACCGCATACTCTCGACCTGAACTTTTCGCTTTCTAGGCAGGAGCGTCACCTCTAGACCACCGATCCATATACAGGATAAGAATACATACACGTACGTGGACACACGAATGCACAAAAATACACACACACACACACACACACAACACAACACTCACACATACACACGCACGCGCGCGCGCGCACGCACATACACACATGCACGCGCGTGCGCACACATACACACACACACACAGGTGAGGGTGCATGCGTGCATACAAACGCACGCATATGCAAATTAGTGTACGTAACTTTTTAGAAAAAAAACGTAGAACGATTTTAGGATGAAAAGACATACTTATATTGCAGTTTACGTTTATTTATTATGTCTTTCTTCGTCTGTGGTTTTTCCTTCATTGTGAGCCTAGAATTGATGGTTACTGTGCGCACCAGTTTTTCACTTTAATGTCATTACACTATTTAGTGATATAAAACAGCAAAGTGTGTGTGTGTGTGTGTGTGTGTGTGTGTGTGTGTGTGTGTGTGTGTGTGTGTGTGTGTGTGTGTGTGAGTGTGGTGTGAGTGTGTGTGTGTGTGTGTGGTGTGGGTGTGTGTGGGTGTGGGTGTGTGTGTGTGTGTGTGATGAGTGGAGTGTAAGTGTGAGTGTGAGAGAGAGAGAGAGAGAGAGAGAGAGAGAGAGAGAGAGAGAGAGAGAGAGAGAGAGAGAGAGAGAGAGAGAGAGAGAGAGAGAGGAGAGACGCATGTGGGTATGCCTGTATGTGCTCAAACATTTACACGCCAAGGCACATGTGCGTGCGTTCCGCGCGCGCGCGCGCGGTGTGTGCGCGTGTGCGTGTGTGTTGTGTGTGTTGTGTGTGTGTGTGTGTGTGTGTGTGTGTGTGTGTGTGTGTGTGTGTGTGTGTGTGTGTGTGTGTTTTTTCATGAAACGTTTAAACAAAATTAATGATAGATTTTTAAAATTTAAATTCGAAGTAATTAATGCGATTATACGGCGTGTCCAATATAGTTTGTCCGTGTAATTGCTCTCAAGTACTTTTTCGACTTTTTACTTCGACTTTATATGTACACACAACACACACACAACCGTATGAAAAGTGAGTACTTTTCTTTTAATATAACCTCAGGAAATAATGTGATTTTGGCCTACGCACGCTCGCACAAAGAAACCACAAACAAAGCGTATGCACTTGTACAACACACACATACGCGCATGCGCAGCACACACAGACGCGCGCACTCACACACGCTCACCCCCCCCTACACACACATGCACATAAACACACACACAAAGCGTCATTTCTTTAAGAAGACTTGTATGATATGAAGAATGTGTCTTACATAAAAAGGGTGATCCACATTAGCAAAAATAAAAGGAATATGTCAATGTTTCATTCAAGCACATCATTTAATATACATACATATAACTCAACAAAAAAAACTTATCGTAAATGAAAATGTTCATACATTTGCCATTGAGGAAAAAAAATACACATGCTAAAACAAGACAGTGATTCTATGCAAGAGAATTACAGGGATCAGTTTTCAATAGGGCCATATGAAAAAAAAACATGCTTTAAGTATATACTCTCCTTTACCAATATTCCACATTTCTACCAGAACAGACCCATCCTAAAATAGGGGGAAAACAAGTCGGTCACAAAAATAAAACCCTGTCCATTTTACATCAAGGTATAAGAATTGATCGCAACACATATTACCCAGAGGGAAAAACAGCAAGCGAAAACCAACTCAGAAAAAGTTCAAACAATGTGTTACACCTAAGTGATTGCCAAAAAGAATATAAAATTGGTACAGAGTATAGCTCTAAAAAAAACAAAAACAAAAAAAAAACCACAAAGAATAAAACAAACTCGCACACACACTTCAGCACCAACACAAAAAACACACCCATCAGAAAAAAACCAGGAAAAAACACAAACAGTTATCTAAGAGAAATTTTAGATTTAAGTACAGTAATGCAACAAGTTTCATAAATGTGTAACTTATATGTGCCAAGGCCAGAATTCATACTCCAATGTAATACCCTTTAGTAAGACAAAAAAAAGTTTGAAACATGATTCATTTTAACAGATTGCATCCAAGTTGCAATATGAATTGAAAAAAATCTATGAGTTAAAAATTAAATTGTGTTTACAACATACACTTAATGATAAAACTGAAAAATTGTAACAAATGACACAACACACACACACACACACACACACACATACATCATATATATATATATATAATATATATATATATATATATATATATATATATATATATATATATATATATATATATTATATATGAGAGAGAGAGAGAGAGAGAGAGAGAGAGAGAGAGAGAGAGAGAGAGAGAGAGAGAGAGAGAGAGAGAAGAGAGAGAGAGAGAGAGAGAGAGAGATTTCCTTCCTATTTTCAGAGATAGCATTAAGGGCTTTACGTAACAAATGCAAAATACCTACAACCATCTCCAATACAAACACTAAAACAAACATTTTACAATGAACACATGTAAAAATACCTACAACCATCTCCAATACAAACACTAATGACAAACATTTTGCATTTAACACATGTAAAAATACCTACAACCATTTCCAATACAAACACAATGACAAAAATTTAGCAAATGTAAAAATACCTACAAATATCTCCCATACAAACACTAATGACAAACATTTTGCATTTAACAAATTTAGATTAAAAAAAAAAAGCACTGCTCAGGTTTAAAAATCCAGCAATACTTGATTAAAATAAAAACAGCATGCTCAGGTTTAAAAATCCAGCAATGCTCGATTAAAATAAAACAGCACTACAGATTTAACAAATCCAGCAATGCTCGGATTAAAAAAAACGCACTCAGATTTTAAAAATCCAGCAATGCTCAAATTAAAAAAAAAATAGCATGCTCAGATTAAAACAAATCAGCATGCTCAGATTTTTAAACACAAGCTCAGATTAAAAAAAATGCTCAGATTAAAAAAACAGATTAAAAAAGATAAAAAAAAAAACAGCAATACACAGATTAAAAAACAACAACCCAGCAATGCTCAGATTAAAAAAAAACAACAACCCAGCACCCAGTGGTGCTCAGAATTAAAGTAAAAACAACAATGCTCAGATTTTTAAAAAAATGCCCAGATTTTATTTATAATAAAAGCAATGGTCATATTGTTTTTAAAAAAACGGCAACGTTCAGATTAAAAAAACCCAGCAATGCTGAGATTTAAAAAAAAACAAAAAACAACAACAGCAATGCTCAGATTTTCAGGGCAATGCTCATATTTAAAAACTAACAAACAATGCTCTAATTTATTAAGAGAAGGAGCAATGCTCAGATTTTGTTCTTAAAATATTGAATAATACACGGATTTAAAAGAAAAACAGCAATGCTCAGATAATATAAAACCGGTAATGCTCTGATTCAAAAACAAAAAATAAAACAGCAATATTTAGATATAAAACAAATCAGAAACCAACAATGGTATCATCAAAAACAGAAAAAACCCATAAATGCTCAGATTTAAATCCAATCAGAAACCAGCAATGCTTAGATTTAAAACAAAAACATTGCTTACATAAAAAAACAACAAAAAACAATACCCCAACGAATGACCCGTTAAAAAGCAATGCTTGGAGTAACAACCCATCTAAAGCCCCCCACAAACAACTTCAGTTTTAAAAAATAAAAAAAAGGCTTAGATTAAATGAAAGAGAGAGAGAGAGAGAGAGAGAGAGAAGAGAGAGAGAGAGAGAGAGAGAGAGAGAGAGAGAGAGAGAGAGGAGAGAAGAGAGAGAGAGACGAGAGATAGAGAGAGAGAAGAGATTTTCACAGAAGTAACAGAAAACCACCCCAACAAACAACAAAGGTCACAACACACACCACACACACACACACACACACACACACACACACACACACACACACACACACACACACACACACACACACACACACACACCACCTGTGCGTGGGAACAGATGACATTTACAAAACTGCATACACATGGGGGCTGGATGTAAAAAAGCACAAGAGTGCTTATTCCATTATCCTCGATATCAAAAAATAAAAATTAACTTAAAAAAAATTAAACTTAAAAAAAAGTTTTGAATTAAATAAAATTAAATAAAAAACAAGTATTCATATAAAGCTTTGAAGTAAAATCTAAGTAAAAAGAAACCTAACACACACACACACACACACACACACACACACACACACACACACACACACACCACACACACACCACACACAACACATCACATCACACACACACATCACATCTCACAGTCATCCCTATAACACTTTGAAGTTAGGAAAAAAATGCAAACATACACTCAAATATCAACTCAGAAAACTTGGGAAGTAAAAAAAAAAAGACAAAACAAAACCCCCTCAAATACACACTTACAGATCAACTCATATGCATCACTTTAAAACTTAGTATATAAAAGAAAACATAACTATACACACTCACATACCAAGACAAGCATTTCTATAAATCTTTAAGGTGGAAAAAAGCAAACAGGTATAGACACTGACAAACTAGTTCACAAGCAATCTTATAAAACTTGGAGGTAAAAAAAAGTTCAAACAAAACACTCAAATTCCCAACCATTTCGATGTAGAAAAAAAGAAACAGAGAAACCCACATAAAACACACTCATAAACCAACTCACAAGCATCCTATAAAACTTTGAAGTAAAAAAGAAAGAAGGAAACCTCACATAACATATACTTGCAACCACAATACTACTCAAAAGCATTTGATATAACTGAGGTAAAAGAAAAAGGAAACTCACAAACACCACAACTCATTAACTTGAGTCAAAAAGAACTCACATAAACATTGCTATTATAAAACTTTGCAAGTAAAAAACAAAAAAAAAGAAAAGTCCTAAACAGACACACACGAATCAACTCACAGGCATCCTATAAAACTTTGAGTAAAAAAAAAGAAACTCCTACACACATCACATACTAGTTTACAAGCATTTCTAAAAGACTGTATAACTTGGAAGTAAAAAAATGAAACAGACAGATACGAATCAATTCACAGGCATCCCTATAAAGCTTTGAGTAAAAAAAAAGAAACTCCTACACACACTCATACTAGTTTACAAGCATTTCTAAAAGACTGTATAACTTGGAGGTAAAAAAAAAAAACATTCATACCAATTTCACAAGCATTTCTATAAAGCATTGAAATAAAAGACAAAAAGTAAAACCTACCTAAACACACACTACATACCAACTCACAAGCATCCCTATAAAATCTGAGGTAAAAAAATAAAAAAACCATAAACATACACTGAAGTACTAGTTTATAAGCATTTCTTTGAAGTAAAATATAACACACACACACACACACACACACACACACAAAACACACACACACACACACACACCACACACACACACACACAAACCACTCACAATCACCCTATAATCTTTGAAATTAGGAAAAAAAAACCACAATAAACGTACATTCACATAACTCGCATTTATACGCAACTTGGAAGTAAAAAACAAAAAAAATCCTCGAATACACCTACAGATAACTCATAAGCATCACTGTAAAAACTTAAAACTTCACAAGCATTTTATATAACTTAGAGGTAAAAAAAATACAAAAAAATAATCAAACATACAACTAATTCATAAGCTCTTATATAAAGTTTTGAAGTAAAATCAAAAATAAAAAGAGAACCTACATAACACACACACACACACACACACACACACACACACACACACACACACACACACACACACACACACACACACAACTCAAGCATCCCTACAAAACTTACAAACTACAAAACAAGCAGTAATGCTCAGATTCTGTTAAAAATAAACACAAAAAAACAGCAATGCTCAGGATTGAAAAGTAAAAACAACAATGCTTGTAATTTTCTTTTTTTAAAAGCAATGCTTAGAATTTAAAAGAAACAACATCGTTCATGATTTAAAAGAAAACATTGCTCAGAATTCAAAAAAAAAAAGCAATGCTTAAAATTGAAAAGAAAACATCGCTCAAAATCTAAAGAAAAATTGGTCAGAATCAATAATAGCAATGCTTAGAAATTAAAGTAAACAATACTTAGGATTCAAAAAGAAATACTTAGAATTAAAAAAACCAACCTCGATTGGAATTTAAAAGAAAACAGCAATGCTTAGAATTCAAAAGAAAACAATTCACCTTTTAAGAAATCACTGCAAGAATTAAACAACATCGCTCAGAAATGAAAAAAAGAAAACAGAATGCTTAGAATTTCAAAGAAAACAACAATGTCATAACTAAATTAAAAAACAAAAATGCTTAGAATTTAAAAGAAAACATCATTGCTCATACTTTAAAATAGCTCAGAATTAAACAAAATGCTAAAATTTAAAAGACAGCATCAATACTTAGAATTCAAAAGAAAAAAAAAACATAATAGACATCAAAAAAATAAAGAAAACACTTAAGAATTCAAACAGAAAAAAATACTTAAGAAAAAAGAAAACTCAATACTTCGACATTCAAAACAAAACAATACTTAAGACTTCAAAAAGAAAATAATGCTTCGAATTCAAAAAGAAAACATTGAATTAATGAAAACATCAACTCAATAAAAAAAAATACTTTAGAACTCAAAATGAAAGCAACAATACTTGAATTCAAAAAGAAAACAATCAAATATTAGAATTCAAAAAGAAAACAAGCATACTTAAGAATTTAAAAAGAAAACATCAAATACTTAGAATTCAAAAAGAAACATCAATACATATTACTTCAAAAAGAAAACAATACTTAGAATCAAAAAGAAACCATCAATGCTTAAGTAGTTCAAAAAGAAAATATCAATACTTAGAATTTTAAAAGAAAACAATACTTTAGAATTCAAAAGAAAACAATACTTAGAATTCAAAAAATAAAGATCAATACTTAGAATTCGAAAAGAAAAATCAATATTTAGAATCAAAAGAAAACAATACTTTAGAGTTCGAAAAGAAAACATAAAAACTTAAGACTTCAAAGAAAACACAATACTTAGAATTCAAAAAGAAAACAAAATACTTAGAATTCAAAGAGAAAACATTACTTAAACTCAAAAAGAAACAATACTTAGATTTCAAAAAAAAACACTTGGAATTTAAAAGAAAACAACAATACTCGGAATTCAAAAAGAAAATCATACTTGGAATTCAAAAAAAAACAAACAATACTTGGAATTCAAAGAGAAAACAACATACTTTAGACTTAAAAAACACAATACTTGGAATCAAAAACGAAAACATAATCAATACTTTGAGAATTCAAAAAAAGCACAATATTAAGGGTTCAAAAAGAAAACATCTATACCTTAAATTAAAAAAAACAAACATATACCTAGAATTCAAAAAGAAAACAACAATATTTCAGACTTCAAAAGAAAACACCAATACTTGAAATTCAAAAAGAAAACAACAATACTTAGAATTCAAAAAGAAAACAACAATATTTCAGACTTCAAAAAGAAAACACCAATACTTGAAAATTCTCAAAAAGAAAAGAACAATACTTAGGAATTCAAAAAGAAACAATATTTAGATTACAAAAAGAAAACACAATACTTGAAATTCTAAAAGAAAAACAATACTTAGAGTTCAAAAGAAACACAATACTTTGGAATTCAAAAAGAAACCAATACTTTAGAGTTCAAAAAGAAAACATCAACTTTAGAGTTCAAAATGAAAACAATACTTGGAATTCAAAAAGAAACAATACTTTTAGAGTTTAAAAAAAAATACTTAGAATTCAAAAGAAAACAGCAATACTTTATAGAGTTCAAAAATAAAACATCAATACATTGGAGTTCGAAATGAAAACAATACTTGGAATTCAAAAAGAAAACAATACTTTAGAGTTAAAAAACCCCCAATTCTTTAGAGTTCAAGATGAAAACAATACTTGGGATTCAAAATGAAATCAACAATACTTGGATTTCAAAATAAAAATTACTCAACTTAGAATTCTAAAAGAAAACAGCACTATCTGGATTTCAAAAAGATAACAATATTTGGAAATCAAAAAGAAAATATTTGGAATTCAAAAAGAAATTTCTTGGAATTCAAACTGAAAACGACGATGCTCAGAATTTAAATGAAAACAACAATGCAAGAATTTAAATGAAAACAATAATGCACAGAATTTAAAAGAAAAATATCAGAACTTAAAAGATAACAGCTGTGCTCATTTTTTATTTTTAGCGCAATTCTGAGTACGAATTAAAAACCACAATATTTGGGGGTAGCTTAAACATCAGCCAGGCTCAGGAGTAGCTATTTCAACTTTAATCAGTGATATTTCCATGGGAATCAGAAATCACTTTGCTGTATGGCAACCACTGATAATACCTCTTCCTTCCTGGAGTTAACATCAGTGCTGACTCCACTCTCCCCAAAAGTCCTTCGGATGAGACTTTAAACCGAGGCCCCGTGTGCGAACGCACGCAGACCATCTTGCGCACACGTTAAATCCTGTTCCGCTTTTCGTAAGAGTAGGCCATCGTGTGCCGGTGGGAACAGATGACATGATTTACAAAACTGCATACACACGGGGACCGGATGAAAAAAAAGCATATGATTGCTTATTCTGTTATCCTCGATATAAAAGAATAAATAAATAAATAAATAAAGTAATTTTTCGTATTGCCATAAACATGCATTTCCTGCTTTGCTGCAACTGATCTTACCAGAAGTTTCCATCTCATCTTAATACCTTAGGGACATTGTGGCAAACTTTTGAATTAAAAAAGAATTGGACAAAAAATGCGATTATAAACAGTCAAACCATGTTTGTATTGTACTTCAAATTTCATGAATTATTTTTATCCGTTTAGAGTAATACACTACTCTTGTATAACAGTAGAGGGCATTTTATGATATTTTTTTCAGAATTGTTTTACACGCATTGAAATTCAAAGAGCAGTTATTTTGGTATCTACACTTCCACTTGAAAAAGCAAAAAACAAAAAGGAGCCAGTGCACGAACGCAGGTACAAGCAAATGCTCAGATTTTGTGCTTTTTTATTATTTTATTTTTTACAAGACGTGTATCATAAAAACCAATGTTATGTCATTCCATAGATTTTCCTGAGGTACAATATCTTGACCCCACCCCCCACCCACACAGAGTGGGTCAACTTTTTCCTTCCTACTGACCTGAACATGTTTTACCCCTCCTTTAGAACACCGCTTTTTTCCACATGCTTCTTTATTCCTAATGATTAATCATTTTTTCAGTAACAAGCATACAATACATTTAATACATTTGCTTTAATACATTCGTTTTGAAATAAACATCTTTTTACTAAAAGAAAAAAGCCACAAAAACCCCTATATCTTCAAACTTAAGTATAAGATAATTGTCTAACCCCATTCCACTTAACTTACACCATCCAGTCATCAAATCATTGGAACAGACCAAAACATTCTACACCCCCCCCCCCTCTCATTTCATATTTTTTGCTGAAGTTCTGCAACTCCCAAAAACCAAGAAAAAATGGTTTGCCAATCTGTCAGCATGTGCCATATTCTCTATCTGCCTTTTGTGTCCACATGAAGGGCCAGGTTAGAATCTTTAAAAGAAATGCTAGTGTTAAATGTTAGTAATAAGAGTTAGCAAAAGGGGAAGGTTGTCGATCAGTCAGTCAGCTGGTCTGCCATGCAAGTTGGGATGCATGTGGACACAAGAGCAGGTGGACACTATGGTCTGTAGCTTTTTATAAAACAAGGGTACAGATCAGTCTTTGAATTGTACAAAGTCATGGCATGCCAAGTCCTATCAACTACTCAGGCTGCTTGCTGGACTTCAGCTTTCCAATTTTCAAGACTTAAGTGTTCGGAATTTCTGGATTTGGGTGTTCTGATTTTCAATCACAAATTCTTAGTTCAACTATCAGGAAAGCGATTTTATGCCTGAAGGCAATGAACAAGTCTCCTACAAAAATAAATGCCCACCCAGGATTATGCCCCAAATAAGACATGTAAAATTTTGAATCCGAATTACGCCAAAAATGAAACCCCGTGAGAAAAATCTATCAGCCATCCCTCTTTTCCTATCATCCTCACTGATCTCTGTCTGTCCTACCCCCTCTTTCCATACACCCTGTTCCCTAGTTCCCTCTCCCACCAAACTTGACATCCCCTCCTCAATACTGGTCTCTGCATGCACACCCACACACACACACACACCCACACACGCGTGCACACCCACACACGCGTGCACACACACACACACACACACACACACACACACACACACACACACACACACACACACACACACACACACACACACACACCTATCTTATTTAAGACTACTCAAGGCTCCCGTTTTGTAAAACAATATGGAAGGAAGTCCCCATTTATAGGTAAAAAGTATAGTCATTAAATCTGACTTGGGTATTTTCTCTGCACCTCAGCGCAAATAAGAATGACATATCAGTGGTAGATCAACCTGCATACTTTTGTTTTAACACTTCTGTGAAACCATTTCATTTATTTCATCCTTTATTTCATACTGCTTTCAGTCGCAGAAGACAGCATGCGTGTGCCAACACTATTGCAAATCATCTAAACCCTGAATCTATCATTTATTTAAATGCTTTTCCTTTAAAAATAGAATACAAGCAATAACTCCAGTCCTACAAAGAATCAATGTCCCATCGCATAAAGAGGCACATTAGGATGAATGTTTTCCCAAACTATTATATAATCTGAATCATGAAAAAATAAAAGTATTAAAAAAGGCATCCCGAATTATCACAAATCTTTCAAGGAATGTTAAAACACAAGCTCTTTCTCGATATGTCATTGAATCAGATTTATGAGCAAAAAAACCACACTAGGTAAAAAAAAAAGCATCTACAATCTTTTCCTAATATACAAGCATCAATATGAGCCTGTCAAGACTTCTTCAGCCAGTCATAAGACTAGATATTTTCAAAGCCACAAAAAGGTGTTAATAAAATTAAAATTCTATTTAAATTATAGCAGCCCGGACTGATAAGTACAAAAGAATCTGAAATCATTCCATGTTCTAAAAACATCCAGAAACATACAGACGAGAGAGTGCCTCAGTTAATCATTTGATTCTATTATTTAAAGTGGGACATTGGGGTCGAAGCTGATGAAATTTTGTTTACAAGCCCATGTTAAAAGTTATGCCATATAATTATTGAAAAGGCATCACTTGTGAAGCATAAAAATAAAAGAATTACTGTTTTCTGCACTGTTGCCATGGAAACAATCCAATATGGCCGCCAAAACTATTTCAAACTCCTAAACCTTTTCATCTATAACAAGTATGAGTAACGGGTTTCTAAAGACATAATTATTGTATGGTCTGAATTCTTTAAAATCACACACGGAAATCTCAATAAATGTATCCAGCATTTTTTTAATTCTAAAAAAAACATGATTTGGGCCACTTTTGGACCTGTGTCTCACCTTAAAGAAATGTAAAGCCAATAAACATACAAAAATATTGCCAGTTTCAAACCATGTACACACGTATTTTTAAATTATTCAGAGTGGTTCATTTATTTTTTTAATGCATAATACTACTAGAACTGCAAGTATTGATAGGATATGTTAGGATAAGGGTTGTTTTCCTCAACAAACCATTTGATAGGATTCATTTAAAAAAACAAAGTAATCACTAGTAGCAAAAAATGTTATCTCACTCTATTGCCTGTCTTGAATGCAAGAAAATACCAAATGGCAGACTAAGGTATTTTATCAACTGGTCTTTTGATCCGATTCATTCGACACCAACAACCACCACCACACATAATTATAAAAATAACCTATTAATTGCAGGTATGCAAGCATGAAGGGGCATGAACACTGTCTGATAATCTGATCATTGAAATAGATGTTTAAAATTCAAACCCACACTAAGTACCACAAATTTTTGCTAGCTCTACGAAAAGCATGATATATCAGGACAGGAATATTTCCTGAAACATCCGATTGATTTCATTCACTTGAAAAAAAAGTAAACCTAAAAAAGTGATGGGAGATAAATGCGTTTTCTGTTCACTTAATTTTCGTTGAAAATGTCTCTAAATCCTAGAGTATGGCTGATTACTTCCAACCTTACAAAAGCGTCGTTATATCTGGAAATCATACTTCCTGAAACACTCGATTTCATTCACTTGAAAAAACAAATTACCCCAAAGAGACATAAACGCTTGTCTGACCATTTGATTTTCGTTGCAATAGAAAAATAAATATTTTTTAAAGCTCAAAGTATCACAGATTAATGGTGGCCTTACAAAAAGCATGGCATATCAGGACAGGGATATTTCCTGAAAAAGTCACGTGATTTCATTCACTGGTAAAAAAACAAAACAAACAAAACCCCATAAAGGGCCATAAACGTGTTTGATTATTTGATCTTTGTTAAAATAGAGGTAAATATAGTTTTCAGCGCTAGGTATTGCAGATTATTAGCAGCACTACAAAAAACATTGTATATCAGGACAGTATTTCCTGAAAAGTCACTTGATTTCACTCATTTAAAAAAGTAATATAATAAAAATAAAAATAATAATAATAATAATAATAATAATAATAATAATACTGTAAGATCTTACTTTTTAAAGGCATACAAGAAAAATTATTCACTAATCATTTCATTATATCCACATATCTCTAGCAAAACCTAACCAAACAAAAATGCTTCAAAGTTAAAAACACATAATGGAAAAAATATACAAAACCTGGATTTATGGCAGATTGTAATCTTAAAATTAGTTATTGTAATAAGTTATTGTATTTTATCATGCACATTGTAAAGCATTATTGTTTCTTGTTCAGTTTTTTTTTTATCTACTTTTTAATGCAAAAGGTTCCCGTTTATCTTGTCTTTTCCCATCTTTCCTGTTTTTGTGATTTTTCCCCCTTTTTTTCATTGTTTACCGGAAAACTTCAACAAAATCAAACCACAAGAACTAAACTAGTAAACAGTGTTTACTAATCTAACATTAAAACCAACAACTGCCCCGCATGTGATGATGCATGCCCTGTAAGAATGACGACAGCTGGCTACTTTTGTTTGGGTTTGTTGCTGTTCTTGTGTAGCTGATGGTGTAGTCATTGCAGAATAATAGGAAATTAAACTCCTCTGGGTTTATCACCGCTCTTATCTGTGTTACAGTGCTACATGCTGTCCAATATTTACAAAGTATATATTCCAACCTAATTGCGGAATATTATCACCAAAAGATGCACGTTACATAAACTTGGCTTCGTTCAAAATCATAGCTTGCAAATTTTAAAAGCGATTGAAATTAATTCTTGTTGATTTGGCGAGAAATGATGCACTTCTTCCTGCAGACATGTTCATTGTCTTTGCACACCACTCATAATTGATGTCCTTCTCCGATGATGTTTCTCTTGCGGTGAGTGTGGTTCCTGATGACTGAGTCTCGGAGACCTGAGCTTGCTGGTGTTCCCTTGTGAGAGAATTCTGGAAACAAATAGAAAAGTTTTCAGGGCTTCGGTATATATATTATATTCTTTTATTTTTCATCATTTCAACTCTGTCACTCCTGGATTTAGCAAGAGAATAGAAACTTATACTGTGCGTGTCGGGAGGGCGAGGGGGTGAGGGGAGTGAGGTGTGTGTGTGTGCTTTATTTATTATTTTATTTATTTAATCTCTTGAATCGAGGATAGCATGTGTGTGTGTGTGTGTGTGTGTGTGTGTGTGTGTGTGTGTGTGTGTGTGTGTGTGTGTGTGTGTGTGTGTGTGTGTGTGTGTCGTGTGTGTCTGTGGTGTTCTGAGTGTGCTGAGTGTGTCTGTATATAGTATGAAATGCGAAAGTATGAAATAGTACGAAAGTACGAAAAAAAAGTACGTGAGTATGAAATACCGAACATCTCTTCAATCCTGCCTTCATATTAAATTGAAATGAGCAGAAACAATGAACCCAGTGACTAGCAATGCACAAACAACAAAACGAACTGGAGTAAGAAGAGGATCCGGTCAGAAATCAACAACAACAACAACAACAACAGACAAAACAAACATACACCTTACCTTCTGTCATACAGGAAAACCAGGCCATGATGGCAGCCAGCTTATGTCAGGTCTCTTGTCACTTGATTCCAGCACCACAGCCCCTGAAAACACTAAGTCATCAGCTATCAACAAAAATTAACCCACCTTTTTGTTGACTTAAATATCAGAATGATTTCATCTCGTCACTTTGATTTAATTCACAATTCTTTAAAAATCCCTGGACACCATCAGTCAGTTAAATCCAGAAAATGGTACCGGTGTTCTACATTCAAACACACAACTCTTGACTGTAAAGTTAATCTACTTAGATATGACAGTCAAACACAATTTTATCGGAAACATTGAAACAGTTAACTCTTGACCCCGGAAAATCTGATCAAACGCACTATTACAATATATTTTTCAGTGAAAATTTCCAGCCACTTCCAAAACAATCAGAATACTCTCTCCCTTTATAGGTAAGACGCTGCCTTGTCATAATCATACAAACTATCACAAGCTCTTTACAGGCAAAAAGTTCAGCAACTCCGTTTGAAAATAGTTTTATTTCTATGCTAAACAGGCTTACAGCTAATTTATAATAATAAAATAATAATAATAATAATAATAATAATAATCAATAATAACAATAATAATAAAATAATGATATATAATAATAATAATAATATAATAATAATAATAATAAAAAATAAAAGAAAAAAATAATAATATAAACATACATAATAATAATAACAAAGCAACCAGTTACGATAAATAGTTTTAACAATCATAACACAAAGTAAAGTCTAACTACAGCTGCACACCTGTTCCTGTACTTACACAAGCGAAGGATTGATGGAGATGACCACCCGCTCCCCTCACATGATCCACTTGACTCAGAGCCCATCAGAGAATTCATAGTCCACCCCAGATGATCCACACCATGACTCGACATGTTAGGACCCGTGTGGATTAGAGGATGGAACAGAGACTGGAGATCTTACAGGGAAAATGCGAGGGGGTGACCGAGTTACTCCCCCTTATGTTGGCTGTCTCAATGTGGTTGGGGGGGGGGGGGGGGGGAGTTACCTCCCTTATGACTGCTGTCTAATGAATATATGTGTGTGTGTTCAATTTCTTTAATAACGTCTTTCTTGTGTTGACGGGAATATGTGTGTGTGTGTATGTGTGTGTGTGTGTGTGTGTGTGTGTGTGTGTGTGTGTGTGTGTGTGTGTGTGGAGGTGGGGTGTGTGTTGAGGGGATGAAGAAGTTACACCCCCTCATGACCGCCCTCTCGTGTCCCTGTCTTTGTAGGTAGGTGTGGTGGTATGTTTGGACCCCAAGATCACTGTCACCCAGATTGCTCTCCGCTCAACTCTTGCAGATTTTTTCCCTTTTTTTTGTTGTTTATTTTTTTTATGGCTAATTTATTCTAGTATTTTAAAATGTAATTTAGTGTCTACGTTTATGATATTTTAGGTTTCAGTTCTAATTTTATTAAAATTTCTATTTTGATTGACATTCTATTTTATGATATTGTTTTTAAAATTTTTTAGTTTTTTATATTTTAATTGGTCTTATTTTATTTTTTATTTTTTGTTGCATTGTTTTATTTTAGCTTAGTCTCTTTTTATTTTATGTTTTAAATTTTACTTCATTTTACTTTAAATCTGCCTTGTTTTATTTGAGCGAGGAGCATTGATGCAATCAGGAAGTTGGTGCCCAGTGATCATTCAGGTCATTAGATGAACTTCCATGCAAACGCGTGTTCTGTGTATATGGAAGTATGCACGAGTCTTCATTAAAAAAATAAATAAATAAAACAGAGAACGTAATATCCCCTTTTTGAAACGTAGGATCTGATATATTTTTATGTCGCAGATCCCAAGACAGCAAAACTTTTCTGGGTATAACCTGTCTCCTCTATTCCACACCCTTAACCGACACAGGCCTAACCAGTCAGTCATACATGTCTCACAGCACCATCATGTTCGTGGTGAGGTCAAAGACCTCTGCGGAATACCTGATAAAGGTAAACAGAAAGTTCAATAGATATGACATTGACTAATTGAAGTTAAAGTAGGCCCTATTTGTAAATGTGTATGTGCATTGCACGTCGGTCGTAGATAAGCATGTGCACACGCACGCTCGCTTGCTTGTGCCAACGCGCGCACTTCGCGCGTGTGTGTGTGTGTGTGCGCGCGCGCGTGCGTGTGCGTCTGTCTGTGTGCGTGCGGGCCGGCGCTCGTGTGCCCCTGCGCTCGTGCGTGGTGTGTGTGTGTGTGTGTGTGTTCCGGTGGTGTGGCAGCTCACCTGTTTAAACAATTCTGTTCAAAAGAAGTGTCACCAAAAAATAGAACCTTGACAGATCCACACGTAGACATAATTATCTGATAATTTACATACACATAACTACCGTGACCAATGGTTTCACAGTAGTTAACAAGAGTTGACATTTGTAAACCGCTCTTAACTATTGCATATGTGTGTTACGCAGGTTACCAACTTTAACAAAATAATAATTTCAAATCAGTTATTTCGAGGATAATGAATAAGCAATTCTGTCTTTTTTTACATTCAGTACCCATGTGCATGCGGTTTTGTTAATATTTGTTCCCAATGGCACACATTGGCCCTCTCTTTCGGAGGGCGAAGTTTAATCAACGTTTATCCCTAAGTCAGAATTCTGCTACCTAAGGGTGGGCAAAAATGGTCGCATATGCATAAATCTCACCATTTGTGGTTCTCAGAGCTCTATTCGCTTCCATCTCTTACCTGTCCCTGCCTTCAACATCCACCTGCCAAAGTGCATAACGTTTGTGGGTGTGTGCGTGCGTGCGTGCGTGCGTGCGTGCGTGCGTGCGCGCGCGCGCGTGCTGCGTGCGTGCGTGCGTGCGTGCGTGCGTGCGTGGTGTTGTGTTGTGTGTGTGTGTGTGTGTTGTGTGTGTGTGGTGTTGTGTGTACATGTCGAATTTGTTAAAACTGTAAATAGTTGCTGATTGTACGTTGAATTGGTTGAATGCAAGCGCTTTGATTTGTTTTCGCAAGATATGCGCTAACAAATTCCATGTATTATTATTATTCATTATTATTTATCCATGGAACGAATCCCCCCCCCCCCCCCCCCCACACCTACCCAAACTCCAACCCCAAAGAAAAAAAATACAAAAAACCGAACGAAAAAACTATCACCAGCGTTCGCCGAAAAACATTAACTTACAAGTATGCCTGCTTCCAACCAGAACATATTCAAACGTAAAATCAACTAGATCTAAGTCTCTAAAATTAATTATCGATGGTACTCACATTCAGATGATGGCTGAAGTCGTATGTCACCACAGTGGCAATGACCTGCCTCCCACAAGCAGCAGAAAGAAGACGTTAACTTGTCAGCCTGAAGTTTGCACTGGTGCCGCGGTGCTTGTTTCATCTTCTGCCTTCGTCAATGCACAGTTGCATCTCCGCCATGAAGACGGCAGAAAGCTGCAGGTCCTCCAAGTCACTGTAGAGTTTCTTGGCCACTGGGGGGTGGGGGGGGGGGGGGGGGGGGTCTGGCCAGTTCTTTCCGAGTATCACAGGTAAACAACAAGAGCAGCAATTCTGATTCTTCCATCTTGCAATGGCACAGCACCGTAGATAGAACCTTCTTTCGCTTCTCTTCCGCCTTTATCACTGAAGATTCTGTAGACTGGGAGTTTCAGGTATGGTAGTCATGTAGGTTGTTGCCGCCAGGTTTTGTCATGGAGGCAGCTGGAATCTTGGCTTTGGCTTCTGGTTCGGTGATCTTGCTCTTGCTCGTCGTAGTCTTTCGCTTCTCTACCGCCTTCATCATTGTGAAGAATTCTGTACACTGTAAAGAGGGGGGGGGGTGGTGGAGGAGGGGTGTCTCTGAGGTAGAGTTTGACACATAGGGTGGCTCTTCTGATCGTTTGTTGAGAGGCAGCTGGAGATAGTTTCGTCAACTTTTTGGTGTGTTCCTGTAAACATCAAACTTTCAGTTAGGTTTTTTTTTTTTATATAGATGCACTTCATTGATGTGCTTATAGCACAGTGGGTTTTTTCATGGTTTTTATTGCATCCCATTTATGCCTCTATTCAGAGTTTGGGGGGGGGGGGGGGGGGTGCACACATGAGCCAAGGTGAATTGCCCAGACAAAGCTTATTTTCACTTCAATTAACTTGAAAATGTGGGGTTTTTTTGTTCCCTAGACATGAGCTCCAAGGTTGATCAATGGTGACATTGTTGTGTATGTAACCGTTTACCCATTATAAAGGTAGCTGCATTCGGTTTTGGGTGTAATGTATAACACGATATCAATGAGCATGAGATTAAAAAATATCATTCCTGTTTGCATGCAGTAGCCTATTCTTCCGAAATGTTGAACGTGTTTGCAAGACTTGCTTGTATTCTCACACGGCACCTGGGTTAATAGTCTCATCTGAAAGACTTTTGGGGGATGGAATCGGTACTGATGTTAACTACAAATGTCAGATCACAAACCCAACGCTCTAACCACTACGCTACACACCCTGCCCTCACTGAAAAGACAAGAGTTAAGTAAACACCACATCCAGAATGGTAAATGACTCTGGTTTCAGTTTCCTCATCAACAGATGGTTAATTATCACATTCTCGGCCCTGGCCAGGTAAAAATAAAAACCCATAAAGAGCAGGTATGTAAAAAAAAAAAAAAAAAAAAAAAAGACCACCCAAATTCTGATAATATCTTAAGGAAAAATAATATATAGGTTTTAAATAGTCCAGTGTTCCCATGACTCCTACAGAAATCAATTCAGATGTCAGTTACATAGAGGGAGCACCCGGAGATCTTACCCAAAAATGGTACTAATCATTCTACCAGTCTTTTGAGACCAGAATATACAGTTGTTACTTTTCCCTTTTTTGTTTCACCTTTTAACATATTTTTTATTTCAAACATGTGAATAATCATGGATAACCAACTAAATTAATGAGAAGAAGAATAAACACAAATAAAAACAAAGTTACCTGTAGCTTCAGGTCAAAACTGGCACCGACACACAGGTTTGATTTTCTGTATGTGGAGGACAGAACTGTACCAGTGGTGGCCAAATGAGAAAGTGAAGTGTCCAACAAGGAACACAGTGCTCAGTCACACCTCTGTGCAAGGTGAACACACAGAGTTGTTTTCTTCACGTGAAGCATGGAACATACGCCTTGACAGAGTCCACTGCTCTCTCTCTCTCTCTCTCTCTCTCTCTCTCTCTCTCTCTCTCTCTCTCTCTCTCTCTCTCTCAAAATTGAAGAAGTTTCTAGTCACAAAATTTTGGGAGTAAGCATCGATAATAGTTTGTCTTGGTCTGTACACATACGTAATCTAACAAAGAAAATTGCCTCCAAAACCTACCAATTAAATAAGATCAAACACCTTCTTAATCTGAATGCAAGAAAAATATTTTTCATTCATTTATTCAGTCTATTTTGGATTATGCGTCTACACTATGGGACTTAGCAAGTAATAACCTATTCAAACCGTTAATCAGTATTCATAAACGAGCTATCAAAATAATAGTAGATAAGTCATCTTTATTGACATTTTCAGATTACAAAAATGTAAATATTCTTCCTCTCAAAACAAGATTGCTGTTTAATAAAGGTGTACTAATGCATAAAATTCTTCATGGTAATGCCCCATCTTCCTTAAGCAGCATGTTCAGCGTAAACAACTGTCGGCATTCACATAAAATAAACCTTCCTTTACCAGCCATTACTCTATTTAAATCAAGTCTAACATACTCTGGGAGCTGGTTTTGGAATAGACTCCCTACTGTTCTGAAAGATGAAACAAAATTTTCAAGATTTAAGATTCTGTTGTATGATTTTCTGATGACTCATGAAAATGTCACATTGCTTTCACCACAAATGTTTTGGTCGAACCACAAGAAATCTCAATTTCATAAACTGTCTACTCGGAGGGTACAGTTAGTTTCTGTTGCATTCCTAATTATTTCTTTTTCACCATTTCCACATATATTTAATCTCTCTCTCTCATTTTTCTTTTCTTTCTAGGTTTTCTTTTTGATGTATGTATATGCGTGTGCCTGTTTGTGTGTGTGTGTGTTTATGTGTGCGTGTGTGTGTGTGCGCGCGCGCATGTGTGTGTATTGCTTTCCATGCATTTCTATGTCATTACGTATATTTTTCCTTTTATTGTTGCTGTTGGACTGTAGTTTATTTATTTTGTTTTCTTTTCTTTCTTTCGAGGGCTGGATGTAAAAAAGCTTGTAATGCTTAATCTATTACCCTCTGAAAAATAAAATTTGTTCAAATTTGTTCAATTTGTTCTCTCTCTCTCTCTCTCTTTTAAAATATTTCGTTGAACTTCTGTTAGTGGTGATGCTGGTATGTAGGGGTAGGGAGGGGGTTTCTTAGCTTGATCAGGGCAAGGGCCGGATGAAAAAAAGTATGTAATACTTACTCTGTAACCCTTGAAAAATAAAGATTATTCATTCATTCATTCATTCTCTCTCTCTCTTGTACTATTTAATAATCACGTGCTGAATGTAGTTGATTTTTGCTGTTGTTGTTGTTGTTTTGAGGTGGTTTTTTTTTTGTTTGTTTGTTTGGTTTTGTTGCTTTGTCTTGTTTTTGTTTGGTTTCCTTATTCAAATCAAAATCATCATTGATTCTTACTTCATATTTTGTTTCTAAATGAGTGCCTTTTTATAACATTACCTTTAATATTGTATCTCTGTCTTATTTCTTACCTGTTTTTGTTCTTTCTCCCCTTTTATCAAAATCTTATGTTTTATGGGACTTATTTATGATGATAGATGGTGGTGGATTGATGTTTTCAATCATCTAACGTCACCATGTTCTCATGTTTGATCTTTCATTATTGTGCCTTTTTGTTGTTTTTGTTTTGTTTTGTTTGTTTGTAGTTGTTTGTTGTTTGGGTTTTTTTGTTTTTTATTCAAATCAGTCATCATTGATTCTTATTTCTATTTTCGTTTCTGAATGAGTGCCTTTTTATAACATTACCTAATATTGTATCTCTGTCTTATTTCTAACCTGTTGTTTGATACTTGGTATGGTTTTCTTGCTCTTGGTATTTGTATCACTATAATTGTTGTTTAGTTGAGGTTATCTTTTTATCTTGATGTTATCCCTGAAAAGGGCGGGGACTGGATGTAAAAAAGCACACGAGTGCTTATCTATTATCCTCGAATAAAAGAATTTTGCCTTTGCCTTGCCTTGCCTTGCCTCTCTCTCTCTCTCATCCTGAGCCTTCTCAGGTCAGTGGAATGAAAAAATAGGTATGTCAATGCTTATATTATGTAACCATTAGGAATAATAAAATTACATCTCCCCACTCTCTCTCTCTCTTTCTGTGTGTGAGTGTGTTTGCACTTGTCACGTGTTTGTGTGTGTTAATGTGTGTGTATGTGTTAGTGTGTGTGTTAGTGTGTGTGTGTTTGTATGTGTTAGTCTGTGTGTGTGTTAGTGTGTGTTTGTGTATGTGTGTGTGCGTGCGTGCGTGTGTTGGTGTGTGTTAGTGTGTGTGTGTGAGAGTGTGTGTGTGTGTGTGTGTGTGTGTGTGTGTGTGTGTGTGTGTGTGTGTGTGTGTGTGTGAGAGAGAGAGTGTGTGTGTGTGTGAGTGTGTGTGCGCTTGTGTGTATGTGAGTGTGTGTGTGTGTGTTAGTCTGTGTGAGTGTGTGTTTTCTTTTTTTGTGTGTGTGTGTGTCTGTGTGTGTAGTGTGTGTGCGCGCTTGTGTGTATGTGAGTGTGTGTGTGTATTTATATCCTGTTTGAAGTTAGGGAGACAGAAAATCTCCAAGAATAAGGATGCTATGGGAGCATTGTAAGATAATAATTACGCTTTGGAGGAAAGCACCTGGCGGCCTATTGCAAGCCATGCGTTATTATTATGCATTATGTCTTAATCCATGTGCCACACATGCCACCAGTTTACAGTTCAAATCCCGTCCTGGGCCCTCTCCCCCCCCCCCCCCACACACACACACATACACGCACTCACACCCGTACAGACAAATACAGACACACACGCCAGCGCGTAGGCTTACACACACACACACACACACACACACACACACACACACACACACACACACACACACACACAATTATAGGCTACACGCACTCGCGTTCCGCTTTTTGTAAGAGTAAGGCATTGTGTGCCGGTGTGAATAGATGACATTTACAAAAATTCATACACACGGGGACTGGATGTAGAAAGGTACATGTGTTTATTCCATTATCCTCGATGTAAAAGAATAAATAAATAGACAAATAAATAAATGAATAAAACACACAAGATGATAGTGGAAAGTAAAAAAACCCCCGTTGCTTCACGGTGTAAGGGAAATAACTGCAGAGTTTTGCTAAAACAAGGATGGTTCTAGTACATTACCTTTGACTATCCACTACAAAATTTAATTTTGTAAAAAAGTCATCGATAGAATTCTATTATATCATATAACTATTACTATCGTTGTGTACTTAAGCTCTTTAGTTGTGTCATGGTCATCATCTCAAGCATAACTTTATTGAAATATTTATTATTTTCTCCTTATGATTTCTGAAAACTGCATTCGATTTTCATCCAGTGGGTTTGTTAATTTTGGACAGAGTTGAATCTCGACTGTGTAAATTCAGAACGGGAATTTTGACTATCTCCTGATTCATCTCGAAGGGCAGACCTGCCAGTGCCTTGATAAATCCCTCAGTATGTAAAAGGTTTAAATAAAAATACACCCGTCCCATAACCTATGTTGTCGTAGAGGAGCGAGGCGTCAGAGACCTCAGCTTCTCTAGGGGTCAGTATATTGAGGGCGGCGCCCATCTCCTCTCCCTGGCTGCTTTACCTTCCCTGACCCTAAAGAGGGCAGGTACCCATTTACAGCTGGGTGAACTGAGGGACTGTACTGAAGCCAAGGCGCACAAACGGTCACCCATCCACTTGGTAATTACGCTCAACACTGCTTCACCTTAGCTTGGGGGAAGCGAGTACTCTGACCACTGAGCTATCCCGTCCCCACCTCTGTGCATACATGCATGCACAAGATAAAGATTCATTATCCCGTAATTAATGTCAACATTCGGAGAGTGACGGAAACATGAATATACCCAGCATGCACCCTGTACCTTGAGAGGGATGGGCTCCACTGGGTTCAAACTGGCCTGAGAGACAAGGCTTGAAAAATTCAGTGGAGTGTCCGAGAAACTCACCAGGAACTTAAGGAAGAGAAGAAGATTTCTTTCAAATGTTTTGTAAATGTGCGGGATGGGGTGGCAGGGCGGGGGGGGGGCGGGGGGGGGGGGGGGGGGGGTTGGTTGGCTGTCTTCTTCTTTTTCTGGACCGGATTGTGCATATGCTACCATATTAATGATGGTTATGATTACAATAATGCTGGTGATACTACTACCATTACTTCTACTGCAACTACAACAACAACTACAACTACTAACAACCACCACCACAACAAAAACAACAACACCAATAATAATAGCCGCCGCTGTAGTCTAGTGGTTAGGGCGTTGGACTCGTAATCTAAAGGCTACGGGTTCGATCCCAGCTTTCGGCTATGGCGTTGTGCCCTTGGAAAAGGCACTTTACGGCTATTTTCTCACCCCACCCAGGTGTAAAAGGGGTACCAACCTTGTGTCCTGGCGTCCTATCCAGGGGGAAGTCTATGACTCAGTCGCTTAACGCCACAGAAACCGGGATAAGCACCGGCCTGATGAGCCCTAGGCTCGGGACAGACTTTAACCTTTAACCAGTAATAATAATAATAATAATAATAATAATAATAATAATAACAATAATAACAATAAGTAGTAGTAGTAGTAGTAGTAGTTGTAGTTGTGGTGAGAGAAGTAATAGTAGTAGTACGATTATTTAATTTATCATTACTAATACTACTGCCGTTTCTACTAAACGCGCACACACAAACAAATGCACCTACAAACACCAGCGAGCACGCACACGCACGAACGCATACATACCCCCTATGAATAAAGCTGAAGAAGGCGGAAAAGATGTGAGGAAAAGGCCAGGTTCGGGCCCCTGACACCCGCACTTTTGCACAGCTACAGAACCCACGGCACAAGGCTACTCTATGCATACAACCTCTGCAAACCCTTTTGCTGCGTGTGGCGCTGGACCTGTGGCAACACCACTGCCCCACAATGGCAACCCCGCTCTGACGGGCCAAGTTTGTCGGGAGGAAAGCATGGTACGGTGTAGGCAAAGATGACCCCTACAACTGCCATCCAATAATAATTTCATACAATATGATGCACCACAGTAAAGTGCAGGGTCTTCGCCACACGCGCGCACACAAACAAATGCACCTACAAACACCAGCGAGTGCGCCCACGCGCGCACGCATACCCCCCCCCCCCCCAATACTGAGTGCTTCTCCATTTTCCTCAACACAAGCAAAATAAAGAAATAAATACACACACGGAAGGAAATACTGCGCAGAGAGGAAAGGAAAAAAAATGGGTGGCACTGCTCTCGTGGCGACGCGCTCTCCCCAGGGAAAGCAGCCTGAATTTCACACAGAGAAATGTGCCGTGACTTAAAGTGGTGTGAAAGTGTAAAAAGGGTAACAATAAGCCCACTACAAACACGTTCAAGTGAAACAGAAAAGGAGGAGGCGTAAAGGAAAGATCATCTGTACAAGTTTACATATCGTCTTCTAAACCACTTTATGTCACAGTAGATAATTATCTCTGCGTGAAATTCGGGCTGCTGTCCCCGGAAGAGCGCGTCGCCACAATGCAGCGCCCACCCATTGTTCTTTTTCTTTTTCCTGTCTGCGGGTGTATTTGTCTCCCTATTGAGTTGCTTTTTTCTACAGAATTTTGCCAGGGGCAACCCTGAAGTTGCCGTAGGTTCTTTCACGTGGCTAAATAATGTAACACACGGAACTCAGTTCATCGTCTCATCCGAAAGACTAGCACCCAAACCACCACTCATGATCTAATGAATGGAGGAAAAGTTTTTGGCCCAAACGGGATTTGAACCACCCAGACTTCGACCCTGACTCTTGCTTTCAAGACAGGCGTTACCTGTAGACCACAGATCCGCTTAATAATTTATGAAAAAAGGGATTTTTCGGGCTCCGGCCGGCTCCTACCCAGAGTGAGTGTGCTGTGGGCTCAGTGGGGAGACTGGGACCACACAGTCGAACTTCATCCACTTTACGGATGCGAATTTGAGAGTGTTACTCAAATTACCTGACCAACACTGCAGGTGTCTGTATCTCTCGGGCCCGGTTGACGCCGGGATATATTATGACAGTATTTGATTTGATTTATTCTTTTATATGAAGGATAATGGAATAAGCATCTTGTGCTTTTTTACGTCCAGTCCCCGTGTGTATGCAGTTTTGTAAATGTATCTGTTCCCACCGGCACACGATGGCCTACACTTACGAAAAGCGGAACAGGATTTAACGTGTGCGCAAGATGTTCTGCGTGCGTTCGCACACGGGGCCTCGGTTTAAAGTCTCATCCAAAGGATGATAACAACCCGTAGAGAACAACCCTGTCAAGTAGTCTCAAAGCAGATGCACCACCACAGCAACATCAATACATCATCCTTATCATCATTGATCATCATGCAATAATAAAAAGTTGCCTCTGATTCGGTGGCCCCCGTTGCTCTGGTCTCATGGTGACCTCAGATTCGGTTTCCCCATACGCTTCTGTGCCTGTGGTGAATTTGTGTCAAAGCCTTTAGGGTTGGAGGTTCGCGGGGAAGCGGTCGTTGGAGGGACGTTGTGGTGGTCGCCACCTCAGGTGGGTGGCTCACTCAGTCTGGCTCCGCGACTGAGCTAATACCGTCGTTAGTAGGGGGCTTTAGTAGGTGGTGTCCTGCGTATGTTAGCTCAGAGACAGGCACCACTGAACACCACCAAAGTGACCCAGCAGAAGTGCAGGGCCCCTCTGGCTGGTGGCCCCGCTGCGGCCTAATATTGATGGGCTCCCTGTGGACTCCCGACACCGGGGTGAGATACAACGAATCTGGGTATGGCTGTGGCGGGGAGACTGAAATGAGCGGGGTGGGAGCAACAGGACCGGGACGTCACAGAAGACGAGGCAGCAAAAAAAAAATATGAAAAAAAATTTTAGATGTGTTTTAAACTGATCTTTGTTTTTGGTAAGTTTCAAAGTTTTAGGAGCCTACCCTGAATACGAGAAACTCGATTTGTTCAGTTTATTTCTGGGTCTTGGAAAATTAGCAAATGGTTGTGTCTATGCTTGTATTTTTGTCTAAATCTTTGATAATCTTTTGGGTTTTGCAGGGGCCCCCGGGGGTTTATCTGTGTTTAAAAGAATTAGGGGGTTTAGGGGCCCTTTTTATCCTAAATTTTTTTATTTGTTTTTTTTTGGGTTTTTTGTTTTTTGGGGAAAAATTTAACCCCCGTTCAGATCTTATGGTAATTTTTAAAAAGGGGTTTTTTTTTTTTGTTATACAGGGGGGCATGGGGTTTTTCCAAAACTTAAAAAAAATGTTTCAAAAAATTTTTTTTTCTTTGGGGTGTGGTTTTGGGGGTGTGGCCCCGGGGCCCCGTGCGTGCTTTTCCCCCCGTTTCAGCGTGGCGGGCCTTTTTTTTTTTAAACTATCAGTGTGGGGGGAATTTTAAAAAAGCCCCCCGGGTTTTTTTTTGGGGGGGGGAAAATTTTAAACAAAGGTTTTTTTCCTTGCTGTGATTTTGGGGGGTGGGTTTTTGGACCCGGGGGGGCGGAGTTGGGAAAAGTGACCCCATTCGGGGGAAAAAGGAAAATTGGCGGCGTTTTTCTTTTAAATGTCTGAAAAAATTTTTTTTTCAAACCCGGGCTATCAGTTGGGGAAAAATCTCCCAGTGGGGGGATTTAAAAAGGGGGGGGGGGGGTTTTTAGTTTTTGAAAAGGGGGGGGCCACTTTTTTGGGAAAAAATTTTTCTTTTTTCAGTTCTTTTCTATCTTCATTTTTTCTGGTTGATCATTTTTTTCCCGTCCCCCCCCTTTTTGTCTATTTTTCCCGGGGCCTTTTTTTTGGCCCAATTTTCCCCCGTTTTTTTTCAAAAAAAAATTTTTTTTAAAGGGGGACAGTTTTTTTCCTACCTGAAAAGGGATGGGACTGGGGGTGATTGGGAGGGGTTTTTAAAGCAGCACTTGCATTTTTTTTTTCATTTGACCCCCCAAAAAAAGTTTTTGGGGGAGCTTCCCCAAAAAAGCAAAAAAGGTTTTGGGGGGGGGGGGGGGGGGGGGGGGGGGGGGGGGGGGGGGGCCCGGGGGAAAAAAAAGGGGGGGGGGTTTTTTTAAACGTTTGGTTTTTTCTGTTTTTTTGCATGCATGTCATTATCTGCCCCCAAAGAATGCGGTAGGGATTGGGAAAGTGGTTGATGTATGGGGAAAAAAAGGGGTTTGCTTGGGGAAAAACTCCAACTGCAAATGTGGGGGTTTTTGGGGGTGTGTATTTTTTGTGGGGTTTTTTTAAGGGGAAAATGGACCCCCAACAAAAAATACCAACCAAAAAAAACCACATGAAAAACTGCTGTCTGGTTGGGAAAAACCCAAAAAAGGTTAGATTTTAAAAAAAAAACCCAAGCCCCCCCAAAAAATTTTTTTTCACTACAGGTGTGGGAAAAAACTGTTTAAAATTTTTTTGGTGGGCCCCCGGGGGCAGGGTTTTTTTTTTGGGTGGGGGGAAAAAGGGGGGGGGGACCCCCCCCCGTTTTTTTCTGTTGATGTTTGCAAGTACCCCGGGGTGGGAAAAGACCCTGAACGGAAAAAAAAGGGAAAAGGGATTGGGAAATTTTCGCCCCCTTTTTGATAGGTTTTTTTTGGTCAGGGGGGAAAAAAAGAAAAAACTTTTAATTTTGGGGCCCCTTTTCCCCCGGAAAAAAATGGGGGCCCTTTTTTGGGGCCCGGGGCGCCCAAAAACCAGGAAAAAAAATGGAAAAGGGGGAAAGGTTTTTTTCAAAAGAGTGGAGGGGTTGGTCCGCGGGGTTTAAAATGTGCAAAAGGCGGGGTTTTCCCGGGGGGAAAAACCCCCCCGTTTTCCCCCCCCGCCTTTTGTTTTGCGGGGGGGGTTGCGTGTGCGGGCGGCGTGGTGGTTGTTGTGGGGGGTTGTTGTGTGGGGTTTTTAGGGGGGGGGGGGTGTTGGGTTTTGGTGTTTGGTTTTTTTGGTCATGTTTAAAACATTCCAAGGTACCCCCTTTTTTTTGCCCGAAAAATTGGGCCCCCTCCGCGGGGGTTGCCCCCTCCCTTTGGGGGGGCGGTTTTCGCCAAAAATTCCAGCGCCCACACAGGAAAAAAGGTTGGAAAAAGGTTTTTGTTTCATGAGTTGGGCACGGCCTTGGTTTCGCGGGCTCTGGTTAAAAATGGGGCAAAAGTGCGGGTTTCCGGGGGGTCGAAACCCGCGGGTTTTTGTCACATCCTTTTTTCCCCCCTTCTTCAGTTATGCATAGCCGGGGGTGGGTATGCGTGGGGCGCGGGGGCGCGCGGCCCGATGGTGTTCGTAGGTTGGGGTTTTGTTAGTGGTTTCGGGGCGTTTTTTTTTTTAAAACGGAGGGCCCTGCCCCTTTTCGGGGGGTGAAACAAAATTGTATGAAAAATTTTTATTTGGGGTGGCAGTCGTAGGGGTCACCTTGCCTACACCGGGGGGCCCTGCTTTCTTGCCAGGAAAAAATTGGGGCCCGTCAAGCGGGGGGGGTTTCCATCTTCGGGGCAGCGGGTTTTTTTTTCGCCCCCCAATTCCAGCGCCCCCACATGGGGAAAAGGTTTGGGGAAAAGGGTTTTGTGATAGAAATAGGCCCCGGCTTGGTTTCCGCTTGGGGGTCTGTAAAAATGTGCCCCCAAAATTTCGGGTTTCCCGGGGGTCGAAACCCCCGTTTTTCCCCCCCCATCCTTTCCCCCCCCTTCTTCAGCTTATTTCTAGCGGGGGGGGTTTTTTGGGGTGCGCGCCCGCGCCGGGTGGGCGGTGTTTTTGTAGGGTTTTCGTTCGTTAGTGGTGCGCGCGTGTAGCGGAGACCCCGCACTTTGCTTGGTTTTGGTTTTCTTTACATTGTATGAAAATTATTTTTGGATGGGAGTCGGAGGGGTTTATCCCTTGGGCCCACCCCGGTACCCTGCTTTCTTGCCCAAAAAAAACTTTGGGCCCCCTCCCCAGCGGGGGTTGCCTCTTCGGGGGGGAGCGGGGTTTTCGCCCCAAAAATTTTCCCGCGCCACACACATGGAAAATGGTTGGGGAAAAGGGTTGTGTTGCATAGGGGTAGGGCACGGCCCTTTGGGGGCCCCGGGGTCTGTAACTGTGCAAAACGGGCGGGTTTCCGGGGGGGTCGAAACCCGCCCTTTTCGTCACTCCCTTTTTCCCCCCTTCTTCAGCTTATGCAATGCGGGGTGGGTAATTTCGGGTTTGTGGCGGCCCGCGCGCTGGGTGGTGTTTCGTAAGGGGGCGTTCGTTAGTGTGCGCGGGGTTTTAGCGGAGACCCTGCACTTTTTCTGTTTGGGGGATCCCCATTTTATGGGAAAATTTTTAAGGATGGCAGTCGTAGGGGGTTAAACATTGGGCCCACACGGTTTTCCATGCTTTCTTGCCCCGGAAACTTTGGGCCCCTCACGCGGGGGGTTGGCCCCTCTTCGGGGGGGGCGGTTTGTCGCCACATTCCCGCGCCACCCCACATGGAAAATGGGTTTTGGGAAAGGGTTGGGTTTTTGGGGATAGAGTAGGGGCCCCGGCCCCCTTTGGGGGCCCCGGGCTCTGTAAAATGTGCAAAAGTGCGGGGGTTTTTTCCGGGGCTTTGAAACCCGCGTTTTCTCACATCCCTTTCCCCGCCCTTTTTCGCCCTTTTTTATAGCGGGGGGTTTGGGGGGTTTGCGGGGTGGCGGGGCCTTTGGGGCGCGGGTGATGGGGTTCGTAGGTGCGTTCGTTAGTGGGGGCGCGCGTGTGCGGAGACCCCGCCCCTTTGCTGTGGTGCTTTACATTGTATGAAATTATTATTGGATTTGGGATCGTAGGGGTCATTTTATTTTCCCAAAAACCCCGGGACCATGCTTTCTTGCCAGAAAAAATTTGGGCCCCCTCAAGCGGGGGTTGCCCTCTTCGGGGCCTTTTCGGTTTTTCGCCCCCCAAAATTTCCCGCGCCACACACATGGAAAAAAGGTTGGAAAGGTTTGTGTGCATAGAGTAGGGGGACGGCCTTGGTGCCGCGGGCTCGTAACTGTGCAAAAGTGGGGTTTTTTCCCGGGGGTCGAAACCCGCCCCTTTTTTTCACAAACCTTTTCCCCGCCCCTTTTCCGCTTATGGCCCTAGGGGGGTGGGTATAGGGGGGGGTTGTGGGCGCGCGCGCGCGCGGGTGGTGTTCGGTAGGTGCGTTTTGTTGCGTGCGCGCGTTTTAGCGGTGACCCCCGCACTTTGCTGTGGTGC
>CM060333.1:51454274-51468150 GCA_030674155.1 Stramonita haemastoma | reverse complement strand
ATCTTTCCCCGCCTTCTTCAGCTTATGCATAGCGGGGTGGGTATGCGTGTGCGCGCGCGCGCGCTGACTGGTGTTCGTAGGTGCGTTCGTTAGTGTGCGCGCGTGTAGCGAGACCCTGCACTTTGCTGTGGTGCATCACATTGTATGAAATTATTATTGGATGGCAGTCGTAGGGGTCATCATTGCCTACACGGTACCATGCTTTCTTGCCAGAAACTTGGCCCCGTCACAGCGGGGTTGCCATCTTCGGGGCAGCCGTGTCGCCACAATTCCAGCGCCACACACATGGAAAATGGTCGGAAAGGTTGTGTGCATAGAGTAGGGCATGGCCTTGGTGCCGTGGGCTCTGTAACTGTGCAAAAGTGCGGGTGCCGGGGGCTTCGAAACCCGCGTTTTCGTCACATCTTTCCCCGCTTTCTTCAGTTTATGCATAGCGGGGTGGGTATGCGTGTGTGCGTTCGCGTGCTGACTGGTGTTCGTAGGTGCGTTTGTTAGTGTGTGCTCATGTAGTAGGAGTAGCAGTTTAGTAGTTATGATGAATTAAATTATTGCACTACTGCATCACTTCTATCACTACAACTATTCTTTTCATCAAGAATTTCAGTCACTCCTGGATCATTACAGCCTCTCTCCCAAGACACTTATCATTCTTGGCGACTTCAATTTCCACTTTGACAACCAGTCTTGTCCAGATGTCAAGCGTCTTTCTCTTTCTCTGTCCAACCACTCTCTTTCCCAGCTGGTCAGCGAGCCAACTCACAGGTCAGGTCACATCTTAGACTGGCTCATTACTGATCTTTCACTTAAACTCGTCACATCTGTGTCCGTCACTAACGAACTGCTTTCCGATCATTCCGCCGTTCTCTTCTCTCTCAACGTCACTAGGCCTATCAAAAAGAAAAAGCACGTCACCCGTCGCAATCTCAAGGCAATTGATATTCAAACCTTCTCTTCTCAAGCTGCCCAACACCTATCCAAACCCCCTGAACACACTGACCCTTCCGTACATTACAACACTGTTTTAAGCCAACTGCTCGATGAGCACGCACCTCCCACTGATGTTGTTCTGCCTGATAGGCCCTGCGCCCCATGGTATACTCACGACATACTGGTTGCAAAGTGCAAACGCCGACAACTTGAGCGAAAATGGGAAAAACAAAAACTGAAATAAACAAACAGCTCTTTCACAAACAAATCAACAATGTCAAAACCTTAATCCACTCAGCGAAGAAAAACTATTTTTCTGCTCAAGTTCTCGATGCCACGTCCATGAAATCTCTTTTTTCCCTCACCTCAACTCTCCTTGGATCTGCAAAGGCTAGCCCTCTGCCTACTGTCCACAGCCACTCTGAACTTCCTGGTATATTTTCTTCATTCTTCTCTGACAAAGTCCGCAACATCCGCTCCAAACTGGATCAGACTTCTTCCGACCTGCACCTCCTGATCCCCAATTCACTGGCACTCCTCTTCTTGTCTTTCACCCAACAAGCGATAAAGAAATCAAGAACATTCTGAAAGAAATGACAATAAAATCATGCGATCTCGATCCTGTACCTACTTCTCTTTTCATTCAGTGCATCCCACAGCTTATACCTACTATCACAAAAATAGTTAACTCATCCCTTCTTTCTGGAAATTTTCCATCAGCTCTCAAACTGCGATAGTCACACCTCTGCTCAAAAAGCACGACCTCGATCCTAACATCCTGAAGAACTATAGACCCGTCTCTAATCTGCCTTTTATCTCTAAAGTCCTTGAAAAAGTTGTTCTGAAACAACTCAATAGCCATCTTCTTTCCAATAATCTCTTTCCCCCTTTTCAGTCTGCCTATCGCGTCAACCACAGCACTGAAACCACCATGGTTCATACTCTAAAAATGCTTCTCCATGCTTCTGACTCAGGGAAAATCTCCCTTCTTACTCTTCTCGACTTATCTGCTGCCTTCGACACTATAGACCATTCAATTCTCCTCTCCCGTCTCCAGAACATGTTTGGCGTTAAAGGCACAGCCCTCACTTGGTTCACTTCATACCTCGCAGACCGAGTCCATACAGTTGCAGTAAACAAGATTCAATCAGCACCTGCCAAACTGGAATGTGGTGTCCCTCAGGGATCAGTTCTGGGCCCTCTTCTTTTTACCCTCCATACTGCTCCACTGTCACATATAATAGACCGTCATCATATCAATTACTCACTTTTATGCTGATGACTCGCAGATTCAAAGCAGTGACACACCTGAAAATCTTCCTTCTCTCTTGACAAATATGACAGCTGCCTTCAAGACATCCAACACTGGATGATACAAAACAAATTACAACTAAATGCAGATAAAACCGAAGCCATGCTTGTAGGCACCAAACACAAACTCTCCTCCATTCCAATAACTTCAATAGAATTCGGCAATACGTCAGTTCCGCTATCCACTTCTGTGAAGTATCTAGGAGTCGTTGTCGATAACACTCTCTCCATGCAAAAATTCATTACCCAAACCTGTCAGTCATGCTACTATCAACTACGGCGTATTAGCGCAATTCGAAAGTACCTGTCCACTGATGCAACTTCCAAACTTGTCACTTCTCTTATTCTCTCACGTCTGGACTATTGCAATTCTCTTTTGGCTGGTCTGCCAGCATCATCCATCCACTCCCTTCAACGCATACAAAACTCCGCAGCTCGTCTGGTCCTCAGAAAGAAAAAATCTGAGCACATTACCCCTCTCTGCAATCTCTTCATTGGCTGCCCGTACCACAGAGAGTAAACTACAAGATCAATACCCTCTGTTACAAATGTCTCCACAATACTGCACCCTCCTACCTCTGTGAATGTCTTCACTTGTACACACCTTCTCGCTCCCTCCGCTCGTCGGCAGATACTTTGTCCCTAAGAACACCCAGATTCAACCTATCTACCGTTGGCCGCCGCTCTTTCTCTGTTTCCGGTCCATCGATGTGGAACGACCTTCCTCTCTCCCTCCGACAAAAGCCTACTTATGACACTTTTAAATCCAACCTCAAGACACACTTATTTCAAACCTAAGTTTTTCTCCTTCCGCTTCCATCTCTTACCTGTCCCTGCCTTCAACATCCACCTGCCAAAGTGCATAACGTTTGTGGGTGTGTGTGCGTGCGCGCGCGTGCTGCGTGCGTGCGTGCGTGAGTGTGTGTGTGTGTGTACATTCGAATTTGTCAAAACTGTAAATAGTTGCTGATTGTGCGTCGTGTAGGTTGAATGCAAGCGCTTTGATTTGTTTTTGCAAGATATAGCGCTATACAAATTCCATGTATTATTATTATTATTATTATTAACTAGAACAACTACTAGTAATAATGATTATAATAATAACAACAATAATTTGTTTTTTTAAGTAGTAATAGGAGTTCTTGTTGTTGTTGTTAGTAGTAGTAGTAGTTGTTGTTGTTGTAGTTGTAGTAGTAGTGGTGGTAGTATAATAATAGTAATAATAATGTAGTAATAATAATAGTAATAATAATAATAATGATAATGATAATAAATAATAATAATATATATGATAACAACAACAACAACAACAACAACAACAACAATAATAATAATAAAAAATAATAAAATAATAATAGTAATAATAGTAATAATAGTAATAATAATAATATAATAATAATAATAATAATAATGATGATGATAATAATAATATAATAATAATAATAATAATAATAATAATAATAATAATAAGAAGAAGAAGAAGAAGAAGAAGAAGAAGAAGAAGAAGAAGAAGAAGAACAACAACAACAACAAACAACATACTAATAATAATAATAATAATAATAATAATAATAATAATAATAATAATAATAATAATAATAATAATAATAATAATCGTATTGATATAGCGCTATATCTTTGGCAAAAACAGATCAAAGTGTTTGCATTCAACCAATTTTTGCGCATGCAGCCAACAACAATTTAGATTTTTAACGAAGTCAATGTACACACACAGACACAGACACAAGACAGACACAACACACACACACACACACACACACACACACACACACACACACAACACACACACACACAGAGGTTAAACACTTTGGCCGGGTGGTGGATATTTCGGATTTTGAGAGCAGGGGCAGAAGATGAAACAGGATAGGAAAGTCTTAGCTTTGAAACAAGTGTGTCTTGAGGCTGGATTTAAATGTGTCATAGGTAGGCTTTTCACGACGAGAGAGAGGGATGTCGTTCCAGATCACTGGACCAGAAACAGAGAAAGAGCGGCGGCCAACGGTGGATTGATTGAATCTAGGTATTTGTAAGGGCAGGGTATCTGCAGCAGAGCGGAGGGAACGAGAAGGAGTGTACGGGTAAAGACATTCACAGAGGTAGGAAGGTGCTGTTTTGTGAGGACATTTATAACAGAGAGTACTGATCTTATAGTGTACTCTCTGTGGCACAGGCAGCCAGTGGAGACATTGCAAGAGAGGAGTAATGTGCTCAGATTTTTTCTTTCTGAGGACCAGTCGAGCTGCGGAGTTTTGTATACGTTGAAGGGAGTGGATAGATGATGCTGGCAGACCAGCCAAAAGAGAATTGCAATAGTCGAGGCGTGAAAGAATCAGAGACGTGACGAGTTTAGATGTTGCATCTGTGGACAGGTATTTTCGAATTGCGCTAATGCGTCTTAATTGATAGTAGCATAACTGCAGGTCTGGGTGATGAATTTTTGCATGGATAGTGTGTTGTCAATAACAATCCCTAGATACTTTACAGCAGTGGAAAGAGTATCACCAGCATTATTGTAATCATAACCATAATTAATACGGTAGCATGATGCAAAATCTGGTCGAGAAAAACAAACCCCCCCCCCACCCCCCCCCCCCCCCCCCACCCCCGCATATTTTAAATAAAATAAAAGAAATATTCTTCTTTTCCTTTAATTCCTGGTGAGTTTCTCGGACACTGCACTGAATTTTTCAGATCTTGTCTCTCAGGCCACTTTGAACCCAGTGGAGCCCATCCCTCGCAAGGTACAGGGTGCATGCTGGGTATATTCATGTTTCCGTCACTCTCCGAATGTTGACGTTAATTACGGGATAATGAATTTTATCTTGTGCATGCATGTATGCACAGAGGTGGGGACGGGATAGCTCAGTGGTCAGAGTACTCGCTTTCCCCAAGCTAAGGTGAAGCAGTGTTGAGCGTGATTGCCAAGTGGATGGGTGACCGTTTGTGCGCCTTGGCTTCAGTACAGTCCCTCAGTTCACCCAGCTGTAAATGGGTACCTGCCCTCTTTAGGGTCAGGGAAGGTAAAGCAGCCAGGGAGAGGAGATGGGCGCCGCCCTCAATATGCTGACCCCTAGAGAAGCTGAGGTCTCTGACGCCTCACTCCCCTACGACCACATAGGTTATGGGACAGGTGTTTTTTTTTTTTTTTTTTAAACCTGTTATACACTAAGGATTTATCAAGGCACTGGCAGGTCTGCCCTTCGGATGAATCAAGAGGTTGTCAAAATTCCTGTTCTGAATTTACACAGCCGAGATTCAACTCAGTCCAGAATTTCACAAACCCACTGGATGAAAATCGAATGCTGTTTTCAGAAATCATAAGGAGAAAATAATAAATATTTCAATAAAGTTATGCTTAAATCATGACCACAACACAACCAAAGAGTTTAAGTACACAACGATATTAATAGTTATATGATATAATAGAATTCTACCGATGACTTTTTAAAAATTAAATTTTGGGGTGGATAGTCAAAGGGAATGTACTAGGACCATCCTTGTTTTAGCAACATACTGCAGTTTTTTCCCTTACACCGTGAAGCAACAGGGTTTTTTTTTACTTTCCGCTATCCATCTTATGTGTGGTTTTTTTTATAGTTATATATTATTCTTTTACATCGAGGATAATGGAATAAACAACGATGTACTTTTCTACATCCAGTCCCCGTGTGTAATGAATTTTTGTAAATGTCATCTGTTCCCACCGGCACACAATGCCTTACTCTTACAAAAAGCAGAACGCGCGCGCGCGCATGTGTGTGTGTATGTGTGTGTGTGTGTGTGTGTGTGTGTGTGTGTGTGTGTGTGTGTGTGTGTGTGTGTGTGTGTGTGTGTGTGTGTGTACACGCTGGCGTGTGTGTCTATGTTTGTCCATAGGGGTGTGAGTGCGTGTATGCGTGTGTGTTTGGGGAGGGAGGGGGGAAGAGGGGCCCAGGATGGGATTTGAACTCTAAACTGGTGGCATGTGTGGCTATGGATTAAGACATAATGCATGATAATAACGCATGGCTTGCAATAGGCCGCCAGGTGCTTTCCTCCAAAGCGTAATTATTACCTTACAATGCTCCCATAGCATCCTTATTCTTGGAGATTTCCTGTCTCCCTAACTTCAAACAGGATATAAACACATACACGCACACACACAACACACACACACACACACACACACACACACACACACACACACACACAACACACACTCACCTCACTCACATACACACAAGCCACACACACACACTCACACACACACACTACACACACAAACACACACACACACACTAACACACACTAACACACACCAACACACACACACACACACACACACACACACACACACACACACGCACACACACACGCACGCACGCACGCACACACACACACACTTAACACACACACATAACACACACTAACACACACTAACACACACACACACTCTAACACTACAAACACACACACACACTAACTAACACACACTAACACATACACACTAACACACACTAACACGCATCAACACACACACACTAACCATACAAAAACTAACACACTAACACACACTAACACACACACACAGACTAACACACATACAAACACACACACAACACACTAACACACACACTAAACATAGTTACACACACACTAACCCCCACTAACACGCATCAACACACACAAACACATGACACACATGACAGGTGACAGGTGCAAACACACTCACACACAGAAAGAGAGAGTGATTGGGGAGATAGAGTTTTATTATTCCTAATGGTTACATAAAAGCATTGCCATACCTATTTTTTCATTACACAGACCTGAAAAGGCTCATGATGAGAGAGAGGTGTGTGTGTGTGTGCAAGTGTGCATGCATAAGAATGTGCATGCATGTGCGCGCATAAAAATTTGGCATTCATATGCACGTGTGCGCGCACATGCGTATGTGTGTGTGTGTGTGTGTGTGTGTGTGTGTGTGTGTGGTGTGTGTGTGTGTGTGTGTGTGTGTGTGTGTGTGAGAGAGAGAGAGAGAGAGAGAGAGAGAGAGAGAGAGAGAGAGAGGAGAGAGAGAGAGAGAGAGAGAGAGTGTGTGTGTGTGTGTGTTGTGTTGTGTGTGTGTGTGTGTGTGGGGTGTGTGCATGCATAAGATTATGCATGCATGTGCACGCATAAAAATTTGGCATTCATATGCACGCGTGCGCGCACATGCGTATTGTGTGTGTATGTGGTGTGTGTGTGTGTGTGAGTGAGAGAGAGAGAGAGAGAGAGAGAGGAGAGAGAGAGGAGAGAGAGAGAGAGAGAGAGAGAGAGAGGAGAGAGAGAGGAGAGAGAGAGACAGGAGACAGACAGACAGACAGACAGACAGACAGACAGACAGACAGCAGTGAAAAGATAGAGATAGAGATATAGAGATCAATAGAGCCTCCTCATATGTCACTTTGTGTTTGTGTTATTTTGTCCTTTCATTTCTTTAAAGTTATTCATGCTTGTTTTTGATTATTTTTCTCTATACATGTACGTGGTTCATTCTTTTATCCTGTAGATGTATCATCCTTTCCTGGTAAGGTACTGAATTTCTCTGTTTTGAGATAATAGACGTTAGACTTTTATGACCCTTTTATGACCCCCGTGTGGGAGTTGTGTGTGTGTGTTGTGTGTGTGTGTTCAAATTCATTTAACGTCTTTTCACAAATTGTGATATTAGACGGGAAGGGGGGGGGGGGGAGTAGGTGGGTGTATGAGTGTCAGAAAAAGAGGGTGTGGTTGGCAATGTATGGGATAAAGAATTTCAGGGAGTCAATACTTGCTAAGTAAAAAAAATAAAATAAATAAAAAATAAATAAAACCACCCCTTTTTGTCACTAACCTATTGAACCTCAAAGCAAAAACGGGAAATGCAGTTCTAACAAACTCTAACAAAATCAGTAATTCCAATGAAAAATATAACTAAATAGTTACTTAATTTCACATAAGAAAACACAAAATACCCCTCCCAGAAAAAGAACGGGAATACCCAAAAATAACTGCGAAAAATCAGCTACAATCAGCAACATCTCCTAGCCCTCGCCCCCCAAAACCAAACAAAGATAAACAACAATAAGAATACAAATACCCAGTACAGGGGAAAAAAAAAAAAAAAACAAAAAAAAAACCCACCACCCTTACAAACAAACAAGAAAACAAACAAAAAAACCCCAACAACAACAAAAAACATCCGATTAGAGCATCTTTAGAGTCCAAATCAATCACAATAACGAACCAACTGGACTATGAATCAGCGATCTAAAAAAGTCATACATAAGTGACAGATTGTTAAAGATAGCTGATGGAGAATTCACCATCAAAACGGGAATATGCCCTTTTAAGCTGCAGCATGTTAGTACATGATCTACTGTTATATCATTACCGCATATGCAAAAAACATTTCCAACATATTTTGTCTTAAAGCAATTCAATTTCCATCTACAAGCTAAGGAAACAATCTGCTTTGAACAATATACATCACGTTCTCGTGTTTTAACAAAAGACTCAAATTTACGTAGTTCTTTGTGAGCACCTAAACACCCGAGCCTCAATTCCTCGCACTGAAATAACTTTTCTTGTGATTTTATTACAATATGATAACACTCTTGAAGTGAAAATGGGAGTACTAAATGTGACATCTCCAATGAACCCTTTGCTCCTTTCTTTGCTAGGATGTCCACTTTTTCATTGTAGTAAAAACCACTGTGGGATGGAATCCAACAGAAGGTTAGTTCCGAGCCTTTTAAAGATAAAACATGAATTAAATGACAAATTTCAATAACTACTTCAGATCTAACTTTTGTTTGCAAGGAACTAATGGCATGAATTACAGATTTAGAATCTACACAAAACAGAAACTGAAAGATTATTTTAGGAAAACTAACGAGAAAATTTAGGGCCATCAATATTGCGATTAGTTCCGCTGAAAATATCGAGATATCTTTTCCAAGATGAAATTGGTTTTCAGTTTTTAGATCTGGTATAATATAAGCAGCACCAGCGTTATTGTTTAATACTGAGCCGTCTGTGAACACTTTTAAGTGATTGGGATAATTATCCATTGTCTTTTTTTGCTAGATCAATATAATTGATGTCAAACTTTGCTCTGTTGAGTTCCCAGAATGGAACTGGGGGCACTACATCCCGCTGTGCTATATTACCTGTTGGATTCAACCCAGACTTTGTAAAAATATCTGATGTGTATGTTCTCAATGTGGTATGTGATGATATAGATCTTGCTCTCTTTGGAAAATGGTTATCTGACTTAAGATTAATGACTGATTCCAAATCGTTTTGAACAGTCAGACTTCTTAATACAAATTTACTGCAAGCAACACTCCTATAATCTTCCAAAGGTAAAACCCCTGAGGCACTGTATGTTTTAAAACATGAAGCATGGATAGGTAGGCCAAGAGCAAGTTTATATGCCCTGCAGTCTATGCTTTGGAGTTTTTTCAAAAGATATTTTGGGGCACCAAAAAATACTTCCTGGGCAAAGGTTAATTTTGAACGAATTAGCCATGTTGAAAGATGCAACAAGGTGAAAATATCTTGGCCCCAAGGCTGTTTACTGACAATTTTCAAAATGCTTAAACTTTTTCTCGCTTTAGTTAAAATGTATTCAATATGTTTATGCCATGTTAATTTTGATGTTAGAAAAACTCCAAGGAATTTAACTACTTGTTTATATTGTAAAATTCCACCGTTTATTTTAAAACTAGGCATTTCAATTGGATTTGCTCCATTATTAAACAACATCATGTGAGTTTTATCTCTTGATAGTTGTAATCCATTTTCAGTCATATAATTAGCAATAGCATTTAAATCGTTTTGATACAACTTTTTAGCATAATTTATAGATCTAGCAGAAGTGTTCTTTTTCATCGCAACTTTCATCCATACACATATATCATCAGCATATTGAGCCAATTCTACATTTTTTGAAAGATTGTCTGGTAAGTCATGCATCAAAATATTAAATAACATGGGAGCAATAACTGAACCCTGTGGAATACCCATTTGTAATAATCTTATAGATGAATATGTAGTCCCTATTTTAGCCTGAATTTTTCTGTTTTCTAAGAAATTTTTGATAAAACTATACATCTGCCCTGACAGACCAATATTCTGGAGTTTAAACAGTAAACGTGAATGCCATACCTGGTCATAAGCCTTAGTTATGTCAAAAAATGTTGCTAATAGACATTTCCGCCTCGCAAACTGATACTTAACCTGAGTTGTCAGCTTTACTAAATGATCAATAGATGATCTGCCTTTTCTAAAACCTGCTTGATTCACAGGAATAATGTTATTCTTTTCACAATGATATACAAGTCTGTTTAAAACGATTTTTTCTAACAGTTTACATACATGAGACGTAAGTGCTATGGGCCTGTAGCTATCCATATTTGTTATTGGTTTACCGTCTTTGTGCACAGGGACAATAATTGATTGTTTCCAAACTTGTGGTAATACACCACTCTCCCAACATTTTTGAAAAATATTGTAAAGAATGTGTATCCACTTGTCTGGCAAGTGTTTGAGTATTTCATTTGAAATAGCATCGATTCCAACTGATGTTTTCTTGTGTGGTAAGGATGAGATTGCATCTTTTATTTCTTGGATGGTTAATGGAGCATTGAGGTAATGGCTGTTATCAGGAACAGGGTCGGCAAGATCGACTGATTTTTCTCTTTGGGCCCTGTAGATTTTTTGTTCTGGAGATAAGCCATCTAATCTACTTGTGTTGGAAAAAGAGTCTGCAAATGCTTCAGCCTTTTCCCTTAAAGAAGGGAATACGTTGTTTTGTAGCTGAATTGGATAATCCGGAAATTTTATGCCATTTTTTATTATGTTTAGTTGTCTCCAAATCTTCTTGGTATCCTTATGACTTGAGACTTCAGAATTGCAAAATGTTGTCCAGTAAGTTTTCTTAGCTTGCTCTATTACTCGGTTGCATCTGATATTAGCATTTTTCATAGCCTTGTGATTTTCACTCGACTTATCTTTAGTGTACAATTTGAACATTCGTTTTTTCTCATTAACTGCCTTTTCACAGTCGACATTCCACCATACATTACCTAAATTACAGTGATTTTTTGTAGCACTTGTGTTTAGTTTTGGAATGGTTTCATTGGCTACATTTAAAACAGAATTGCAGAAAGAATTGTACATTGTATCAATATTATCATCACTAAATGTAGTTATGACTAAATTCTGTAATATGTTTTTGAAGGTGGGCCAGTCTGCTCTCTTATAATTATATTTTGGAATGAAGTCTGGGTCAGTATTTGCAAGGTTAAACTTTTCATTTATCTTGATACAGATAGGAACATGATCACTACCTAATGTTTCATCGTATACTTTCCATGAGTGTGACAACGCTATTTTGGGAGAAACTAATGTAAGATCTATAGCAGTTGGCCGATGCGTTGATACGTCAGGAATTCTGGTGTAAGACCCATCATTAAGCAAAACAAAAGGTGAATCTACTATGTTTTCAACAAGCCTGTTACTAGTAATGTGATACAATCTTTTTCCCAAAATGGTGAATGGCTGTTAAAATCACCTCCTATAATCCATTTTTGTTGGTCATTTATAGTTCTCAGCCAATCAGTGTTATCATTATCAGAACCTTTAGGTAGATAAACAGACACACAGTTGATGGTGAGAGATTCCGAAAACTGTACAGTAACAGCACATGATGAAACATTTGTTATGTTTGTTGGCACAGGAGACTGTATCATGCAGTACTGTAAACCAACACGAATATAAATTGCAGTATTAATCTTTCCATCAGTCTGTTGTAGTTCACAAACTGGTGGATAGAAAAACTGCTTCAGTCTTGGAAGCTTGCTCTTTTTAACATTTAGAGACTGAAGAATAAGTACATGGTAATAAGTTGACACAAGATGTTGGTGTAAGTAGTCAACATTTGTAGCAATAGATCTGCAGTTCCACTGCAGTATTGAAATTTTATCACTTTGGTGCATTACTAATCAGAGTGCTATACTAATATATAAATGTATACTGGAAGGGGGTACAATTTAAAGGATATTGGGGGGAAAAAAGAAAGAAAACCCTGAAAAAGCAAAAATTCCCCCCCAAAACACACACAAAAGAAAACAAAAAACCAGCGAAACCAACAACCACAAAACAAACTAATCTGATTCAACTATCAGTAAGGTAATAAAAGTGTTTAGAAATATCACTACTATACTACTTCAGATGAATACGCCAGATAAGATATCATATTGATATTTGATTGTTACTAAAAACCACTGCAAAATAACCACAATAGATTGTTTCTGTTCATATACAATTCAACAATGAAGAAAAAAAAGAAAAGAAAAAGGCACATTTGTATAACTTTTCCCTTTTCCCTGGGTCTGGCAAGAATGAAGAGATGGGCACACAGCTTCCTTTAGTAACAATGTCTGAGAACATCAAACATGTTGCACCAAGGATGTCTGGGGCTGTAGGCTCTCCATGGGGCCAGTTCCTGCTGCTGGAAGGGAGTCGTCCTTGGCCGTTGTGCAGACCTCACTGTTCGTTTTGGCCTCGTCCAAAACAGCTGGCGAAGGTGACGGCCAAGGTTGACTGCCAGGATGGAGGAGCCCTTCATGGTGGGGTGTGTCCCATCCTTCAGGTGGCTGGTGTGAAGGTTGTCATTGGATATAAAGGATACCTCTTCATCCCAGTGTTCTTGCTGACAGGGCATTAAACAACTGCCTTTTAATTTCCAGCTCATCATCAACAATAGGTGACACTTTACTAATTATAATGAAAGTGTTCGGGTGCTGCTTATGGATTTGTTTCACAGAGTCAACAAATTTTCTCTGCTTGCACAGTCAGCCTCTTCCCTTCTTAGATTGTTTATACCACAATGTAAAACAATACTATCGAATGATTTTCCAAGATTATGGGAAGCACTTTCTACATTTTCTTGGAGATCTTTTATCATATGGACCTTGTGGTGAGCAGCAGAAAATCCATATGACCGACCTAGTCTTGTACGGACCTCTAACAGAGTCGTGCAGGAACAGAACCTGAAAACCTTCCGAGTTCTTGGAGTTTTCTTTCACAATCTTTGATGTCATTGACACCGTGACGTCTTTATGGGCTTTGACGTCATCACTACTTGTTCTTATCCTTGGTTTTTCTGTAGGCTTATTTTGTTTTACGCCCTGCTGTCTATTGACTGCAGGACGCACAGACGGCCTAAGTGGTGCCTTGCCTGTGCTGTGTGCAACAGGCGTGGATCTTGTCACATCAGCGTAAGTAGGAGAAGCCAAAAGATCTGTCTGCGTGCTTACGTGTTTGCGACATACTTCTTTTCTTTCTGGTTTCTCCCTACTCAGTCCCTCGATGGTCTTTTCTAGGGACTGGAGACGATCAGTGAGGTTTAGAATGACAGATTTTAGATCACTGACCGTCTCACGCAGGCTGGAGATCATCTGGGTGGTGTCGTTACCTCTCCCTCTGGCGTCTTCATCAGTTGGGGAGGTCCTTCCTTCTGTAGCAGAGGGCTGGGGAGCAGGGCTGTCAACGGCTCCAGAGTTGTTGCCCTCTTTCACTGGTTCTGTGGGCTTCTTTGCTCCAGAGGCCT
>CM060333.1:51419274-51451774 GCA_030674155.1 Stramonita haemastoma | reverse complement strand
TTTTTAGTGAGGGCAGGGTGTGTAGCGTAGTGGTTAGAGCGTTGGGTTTGTGATCTGACATCGATTCCACTCCCCCAAAAGTCTTTCAGATGAGACTATAAACCCAGGTGCCGTGTGAGAATACACGCAAATCTTGCAAACACGTTCGACATTTCGGAAGAATAGTCTACTGCATGCAAACAGGAACGATATTTTTTTTAATCCCATGCTTATTGATATCGTGTTTATACATTACACCCAAAACGGGAATGCAGCTACCTTTATGATGGGTAAACGTCACATACACAAAAATGTCACCATTGATCAACCTTGGAGCTCATGCCTAGGGAACAAAAAAAAAACCACACGTTTTCAAGTTAATTGTAGTGAAAATAAGCTTTGTCTGGGCAATTCACCTTTGCTCATGCGCGCGCACCCCCCTCCCCCCAAAAAAACTGAATAGAGGTATAAATGGGATACAATAAAAACCATGAAAAAACCCACTGTGCTATAAGCACATCACTGAAGTGCATCTATATAAAAAACTAACTGAAAGTTTGATGCTTACAGGAACACACCAAAAAGATTACAAAACATCTCCAGCCGCCTCTCAACGAACGATCAGAAGAGCCACCCTACCTATCAAGGGAAAAGCCCTGCTTGTTGAGGATAACGCCACCTTCCTTTGGGGGTGTCATTTCACAAACGGCGGACTAGGCAAGGAGCGTCACCCCTTCCCCCCTCCCTCCCTCTCTTCAAACTCTACCTCAGACAACTCCATACTCGAGCACCCCACCTACCCCCCCACCCCCCCCCCCCCCCCCTACAGTCTACAGAATCTTCACAATGATGAAGGCGGTAGAGGAGCAAAAGACGACGACGAGCAAGATCACCGAAACAGAAGCCAAAGCCAAGATTCCAGCTGCCTCCATGACAAAACCTGGCGGCAACAACTACATGACTACCATACCTGAAACTCCCAGTCTACAGAATTTTCAGTGATGAAGGCGGAAGAGAAGCGAAAGAAGGTTCTATCTACGGTGCTGTGCCATTGCAAGATGGAAGAATCAGAAGAATTGCTGCCCTTATTGTTTATATGTGACACTCGGAAAGAACTGACCAGACCCCCCCCCCCCTGCACCCCCCCCCCCCCCCCAGTGGTCAAGAAGCTCTACTGTGACTTGGAGGACCTGCAGCTTTCTGCCGTCTTCATGGTGGAGATGCAACTGTGCATTGACGAAGGCAGAAGATGAAACAAGCATCGCGGCACCAGTGCAAACTTCAGGCTGACAAGTTAACGTTTTCTTTCTGCTGCTTGTGGGAGGCAGGTCAGTGCCACTGTGGTGACATACGTCTTCAGCCATCATCTGAATGTGAGTACCATCACTAATTAATTTTAGAGACTTTTAGACAGTTAATTCTACGTTTGATTATATTCTAGTTGGAAGCAGGCATACTTGTAAGTTAAAGGTTTTCGGCGAACGCTGTGTGTGGGGGGGGGGGGGGGGGGGGGGGGGGGGGGGATTCGTTCATGGCTAGAGCTCTGAGGACCACAAATGGCGAGATTTCTGCGTATTCGACCATCTTTGCCCACCCTCTAGGTAGCAGTATTCTGACTTGGGGATAAACGTTGTTTGGTTAAACTTCGCCCTCCGAAAGAGAGGGCCAATGTGTGCCATTGGGGACAAATATTGACAAAACCGCATGCACATGGGTACTGAATGTAAAAAAAGACAGAAGTGCTTATTCATTATCCTCGAAATAACTGATTTGAAATTATTTTGTTAAGTTGGTAAACTGCGTAACACATAATATGGAATAGTTAAGAGCGCTATACAAATGTAGACTCTTGTTAACTACTGTGAAGCCGTTGGTCACGGTAGTTATGTGTATGTAAATTATCAGACAATTATGTCTACGTGTGGTCCTGTCAAGGTTCTGCTTGATTTTTGTGACACCTCTCTTGAATAGAATTGTTTAAACAAGTGAGCTGCCACATGCGCGGGAACACACCACCACGCACGCACGCACGCACGCACGCACGCACGCACGCACGCACGCAGACAGACAGACAGACAGACAGACAGACAGACAGACGACGCACGCACGCACGCACACAGACAGACAGACGCACATATACACACACATACACATACACATACACATACACACACACACACACACACACACACACACACACACACACACACACACACACAATAATATATATATATATATATATATATATATATATATATATATATATATATTATATATATATATTATATATATATATTATATATATATACACGTGCACGCAAGCGCGCGCGTCGGCACAAGCAAGCCTATGCACATGCTTATCTACGACCGACCGTGCAATGCATTTACACATACTTTAACTTCAGTTAGTCAATGTCATATCTATCAAACTTTTATGTTTACCTTTATCAGGTATTCCGCAGAGGTCTTTGACCTCACCACGAACATGATGGTGCTGTGAGACATGTATGACTGACTGGTTAGGCCTGTGTCGGTTAAGGGTGTGGAATAGAGGAGACAGGGTATACCCTGAAAAGTTTTGCTGTCTTGGGATCTTGGACATAAAAATATATATCAGATCCTACTTTTCAGAAAGGGGATATTATGTTCTCCGGTTTTTTGTTGTTTTTTTTAAAAATAGAGACTCGTGCATACTTCCATATTCCACAGAACACGTGTTTGCAAGAAAGTTCATCTGATGACCGAATGATCAATGGGCACCAAGTTCCTGATTGCATCAATGCTCCTCGCTCAAATGAACAAGGCAGATTTAAAGTAAAATGAAGTAAAATTTAAAACTAAAATAAAAAGACTAAGCTAAAATGAAACAATGCAACAAAAAAAAAGTCTAAAATAAGACCAATTAAATCATAAAAAAAACTAAACAAAATTAAAAAAGTAAAATATCATAAAACAGAATATCAATCAAAATAGAAATTAAAATAAAGTTAGAACTAAAACCTAAAATATCATAAACTTAGATACTAAATTAGATAAAATATCATAAAATAGAATATCAATCAAAATAGAAATTAAAATAAAGTTAGAACTAAAACCTAAAATATCATAAACTTAGATACTAAATTAGATTTTAAACTACTAAAATAAATTAGCCATAAAAAATAAACAAAAAAGAGAGGAAAAAATCTGTCAGCGTTGAGCGGAGAGCAATCTGGGTGACAGTGATCTTGGGGTCCAAACATACCACCACACCTACCTACAAAGACAGCGACACGAGACGGCGGTCATGAGGGGGTGTAACTTCTTCACTCCCCCCCTCCCAACACACACACACACACACACACACACACACACACACACACACACACACACACACACACACACACACACACACACACACACACATTGGGACAGCAGTCATAAGGGAGTGTAACTTCGTCGCGCCCCCCCCCCCCCCCACACACACACACCACACACACACACACACACACACACACACACACACACACACACACACACACACACACACACACACATATTGAGACAGCCAACATAAGGGGGAGTAACTCCGTCACCCCTTTTATTTCCCTGTAAGATCTCCAGTCTCTGTTCCATCCTCTAATCCACACGGGTCCTAACTGTCGAGTCATGGTGTGGGTCATCTGGGGGTGGACTATGATTCTCTGGTGGGCTCTGAGTCAAGTGGATCATGTGAGGGGAGCGGGTGGTCATCTCCATCAATCCTTCGCTTGTGTAAGTACAGGAACAGGTGTGCAGCTATAGTTAAACTTTGCTTTGTGTTGTGATTGTTAAAACTATTTATGGTAACTGGTTGCTTTGTTATTATTATAATTATTATTATTATCATTATCATTATTATTATTATTGTTATTATTTATTATTATTATCATCATCATTATTATTATCATTATTATTATTATTAAAATCATCATCATTCATCATCATCATCATTATAATAATTATTATTATTATATTTTAGCTGTAAGTCTGTTTAGCATAGAAATAAAACTATTTTTCAAACACAAGTCGCTGAACTTTTTGCTTGTAAAGAGCTTGTGATAGTTGTATGATTATGACAAGGCAGCGTCTGTACCTATAAAGGGAGAGAGTATTCGGATTGTTTTGAAAGAGTTTGGAAATTTTCACTGAAAAATATATTGTATTAGTGGTTTCATCAGATTTCCCTGGGTCAAAAGTTAACTGTTTCAATGTTTCAGATAAAATTGTGTTTGACTGTCATATCTATGTAGATTAACTTTACAGTCAAGAGTTGTGTGTTTGAATGTAGAACACCGGTACCATTTTCTGGATTTAACTGACTGATGGTGTCCAGGGATTTAAAAAAAAAAAGAATTGTGAATTAAATCAAAGTCACAAGATAAAATCTTTCTGATATTTAAGTCAACAAAAAGGTGGGTTAATTTTTGTTGATAGCTGATGACTTAGTGTTCTTCAGGGGCGTGGTGCTGGAATCAAGTGACAGAGACTGACATAAGCTGGCTGCCATCATGGCCTGGTTTTCCTGTATGACAGAGGTAAGGTGTCTGATGTTTTGCTGTCGTCGTCGTCGTCGTTGTTGTTGTTGTTGTGTTGTTGTTGTTGTTGCTTTCTGACCTGATCCTCTTCTTACTCCAGTTCGTTTTGTTGTTTGTGACATTGCTAGTCACTGGATTCATTGTTTCTGCTCAGTTTAATTTAACATGAAGGCAGGATTGAAGAGATGTTCGGTATTTTATACTCTCGTACTTTCCCCCCGTACTTTCGTACTATTTCATACTTTCGCATTTCATACTATATACAGGCACAGGCACAGGCACAGACACACAGACACACACAGACACACACAGACACACACAGACACACACACACACACACACACACACACACACACACACACACACACACGTTAGGGGGGACGGATAGCCTAGTGGTCAGAACATTGCGCTGGCAATTTGACGACCCGGGTTCGAGTCCGGTCGAGGAGATTTTTCTCCTGGAGTTAACATCAGTTCTGACTCCACTCTCCCCAAAAGTCCTTCGGATGAGACTTTAAACCGAGGCCCCGTGTGCGAACGCACGCAGAACATCTTGCGCACACGTTAAATCCTGTTCCGCTTTTCGTAAGAGTAGGCCATCGTGTGCCGGTGGGAACAGATAATATTTACAAAACTGCATACACACGGGGACGGATGAAAAAAAGCAATGATTGCTTACTCTGTTATCCTCGATATAAAAGACTAACTAACTAACTAACTAACTAACTAACTAACTAACTAACTAACTAACTAACTAACTAACTAACTAACTAACTAAACTAAATAAATATCCTCGATTCAAGAGATTAAATAGATAAAAGAATAAGTAAATAATAAATAAAAAAACACACACACACAACCTCACTCCCCTCACGGGCGTTGGACTCGTAATCTAAAGGTTGCGGGTTCGATCCCAACTTTCTGGCTATGGCGTTGTGCCCTTGGAAAAGGCACTTTACGGCTATTTTCTCACCCCACCCAGGTGTAAAAGGGGTACCAACCTTGTGTTGGGGGTTAACCTGCGATAGGCTGGCGTCCTATCCAGGGGGAGGTCTATGACTGTCAGTCGCTTAACGCCACAGAAACCGGGTTAAGCACCGGCCTGATGAGCCTTAGGCTCGGGACAGACTTTTTAACAAGCCCTGAAAACTTTCTTTTTATGTGTCCAGAATTCTATCGCAAGGGAACATCAGCAAGCCCAGGTCTCCGAGACATCAGTCATCAGGAACCACACTCACCGCAATTGAGACAACACATACAACCAGCCACAATCAGTAAGGACATCAATCACAGTAAGTATCACATCAGCAAACATCGAGGAATACATCAACAATCATTGACGAAATAAACCATTAAAGAGGACGACATCAACCATCGAAAAAGAAATCGACCATCGGAGGGGACATCAACCATTGGAGGAGACATCAACCATTGGAGGAGACATCAAGCATCGGAGAAGAAGACATCAACTATCGGAGAAGAAGACATCAACCATAGGAGGAGACATCATCGGAGAAGACATCAACCATAGGAGGAGATATCATCGGAGAAGACATCAGTTATGAGTGGTGTGCAAAGACAATGAACATGCCACAGCAAGAAGTGCAACATTTCTCGCCAAATCAACAAAAAATTTTCAATTGCTTTTTAAAAGTTGCAAGCTATGATTTTGAACAAGCCACGTTTATGTAACGTGCATCTTTTGGTGACACTTATTCCGCAAATAGGTTTGGAATATATACTTTGTAAATACTGGACAGCATGTAGCACTGTAACACAGATACGAGCGGTGATAAACCCAGAGGAGTTTAATTTCCTAATTATTCTGCAGTGACTACACCATCAGCTACACGAGAACAGCAACAAACCCAAACAAAAGTAGCCAGCTGTCGTCATTCTTACAGGGCATGCATCATCACATGCTGGGGCAGTTGTTGGTTTTAATGTTAGATTAGAAAACACTGTTTACTAGTTTTAGTTCGTTGTGGTTTGATTTTGTTTGAAGTTTTCCGGGTAAACAATGAAAAAAAAGGGGGAGGGAATCACAAAAACAGGAAAGATAGGTAAAAAGACAAAGATAAACGGGAACCTTTTACATATAAAAATAGATGAAAAAATAACAGAACTAGAAACAATAATGCTTTACAATCTGCGGGACAAGATACAATAACTTATCATAATAACTAATTATAAGATTACAATCTGCATAAATCCAGGTTTTGTATATTTTTTCCATTGTGTTTTTAACTTTGAAGCATTTTTGTTTGGTTAGGGGTTGTGCTAGAGATATGTGGATATAATGAAATGATTAGTGAAGAATTGTTCTTGTATGTCTTTGAAAAGTAAGATCTTACAGCATTTTTTAAATATTATTATATTTACGTTTTTTTTAAATGAGTGAAATCAAGTGACTTTTCAGGAAATACTGTCCTGATATACTATGTTTTGTGTAATGCTGCTAATAATCTGCAATACTTAGCGCTTGAAAACTATATTTACCCTCTATTTTAACAAAGATCAAATAATAAAACACGTTTATGGCGCTTTATGGTTATATATATTTATTTATTTTTTACAAGTGAATGAAATAACGTGACTTTTCAGGAAATATCCCTGTCCTGATATGCTATGCTTTTTGTAAGGCCGCCATTAATCTGTGATACTTTGAGCTTTAAAAAATATTTACTTTTCTATTGCAACGAAAATCAAATGGTCAGACAACGCGATTATGTCTCTTTGGGGTAATTTGTTTTTCAAGTGAATGAAATCGAGTGTCTCAGGAATTATAATGTCCAGATATAACGATGCTTTTGTAAGGTTGGAAGTAATCAGCGATACTCTAGGATTTAGAGACATTTTCAACGAAAATTAAATGAACAGAAAACGTATTTATCTCCCATCACTTTTTTAGGTTTACTTTTTTCAAGTGAATGAAATCAATTGGATGTTTCAGGAAATATTCCTGTCCTGATATATCATGCTGTTTGTAGAGCTGGCAATAATCTATGGTACTTAGTGTGGGATTTGAATTTTTAAAATCCATTTCAATGATCAGATTATCAGACAGTGTTCATGCCCCTTCTTGCTTGGATACCTGCAATTAATAGGTTATTTTTATAATTATGTGTGGTGGTGGTTGTTGGTGTCGAATGAATCAGATCAAAAGACCAGTTGATAAAATACCCTTAGCCTGCCATTTGGTATTTCTTGCATTCAAGACAGGCAATAGAGTGAGATAACATTTTTTGCTACTAGTGATCACTTTCTTGTTTTTTTAAAATGAATCCTATCAAATGGTTTGTTGAGGAAAACAACCCTTATCCTAAGATATCCTATCAATACTTGTAGTTTTAGTAGTATGATAATTTTTTTTGTTATTATAAATTTTTTAAAAATCAAATGAACCACTCTGAATAAGTTAAAAAATGTGTGTACATGATTTGAAACTGGCAGTATTTTTGTATGTTTTTGGCTTATATCTCTTTAAGGTGACATAGGTCCAAAAGTGGCCCAAATCATGGGTTTTTTAGAATATAAAAAATGCTGGATGCATTTATTGAGATTTTCATGTGTGAAGTTAAAAAATTCAGACCATGCAATGTCTGTAGAAACAGTTTACTCATACTTGTTATAGATGAAAAGGTTTAAGAGTTTGAAATAGTTTTGGCGGCCATATTGGATTGTTTCCATGGCAACAGTGCAGAAAACTGAGTAATTCTTTGATTTTTATGATTCAAAAGTGATGCCCTTTCAATGTATGGCATAACTTTTAACATGGGCTTGTAAACAAAAGTTCATCAGTTTCGACCCCCATGTTCCACCTTAAATGAATAAAATCAAAATTTAATGATTGAGGCCACTCTCTCCTCTGTATGTTTCTGGATGTTTTTAGAACGTGGAATGATTTCAGATTCTTTTGTACTTTTTTTTTTATCAGCCCGCTGGACATAACTTAAATAGAATTTTAATTTTATTAACACCTTTTTGTGGCTTTGAAAATATCTAGTCTCATGGCTCGCTGAAGAAGTTGTCTTAACAGGCCATATTGATGCTTGTATATTTGGGAAAACATTTTAAATGCTTTTTTTACCAGTGTTTTTTTGCTCATAAATCTGATTTAATGACATATCGAGAAAGAGCTTGTGTTTTAACATTCCTTGAAAGATGTGTGATTATTTGGGATGCCTTTTTAAAATACTTTTATGTTCTCATGATTCAGATTTTATAGTAGTTTGGGGAAATATTCATCCCAATGTGCCCCTTTATGCAATGGAACATTGAATCTTTGTAGGACGAGAGTTATTGCTTGTATTCTATTTCTAAAGGAAAATGCATTTAAATAAATGATAGATGCAGGGTTTAGATGATTTGCAATAGTGTTGGGGCACGCAGACTGTCTTCTGCGACTTAAAGCAGTATGAAATAATGGAATGAAGTAAATGAAATGGTTTCACAAAAGTGTTAAAACAAAAGTATGCAGGTTGATCTACCACTGGTATGTCATTCTTATTTGCGTTGAGGTGCAGAGAAAATACCCAAGTCAGATTTAATGACTATGCTTTTTACCTATAAACGGGGACTTTCTTACATATTGTTTTACAAAACAGGAGCCTTAAGTAGTCTTAAATAAGATAGGTTGTGTGTGTGTGTGTGTGTGTGTGTGTGTGTGTGTGTGTGTGTGTGTGTGTGTGTGTTGTGTGCAGAAACCAGTAGTGAGGAGGGGATATCAAGTTTGGTGGGAGAGGGAACTAGGGAACAGGGTGTATGGAAAGAGGGGTAGGACAGACAGATCAGTGAGGATGATAGGAAAAGAGGGATGGCTGATAGATTTTTCTTACGGGGTTTCCTTTTTGGCGTAATTCTGATTTAAAATTTTACATGGCTTATTTGGGGCATAATCCTGGGTGGGCATTTTTTTTTTGTACAGAGACTTGTTCATTGCCTAAAGGCACGAAATGGCTTTCCTGATAGTTGAACTAAAAATTTGTGATTGGAAATTCGAACACCAATGTGCAAAAATATCGAACACTTAAGTCTTGAAAATTTGAAAGCTGAAGTCCAGCAAGCAGCCTGAGTAGTTGATAGGACTTGGCATGCCATGACATTGTACAATTCAAAGACAGATCTGTACCCTTGTTTTATAAAAAGCTACAGACCATAGTGTCCACCTGCTCTTGTGTCCACATGCATCCCAACTTGCATGGCAGACCAGCTGACTGACTGATCGACAACCCTTCCCCTTTTGCTAACCCTTATTACTAACATTTAACACTAACATTTCTTTTAAAGATTCTAACCTGGCCCTTCATGTGGACACAAAAGGCAGATAGAGAATATGGCACATGCTGACAAATTGGCAAACCATTTTTTCTTAGTTTTTGGGAGTTGCAGAACTTCAGCAAAAGATATGAAATGGGGGTGGTGGTAGGATGTTTTGTTCTGTTCCAATAGATTTGATGACTGGATGCGTGTGTTAAGTGGAATGGGGGTAGACAATCATCTCCCTACTTAAGTTTGAAGATATAGTTTTTTTGTTTGTTTGTTGGGTTGTTTTTTTAAATTTTTTTTATTTTTTATTTTTATTTTTTTTTTTACTAAAGAGATGTTTATTTCAAAACAAATGTATGGGGTGCTTATTCCTGAAAAAAGATGAATCATTAGGAATAAAGGAAGCATGTGGAAAAAAGGGGTGTTCTAAAGGAGGGGTAAAACATGTTCAGGTCAGTAGGAAGGAAAAAGGTGACCCAGTGTGTGTGTGTGTGTGTGTGTGTGGTGTGTGTGTGTGTGTGTGTGTGTGTGTGTGTGTGTGTGTGTGTGTGTAGGGGGGGGGGGTTGTGAAGATATTGTACTTCAGGAAAATCTATGGAATGACATGACATTGGTTTTTATGATACACGTCTTGTAAAAAAAAGAAGAAAGCACAAAATCTGAGCATTTGCTTGTACCTGCTGCGTGCACTGGCTCCTTTTTGCTTTTTGCTTTTTCAAGTCAGAAGTGTAGTTATCAAAATAATTGCTCTTTGGAAAAAAAATCATAAAATGCCCTCTACTGTTATACAAGAATAGTGTATTACTCTAATGGGATAAAGAAAAATTCATGAAATTTGAAGTACAATACAAACATGGTTAGACTGTTTAAAATCGCATTTTTTGTCCGATTCTTTTTTGATTCAAAAGTTTACCACAATGTTCCTAAGGCATTAAGATATGATGGAATTTTCTGGTAAGATCAGTTGCAGCAAAGCAAGAAATGCTGCTTTCTGGCAATACCAAAATTGCTGAAAAGAGACATATGTCTGTGTTGCAAGAAATGCATGTTTTATGGCAATACCAAAAAATACTTTAAAGGAGAAAGGTATTATCAGTGGTAGCCATAGAACAATGTGATTTCTATTCCCATGTAAATATCACTTATTAAAGTTGAAATAGCTACTCCTGAGCCTGGCTGATGTTTAAGTTACCCCCAAAATATTGTCGTTTTTAATCCCTACTCCGCATTGCTTAAAAATAAATTATGAGCATAGCTGTTTTCTTTGAAGTTCTGAGATTTTTCTGTTAAATTTTGTGCATTACTGTTTTCATTTAAATTCTTGCATTGTTGTTTTTATTTAAATTCTGAGCATCATAGTTTTCAGTTTTGAATTCCAAGAAATGTCTTTTTGAATTCCAAATATTTTCTTGAATTCCAAATACTGTTTACTTTTTGAAATCCAGATACTGTTGTTTTCTTTTAGAATTCCAAGTAGAGTTGTTTTCATTTTTAATTTCAAGTATTGTTGTTGTAATTTTGAATCCCAAGTATTGTTTTCATCTTGAAATCTAAAGAATTGTTTTCTTTTTGAACTCTAAAAGTATTGTGTTCTTTTTGAATTCCAAGTATTGTTATCATTTCGAACTCTAATGTATTGATGTTTTCTTTTTGAACTCTAAAGTATTGCTGTTTTCTTTTTGAATTCTAAGTATTGTTTTTTCTTTTTGAACTCTGAAGTATTGATTTCTTTTAAATTCCAAGTATTGTTTTCATTTTGAACTCTAAAGTATTGATGTTTTCTTTTTGAACTCTTAAAGTATTGTTTTCTTTTTGAATTCCAAATATTGTCTTCTTTTTGAATTGTAAGTATTGTTGTTTTCTTTCTAAATTTCAAGTACTGGTGTTTTCTTTTTGAAGTCTGAAATATTGTTGTTTTCTTTTTGATTTCTAAATATTGTTGTTTTCTTTTTGAATTTCAAGTATTGATTTCTTCTTGAAGTCTGAAATATTATTGTTTTCTTTTTGAATTCTAGGTATAGATGTTTTCTTTTTGAATTCTAGGTATAGATGTTTTCATTTTGAACCTTAAGTATTGCTGCTTTCTTTCCAAAATCTCAAGTATTGATGTTTTCTTTTTGAATTCCAAGTATTGTTTTTTTTAAGTCTAAAGTATTGTTGTTTTCTTTTTGAATTCCAAGTATTGTTTGTTTTCTTTTTGAATTCCAATTGTGATTTTCTTTTGAATTCCGAGTATTGTTGTTTTCTTTTTAAATACCAAGTATTTTCTTCTTGAAGTTTTAGGTAAATTTTTCTCTTTGAATTCTAAGTATTGTTGTTTTCTTTTTGAATTCTAACTAATTGGTGTTTTCTTTTTGAATTCTTAATATTGATGTTTTCTGTTTTGATGCTTTCTTTTCGAATTCTAAAGTATTGTTTTCTTTTTAAATTCTAAATATTTTTATTTTACTTCAAATCTTTATATGAGAGCTGATGAATTAGTATGAATGTTTGAATTTCTTTTGTTGTTTGTATTTCTTTTTAGCCTCCAAGTTATATACAAATGCTTGTGAAGTTTTAAGTTTTTAGGTGATGCTTGAGTTGATCTGTAAGTGTTGATCTGTAAGTGTGTATTCCAGGGCTTTTTTGTTTTTTACTTCCAAGTTGCCTATAAATGCAAGTTATGTGAATTTATATTTATGTGAGGCTTTTTTTTCCTAATTTCAAAATATTTTAGGGATGATTGTGAGTTGGGGTGTGTGTGTGTGTGTGTGTGTGTTGTGTGTGTGTGTGTGTGTGTGTGTGTGTGTGTGTGTGTTTATATTTTTCTTCAAAGAAATGCTTTATAAACTAGTACTTCAGTGTATGCTCATGTTTCTTTTTATTTTTTTTACCTCAGATTTTATAGGGATGCTCCTGAGTTGGTATGTAAGTGTGTGTTTAGGTTGGTTTTACTTTTTCTGTCTTTTATTTCCATGCTTTATATAAATGCTTGTGAATTGGTATGAATGTTTTTTTTTTACCTCCAAGTTATACAGTCTTTTAGAAATGCTTGTAAACTAGTATGTGAGTGTGTGTAGGAGGTGTTTTTTTCTCTCAAAGCTTTATAGGGACGCCTGTGAGTTGATTCGTGTGTCTTTTTCATTTTTTTAACTTCCAAGTTATACACTCTTTTTAGAAATGCTTGTAAACTAGTATGTGTGTGTGTGTAGGAGTTTCTTTTTTTTTTCTCAAAGTTTTATAGGGATGCATGCGAGTTGATTTGTATGTGTCTGTTTAAGAATGATTTTTTTGTTTTTTACTTGCAACTTTTATAGAAATGTTTGTGAGTTAGTATGAATGTGTGTTTGTGAGTTTCCTTTTTCTTTTACCTCAGTTATATACAAATGCTTTTGAGCTAGTATGTGAGCATATGTTATGTGAGTTTTCTTCTTTTTCTGTTACTTCAAAGTTTTGTAGGATGCCTGTGAGTTGGTTTGTGTGTGTGTTTTATGTGGGTTTCTCTTTCTTTTTTTCTACATCAAAATAGTTGGGAATTAGAGTGTCTTGTTTGAAGTTTTTTTTTTTACCTCCAAGTTTTATAAGATTGCTTGTGAACTAGTTTGTTGTCTATATTTGTTTGCTTTTTTCAACCTTCAAGTTTTATAGAAATGCTTGTTTTGGTATGTGAGTGTGTATAATTATGTTTCCTTTTATATACTAACTTTTAAGTTTTAAAGTGATGCATATGAGTTGATCTGTAAGTGTGTATTTGAGGGGGGTTTGTTTTCTTTTTTTTTTTTTTTTACTTCCCAAGTGTTTTTAGTTGATATTTGAGTGTATGTTTGCGTTTTTTTTTCCTAACTTCAAAATGTTATAGGGATGACTGTGAGGTGTGTGTGTGTGTGTGTGTGTGTGTGTGTGTGTGTGTGTGTGTGTGTGTGTGTGTGTGTTGTGTGTGTGCATGCTCTGTAGGTTTCTCTTTTTACTTAGATTTTACTTCAAAGCTTTATATAAATGCTTGTTTTTTAAAAAATTCATTTCATTTCATTTTTAACTTTTAAAAAATTTGAATTAAAAAAAAACCCTTTATATCGAGGATAATGGAATAAGAACTCTTGTGCTTTTTTTTTTTTTTTTTTTTTACATCAGCCCCCGTGTGTATGCAGTTTTGTAAATGTCATCTGTTCCCACTGGCACACGGTGTGTGTGTGTGTGTGTGTGTGTGTGTGTGTGTGTTGTGTGTGTGTGTGTGTGTGTGTGTGTGATGACCTTTGTTTGTTTGGGGTTTTCTGTTACTTCTGTGAAGATCTCTCTCTCTCTCTCTCTCTCTCTCTCTCTCTCTCTCTCTCTCTCTCTCTCTCTCTCTCTCTCTCTCTCTCTCTCTCTCTCCCTCTGTTTCAGTTAATCTAAGCCTTGTTTTTTATATTTTTTTTAAACTCTGAAGTTGTTTGTTTGGGGCTTTAGATGGGTCGTTACTCCAAGCATTGCTTTTCAATGGGATCATTGTGGGTTGTTTTTTATGTAAGCAATGTTTTTGTTTTAAATCTAAGCATTGCTGGTTTCTGATTGGATTTAAATCTGAGCATTTATAGGTGTTTTTTTCTGTTTTAGATGATAGCATTGCTGGTTTCTGATTTGTTTTATACCTAAATGCTGTTTTATTTTTTGTTTTGAATTAGAGCATTACTGGTTTTATTTTATGAGTATTGCTGTTTTTCTTTTAAATCCGTGTATTATTCAATATTTTAAGAACAAATCTGAGCATTGCTCCTTCTCTTAATAAATTGATGTTTATTAGTTTTTAAATATGAACATTGCTCTTAAAATCTGAGCATTGCTGTTTGTTTGTTTTTTTAATCTGAGCATTGCTGTTTTTTAAAATCTGAATGTTGCTGGGTTTAAAAAAAAAAGACCATTGCTTCAAAGAAATTGGCATTTTTTTTTTTTGTTTTTAATCTGAGCTGCTGTTTTTCATTTTTTAATCTGTATTTTTATCTTTAAATCTTTATTGCTGTTTTTTTTTTTTAAATCTTGCATGATTTTTTAAATCTGAGCATTGCTGATTTTTAAATCTGAGCATGTTTTCTTTTTTAATCGAGCATTGCTGTTTTTTTTTTTAATCTGAGCAGTGCTGTTTTTGTTTTTTTATCGGGCATTGCTGTTTGGGGTTTTTGTGTAGTTCCACATTGTGTTGATTAAAATCTGAAATTGCAGTTTTCTTTTAAATTCTGAGCATGGCTGTTTGTTTTAAGTTCTGAGCAGTGCTGTTTTTGTTTTTTTTTGATCGGAGCATTGCTGTTTGTGGTTTTTTTTGTAGTTCCCAGCATTGCTGTTTTGGATTAAAATCTGAAAATTGCAGTTTTCTTTTAAATTCTGAGCATGGCTGTTTTGTTTTAATTCTGAGCAGTGCTGTTTGTTTTTTGATCGGAGCATTGCTGTTTTGTTTTGTGTAGTCCAGCATGTTTTTTGGGATTAAACTGAAATTGAGTTTCTTTTAATCTGAGCATGGCTGTTTTAAGTTTGCATTGCTTTTTATTAAATTCTGAGTTTATTGTTTTCTTTAAAATTCTGAGCTTTTTAAAAAATCTGAGCATTACTGCTTTTAAAAACCCGAACATTATCTGAGCTTTGCTTCTTTTTAATGATCTGAACATTGTCCCTTTCCATAATCCTCTGAACATTTATTTACTTTTAAATTCTGAGCCCTGCTTTTTTCTTTTAAATTCTGAGCATTGCGTTTTGGCTTTGTTGGGATATTAGTTGTGATTTCTGACCATAGCTGGTTTTTTGTATTCTGAGTGTTGCTTTATTTTTGGGTGTGGTTCCTTGTTTAGTTTTTGTTTTACTCCTGGGTTTTGCTATTTTATGGGGCATTTCTTTTTTTTTCTTAATCTTTGGGCATGGCTGGGGTTTTTGTTTGTTGAGGATTTTTTTTTCTTAGCATTTAAAAAAATACTGAGGGTGGTTTTTTTAAAGGGGTTTATATGGGTTGGTTACTTCTGAACATTGCTAAGCATTGCTAATTTCTGATTTGTTTAATCTGAGCATTAATGTTGGTTTGTTTTTTTTTTTTTTTTCAGAGCATTACTCCTTTTCTTAATCTTAGCATTGCTTTTTAAATTTTTTTTTTTAATCCGAGCATTGTTTCTTTTAATCAGAGCTTTGCTGTTTGTTTTTGTTTTGTAATTCTGACATTGCTGTTTGTGTTTTGTAATTCTGAGCATTGCTGTTTGTGTTTTGTAATTCTGAGCATTGCTGTTTGTGTTTGTAATTCTCAGCATTGTTTGTGTTTTGTTTGTAATTCTGAGCATTGCTGTTGTGTTTGTTTTGTAATTCTGAGCATGCTGTTTGTGTTTTGTAATTCTGAGCATTGCTGTTTGTGTTTTGTAATTCTGAGCATTGCTGTTTGTGTTTGTAATTCTCAGCATTGTTTGTGTTTTGTTTGTAATTCTGAGCATTGCTGTTTGTGTTTTTTGTAATTCTGGCATTGCTGTGTGTGTGTTTGTGTGTTGTGTGTATGTTGGATTGTTGTGTTGTGTGTTTCTTTTTGTATAAATTCTGGGCAGTTGCTGTTTATTGGGTTTTATTTGTAATCTGGACATCCTGTTTTCTTTTTTTTTTTTTTCTTGTTTTTTTTTTTTAGTTCTGAGCATTGCTGTTATGTTCTGAGCATTACTGAGATTTGTTTCGTTTGTAAATTCTGGCCATTGCTCTCTTGTTTTGTTGTAAATTCTTAGCATTGCTGTTTTGTGTTTGAAAATCGAGATGCTGTTTTTGTTTGTAAATCGGAGTAGTGCTGTTTTTTTTAAATATGACTATTGCTGTGGTGTTTTTTTGTAATGTAGTCTGTGCAAGATTGAGCTAGTATTGAGAGTTGGTGACAACACAGAGATTGGGTTTGAGTTTTAAGTAGTGGTTGATGTAATCTGATTGAAATCTTGTCTTTTGCTTCTAGCAACAATCAACAATTGCTATGTGAAGTAAGAGTACCCCACCCCCCGAAAGAGTAAGAATGATCAATCTTAATGTGGGTTTTATTAGATATTGGTATAATTTGAGCATTAGTATTTTTAATATTAAAGAGCAATACAAATTATTATCATTATATAATTTTTATTACACGTAAAACATTTCGTCCTAATGTTATAAATATCTGTGTTGAGTTTCATTTTGAAAATGGAAATTTTAAGTTTCTGACTTTCGGAGATGTTTTACGTCATATAATCTTATCAGAAGATGTGCTGTTCTAATTTGTTTTCTTCTGACAAATTACAGTGGTTAGATTGAGTTGATATAATCTGAATAGAGTTGGAGGAATTTATTTAAGTGACTACTTTAATTGCTGTACATGCTGTTAATAAATGTTTATTTGAAGCAATTGTATGTTACACTTTTATAATATACAGAGTTTATGTTGCATGGGTTCAGGGTTAATCAATCTTGAGTCCAAACCTTGCTTTCATTAATGTTGCTTATTTCACTTTAGTTTTAGTAAGTTAGTGTATAATCGACCATTATGTCTTTTCTTTCTTTTGTGGTGGTGGTGTTGGTTTATTATTATTATTATTATTATTATTATTATTATTATTATTATTATTATTATTATTATTATTATTTTATTTTTTATTTATTATTATTATTATTATTATTATTATTATTATTATTATTATTATTATTATTATTATTATTATTTTTAGCTTTTTCTCTCGATCCTGATTTAGTGTTTGTTTTGGAGATGGTTGTAGGTATTTTTACATGTGTTCATTGCAGAATGTTTGTCATTAGTGTTTGTATTGGAGATGGTTGTAGGTGTTTTTATATGTGTTCATTGCAAAATGTTTGTCATTAATGTCTGTATTGGAGATAGTTAAAGGTATTTTAAGCTAAATTTGTTAAATGCAAAGTGTTTGTCATTAGTGTTTGTATGAGAAATATTTGTAGGTATTTTTACATCCGTTAAATTTTTGTCATTAGTGTTTGTATTGGGGATGGTTGTAGGTATTTTTACGTGTTCATTGCAAAATGTTTGTCATTAGTGTTTGTATTGGAGATGGTTGTAGGTATTTTGCATTTGATGCATAAAGCCCTCAGTGCTATCTCTGAAAATAGGAAGGAAATCTCTCTCTCTCTCTCTCTCTCTCTCTCTCTCTCTCTCTCTCTCTCTCTCTCTCTCTCTCTCTCTCTCTCTCTCTCTCTCTCTCTTCTCTCTCTCTCTTTCTCTTTTTATTATATATATATATATGTAACGCTCCACCACATAATGAGACGGAGTGCACCTGAGGTCAATTTTTAGTTACTGACATGTTATTAATGTGCAATAAAGTGGTTATCAAATACAAAAAACAGATTGAAAATCGTACAATTCTGTGCAACATTATTACAAATTGAAATGATAGACTGCAGGATGGGACAAAATGAGAAACGGGCAAGTTTATTTTAGTAACAGGTTGTCAGAATGAGTGCTTTGGTATTTTCAAAACACATTTAAAAGCAAAAGGAATAAACATTATGCCTTGATCTTTCACTACAAGGTAGAATAACGGACATAGTTTAATAATCAATCAAAATCTAAAAATTGACAACTTGACCCCCAACTGCATTTAATGGCTCCTAGCGCAAAATTGGGAAATGTGCTAAGCGACTCATTTCGTGGTGGAGCGTCACATATATATATATATATATATATATATATATATTATATATATATATATATATATATATATATATATATATATATATATATATATATACATATATGTATATGTATATGTATATATGTGTGTGTGTGTGTGTGTGTCAATTGTTATAATTTTTCAGTTTTATCATTAAGTGTATGTTATGTACACAATTCAATTTTTAACTCATAGATTTTTTTCAATTCATATTGCAACTTGGATGCAATCTGTTAAAATGAATCATGTTTCAAAATATTGTTTTGTCTTACTAAAGAGCATTACATTGCAGTACGAATTCTTGCCTTGGCACATATAAGTGTACACAATTATGAAACGTGTTGCATTACCCTACTTTAATCTACAATTTCTCTTAGATAAATTGTTTGATTGTGTTTTTCCTGTGTTTTTTTCTAAGGGTGTGATTTTTGTGTTGGTGAAGTGTGTATGCGACTTTTTTATTCTTTATTTTTTTATGTTTTTTGTTTTTAGAGCTATACACTGTACCTATTTTACATTCTCTTTGGCAATGACTTAGATGTAACACATTGTTTGAATTTTTTCTGTGTTGGTTTTTGCTTGCGGTTTTTCCTTCTGGGTAATATGTGTTGCGATCAATTCTTATACATTGATATAAAATGGATAGGGTTTTATTTTTGTGACTGACTTGTTTTCCTTCTATTGTAGATGGGTCTGTTCTGTAGAAATGTGGATATTGGTAAAGGAGAGTATATACTTCAAGCATTGTTCTTTTTTCATATGGCCCTATTGAAAACTGATCCCTGTAATTCTCTTGCATAGAATCATTGTCTTGTTTTAGCTTGCTGTGTATTTTTCATTTTTAAATTTTCCTCAATTGCAAATGTATGAACATTTTCATTTACGATAAGTTTCTTTTGGGGGTTATATGTATATATATTAAGTGATCTGCTAGAATGAAACATTGACATATTCCGGGGTATTTTTGCTAATGTGATCACCCTTTTTATGTAAGACACATTCCTCTTCATATTATACAAGTGTTCTAAAAGAAATGACGGTTTGTGTATGTATACGTGCGTTGTGTGTGTGTGTGTGTGGGGGGGGGGGGGGGGGGGGGGGGGGGGGGGGGGGGGGGGGGGGGTAGCGGGGGGAGTGTGGGGGTATGCGTGCGCGGGACTGTGTGTGCGCGCATGCGCGTATGTGTGTGTTGTACAAGTGCAAACACTTTGTTTATGGAGTGTTTCTTTGTGGAAGCATGCGTACGCCAAAATCGGATTATTTCCTGAGGCTACATTAAAAGAAAAAAACTTACTTTTCATACACTTGTGCGTGCTTGTGTGTGTGTGTGTGTGTGTGTGTGTGTGTGTGTGTGTGTGTGTGTGTGTGTGTGTGTGTGTGTGTGTGTTGTGTGTGTACATATATAAAGTCGAATTAAAAAGTCGAAAACGTACTTGAGAGCAATTACACGGTAAAACTATATCGGACACGCCGTATAATCGCACTAATTACTTCAAATTTAAATAAAAATAAAAATCTATGATTAATTTTATTTAAACGTTTCGTGAAACACACACTCACACACACGCACACACACACATTACATATATATATATATATATATATATATATATATATATATATATATATATAATATATATATATATATATATATATATAAATATGTATAAAAACATCACATACACCCACACCCACACACTCACACACCCATACCCACCCACCACCACACACACACACACCACCACACACACACACACACACACACACACACACACACACACACACACACACACACACACAAGCGGACGCACACACCGACGCACGCACATGTGTCTTGGCGCGTAAATGTTTGAGCATATACAGGTATGCTCACATGCGTTCTCTCTCTCTCTCTCTCTCTCTCTCTCTCTCTCTCTCTCTCTCTCTCTCTCTCTCTCTCTCTCTCTTCTCTCTTCACAAACGCAAACACAAACACACACACACACACCCGCGCGCGCGCACGCGCACACAAATAAAAATTTTGCTGTTTTATATCACTATTTACTGGTGATCACATTAAAGTGAAAAACTGGCGCGCACAGTAACACCAATCCTAAGCTAACAATGAAGGAAAAAACCACAGACGAAAAAAAAACAACAAAAAACCCCCGTAAACTGCAATATAAGTATGTCTTTTATCATTCTAAAATCATTCTACGTTTTTTCTAAAAAGTTACATGCACTAACTTCCATAAGCGTACGTTTGTATGCATGCATGCACACAAACAAACGCACAGGCAAACACCAGCCAGCGCGCGCACGCATACCCCCCCCCCCTCCCCCCCCCCTTGCATAAGCTGAAGAAGGGGGGAAAGATGTGACGAAAACGCGGGTTTCAGGCCCCTGGCACCCGCGTTTTTGCACAGTTACAGAGCCCAGGGCATCAAGACCGTGCCCTACTCTATGCATATAACATGTCCAACCATGTCCGATGTGTGTGGCGCTGGAATTGTGGCGACACCGCTGCCTCGAAGCTGGTAACCTTGCTTCGACGGGGCCAAGTTTCTGGGAAGGAAGCACGGTACCGTGTAGGCAATGATGACCCCTACAACTGCCATCCCATATCATACAATATGATGCACCACAGCAAAGTGCAGGGTCTCTGCTACACGTGCGCACACTAAACAACGCACCTACAAACACAAGTCATCGCGCGCACGCGCGCACGCGTACCCACCCCGCTATGCATAAGCTGAAGAAGGCGGGGGAAGATGTGACGAAAACGCCGGTTTCGGGCCCCTGGCACCCGCGCATTTGCACAGTTACAGAGCCCAGGGCACCAAGGCCATGCCCTACTCTGTGAACACAACCTTTTTGATCATTTTCGAGTATGTGGCGCTGGAATTGTGGCGACACCGCTGCCCTGAAGATGGCGCTGCGATGGGGCCAAGGAAGCATGGTACCTGTAATGTGGAATTCCATAAGTGGCAAAGCCATTGATCATACAGCCTCTCACTTTGCTGTTGCCCCCAGTATCAAGAACTGTGATAAAGCCCAGGCACTGAAGGCAAAATAGGGAAACAAATACAGTTGCAGACAAGAACAAAAAATAATGGGTAGGCGCTGCACTTGTGGATGAGCTATCCCAGGGGAGAGTAGTCCGAATTTCATGCAGAGAAATCTGCTGTTACATAAAGTGGGACAAAATAAATCAAAAAGGTCCCATATGAGAACACACAGAGAAAATCTTGCCCACACATTGAAATCCATTCCGCTTTTCGGAAGAGAAGGTCATTGTGGGCCGATCAGAACAAATGACAAAATTAAAAAATCTGCATACACACGGGATTGCATGTACAAAGCACATGCGTGCTCATTGCACTATCCTCGAAAAAAAAGAATCAGAGAGTAAAAATAGGAAAACATCCAGAAAAGTGCCAAAAAGAAATGTTGGAGTGTATCCTAAAGTAACGGCGGCTAATTACCCTGTCCTAATGCTTGTGTTTCTGGTTTGGACACAATCTATGTTTATGATTTGAGATTAACACGTACATAAATTATTGCCGATTTTAAACAGGTGTAACATATATGCACCTTCACTGATTATATCGGTAGACCCTCGTAAAACAACTCGTGTCAAAGTTGTTGAGATGTGTGTGTGTGTGTGTGTGTGTGTGTGTGTGTGTGTGTGTGTGTGTGTGTGTGTGTGTGTGTGTGTGTGTGTGTGTGGGGTGTGTTGTGCGTGCGTGCGTGCGTGCGTGCGTGTGTGTGTATGTGTGTGTGTGTGTCTGTGTGTCTGTATATATGTATGTATGTATGTATGTATGTATGTATGTATGTATGTATGTATGTATGTATGTATGTATGTATGTATGTATGTTATGTATGTTTGTATGTATGTATGTATTATGTATGTATTATGTATTAGTAGTATGTATGTATGTATGTATGTATGTATTATTATTATGATATTATAGATAATACATGTAATATATATATATATATATATATATATATATATATATATATATATATATATATATATATATATATGTTGTGTGTGTGTGTGTGTGTGTGTGTGTGTGTGTGTGTGTGTGTGTGTGTGTGTGTGTGTGTGTGTGTGTGTGTATAGTCAAAGTTTTGTTTTCCAAATGTCCGTTGTATACGCAGTGCATTGGCTTTTGTCTTGAAACCATATATTTGGAAACAAAAACGTTTTTTTTTTTTTAGATTTTTATTTCTAGGATAATGAATAGGCACGAATATACTTTTTACACCCAGTCCCCCACGTGCAAGCAGTAAATGTCATCCATCCCAACCACCACACACTGGCCTGCTCTTCACAAAGGCGGAAACTCTTTAACGTGTGTGGAAGATGGTCTGTGTATGTTCGCACACTGGACATCATTTTATAGTCTCATTCGAAGAATGGCATCAATATGTATTTTTAAAATCCCAACAAATAGAACAGAGTGAGTGGAAAGGGAAAAGAACACACAGAACAGAAAGCGCCAATGTCCTCTCTGGCTGTATAATCACACCATGTTTTTCCACAGTCATACACTGATACCTTCCACAAGTCGGAGTGCAGCTACCTTTACTGCGGGGCATAAACGGTCGCATATGCAAAAACAGTCACCACCAGTGAACCTCGAAGCTCTAGCTCAAGTAAAATTGGGTTGTTTTTTTTAATACATTGACTTAGACTTAGACTTTTGACTTGGCTTTCATGCCCCTGACAATGCCAACAGTGTCAACTTTTTCAGTTTTATATCAAGCCATCCCTCAGAGAGTAAAGACATTCAAACAAACAACCACCCCCCCCAAAAAAAAAAAAATACAAAAGCAAAAAGTATGCAAAGTAATCACCCACCTATCTCCCAAGTAACGCCTCCCCCCAAAAAAAACCCCTCTACCAAAAAGAAACAACAAAACAATAACAACAATAGAACCAATGGAAAAGTAGAGAAAAAAGTCAGTAGGCCTACACACATTACAGCAAAAATTGAAGTAACAATAATTATCTAACCACCACATCAGCCGTTTTCATTGATCCATTCATTCTTCCACCTGACTGGGGTTGATACACGACCTAGGTAAACTACACACTCACTGCCATCAACAATGACAACAGCCACAACAATAACACATCTTCCTTCCAAAAAAAATAATAACAATAATAAAAACAAAACCCACATCTTCCTCCCCATCCTTCCCCTCTCCCCCCCCCCCCCATACACACACATACATACAAGCAATCACATGCTATGTCGTATTAATTTCACTCACAAGAAACTGATCACAAACACACACCAGACCCGTGTCAAGAGGAGGCAGAAAAATAGGATGCCTTTAAGAAAAAGACAATAGAGGTACAAGTCATTTTCTGAACTCTTACCCATCAATAGTCTTTCCAGAGGTGCCTTAAACAACTTTTTTGTACATTTTAATCTCCGTGGGAGCTTGCTCCACGTATTGTAATTAGGTATACACGTGAATACACATAAACCTTTGTTTTGTACAGAATACGTCTGGATGTTGGCAATGTTATCAGAGGACTGTGTCTGTATTCACTTATTTTGTACAGACACAGCTGCTATAAAAAAGTTTCTTGTGGAAGAGTATTTGTTTGTTTAGAATTCCCAATGGTCAGAAAGCTTGATTTTAACAGAATAAATGTTGATGCTTTCTAATGAATAAATAACTGGTGTGTGTGTGTGTGTGTGTGTGTGTGTGTGTGTGTGTGTGTGTGTGTGTGTGTGTGTGTGTGTTGTGTGTGTGTGTGTGTGTGTGTGTGTGTGATGTGTGTGTGTGTGTGTGTATGTGTGTGTGTATGTGTGTTTGTGTTTGTGTTTGTGTTTGTGTGTGTGTGTTTGTGTGTGAGTGCGTGTGTGTGTGTGTGTGATGTGGTGTGTGTGTGTGTGTGTGTGTGTGTGTGTGTGTGTGTGTGTGTGTGTGTGTGTGTGTGTGTGTGTGTGTGTGTGTGTGTGTGCGTGCGTTTGTGTGAGTGTGTGTGTGTAAAAGTCAAAGTCAAAATAAGTCATGTGTGTGTGACCAGTGTATGTTTTAGTGTGTGTGTGTGTGTGGTGTGTGTGTGTGTGTGTGTGTGTGTGTGTGTGTGTGTGTGTGTGTGTGTGTGTGTGTGTGTGTGTGTGTGTGTGTGTGTATGACTGGTGTGTTTGTGTGTATTTTCCACTCCTGACCCCATTTTTTGAAAGTTACACAAAATCGACGTCAAATCCTACTGATGAGGTCAAAGATTATTTCCAGTTGTCGAGATAATGGCCATAAGTTCTGAATGTAGTCAGACATCTACATGGTTTGATTCAACAATTCTTTTTATCACTACAGTTTGAGAGATTATGCAAAGATTATAGTAGATTGCTCTCTAATCATTCATCAACAAAATTTCCTATAAAAACTGGCCCAAACTCCAGCTCTAACATTCCACTCTGCTCTACAGCATCTGATTCCCAGGTAAGCCTTCATGTTCTGGTCACTACTGTTCACAATGTTACTGAAATCCAGAGCTATTTAACATTTGCTTCAATACTACTCTAGGAGGCTTGACTTGCACAGTCCTTATGTGCTGCAGCCCTCGGGGCTAGATGGCCTTTGGAGGACATCTCCAACGCTGTCTGTCCTATGCCCTCTTGGCCAAGAGAGTGGGGATGTGCTGTGGGCAAGGCATCTCCACTATAATGAATTTTCTGCCCAAATTCCGAAACGGCAGCTGCCTCCTCAGCTGTTTTTGGAGGTCATCATGAAACAGATGGACAAACGTACTTTAAGGGGTCAATAACACTTTTTTTTGGTAGAACAGATATGGTCATTCGTATGTATGTATATGTATGTATGTATGTATGTATGTATGTATGTATGTATGTATGTATGTATGTATGTATGTATGTATGTATGTATGTATGTATGTATGTATGTATGTATGTATAGATAAATAGATAGATAGCCAGGTAGGTAGGTAGGTAGGTAGGTAGGTAGGTAGGTAGGTAGGTAGGTAGGTAAGTAGGTAGGTAGATAGATAGATAGATAGAGAGATAGAGAGATAGAGAGATAGAGAGAGAGAGATAGAGAGATAAAGAGAGAGAGATAGAGATAGAGAGATAGAGAGATAGAAGAATAGATGAAGATAGATAGATAGATAGATAGATAGATAGATAGATAGATAGATAGATAGATAGATAGATAGATAGATAGATAGATAGATAGATAGATAGATAGATACAACCCTAAAAGATGATAGTCTTTGTTTGTCACAATAATTTTGCAGATGACCAAGTATTCCTGTATCCATAATTATTGTAATGGAAAAACAAAACACATGAGATAGAGTGCATGAATTAGGGTGACAAATAGGATCTGAAAATAACAGAGTGCATGAATTAGGGTGAAAAAAGGATCTGAAAATAACAGAGTGCATGAATTAGGGTGAAAAATAGGATCTGAAAATAACAGAGTGCATGAACAATTGTAAAAACAGGATCTGAAAATAGCAGAATGCATGATTAATGGTGAAAGCAGGATCTGAAAAATACAGAGTGCATGAATAACTGTGAAAACAGGATCTGAAAATAACAGGGTGTATGAATTAGGGTGAAAAAAAGGATCTGAAAGTGAAAGAGTGCATGAATGATTGTGAAAACATGATCTGAAAATAACAGAATGCATGATTAATGGTGATAAAAAGATCTGAAAATAACAAAGTGTATGAATGATGGTGCAAATAGGATCTGAAAATAACAGGCAAACCTAAACATGAGTCGTAGCTATACCAAAGTGTCTACACTTTTTGACTCTGAAAAACACATAAGTACAATTCAATCAGTGCAATACAAATACTTTGGCGTAGTTTTTGCCAGCATTAAATGCTTTGAAATATAAAGAAAATCTTATAAAACAACTGATTTTCCAATTTAGTCTAAGTGATGATTTAGTTTTTCAAGACTTGGTGTATCACTTGTACCACAATTTCATAGACTTCAAAAAGGCCTTTGACAGGGTATGGCATGACGGCCTCTGGCAAGTACTCAGGCACTTCAACATTGACAGCTGCCTAATTGAAGTCATCAAGGCTCTGTACGAGAACGCAAAAAGTGCAGTTTTCATGAACAATCACGTGGGCGAGTTCTTCAAGACCACGGTTGGGGTTCGCCAGGGCTGCCTTCTCTCACCTGTACTCTTCAACCTCTTCCTCGAAAACATCATGACAGAGACACTGCAAAACCACCACACTTCCATCTCCATTGGTGGAAGACCCCTTTGCAACCTCAGATTTGCAGATGGCATTGACCTCATGGGCAGCAGCAAACAAGAACTGCAAATCCTCACAGACAATTTAACAGATCGAGCGAGCGCATACGGCATGGAGGTCAGTACAGAGAAATCAAAGATCATGGTCAACAGCGCGAGTAATGACATCACGGAAATAAAGATGAATGGAGAAACACTAGAAGAGGTGAGCCAATTCAAATACTTAGGCTCCATCCTAACAAAAGATGGCACATCAAACAATGAAGTGAAAGCTCGCATTGCAACAGCAACATCTGCTCTAGTCAGACTCGAGAAGATCATCAGAAGCAACAACATCAGCTTCTGCACCAAATACCACCTTTACAAATCCCTCGTGATATCTATCCTCCTGTATGGCTGTGAATCATGGACTCTGACAGCAGAGTTAGAGAGGAGAATCCAAGCATTTGAGAACAAGTGCCACAGAAGACTTCTCAAAATATCATACAAAGAACACAAGACCAATAACTATGTGAAAGAAGAAATCAAAAAGCGTGTGGGCCCCAAGAGCCTTTGCTCTCCACCATAAAGAGGAGAAAGCTGATGTGGTTTGGTCACACCACAAGACACAACACCCTAGCAAAAACCATCCTGCAAGGAACAGTCGAGGGCAAGAGAAGAAGAGGCCGCCAAAAGAAATCATGGGTTGACAACATCAAAGACTGGACCGCCCAACCCTTACAACACCTCCTACTAGCCACACAGGATCGTGAAGCATGGAAAAAGATCTCTGTTGCGTCTTCTGTCATGTCCCCCCTACGTCCTTTGGGACATGGGACTGAGTGAGTGAGTGAGTGAAAGGAATCATGGAGACCACACATTCACCCCTACCCCAGCAACCCACCCACCTTTACACACACACACACACACACCACACACACACACACACACACACACACACACACACACACACACACACACACACACACACACCAGATTTTTTTAAATTCACAAATCCATTCATTCTAAAAGCTGCCATAGGTATGTGGCATTGAAAAGCCAACCTAGTAAGGTGGGAAAAGTCATTTCCATTCCAATGACAACATTGCCAGCAGCAAGGTAGCTATCTGGTCAGAGCCAGGTATTATGTGAAGAAAAACAGTGATAACAGCTGAGGGACAACAGACCTAGGTAGGTGGCTTCACTGAAGTGGCCCTCTACTAGGCCTAATCCTACTTGTGAAAACTCAACTTGTCCAGTGTTTCACTGTGCCCCAGGGCCCGTGTGCAGGGAGTCCACCCATTAAATTGTCTGACCGGAGTGTGTGGGGGGAAGCTAACTTTGACTTTGTCATGTAGACTATAATAATAATAATAATAATAATAATAATAATAATAATAATAATAATAATAATAATAATAATAATAATACATGGAATTTATATAGTGCTATATCTTGTAAAAACAAATCAAAGCGCTTGCATTCGACCCTCACAACAAACAACCAATGACAATAAATAATTCTAGCAAATTCGAAAGCACACACGCGGGCACGCACGCGCACACACACACGCACAACACACACACACACATACACACACACACACACACACACACACACTTATAGAGGTTATACATTTTGACAGGGTGAATGGAATTTCAATTGTTGAAGGCAGGGACAAATAGGAGATGAAAACAGAAGGCAAAAATCTTAGGTTTGAAACAAGTGTGTCTTGAGGTTGGATTTAAAAGTGTCATATGTGGGCTTTTGCCGAAGGGAGAGAGGGAGGTCATTCCAGATTGATGGACCAGAAATAGAGAAAGAGCGGCAGCCAACGGTAGATAGGTTGAATCTCGGAATTTTTAAGGATAAGGTATCTGCAGCCGAGCGGAGGGTACAGAAGTGTGTACACGTGAAGACATTCACAGAGGTAGGAGGGTGCTGTTTTGTGGAGACATTTATAACAGAGAGTACTGATCTTGTAGTTAACTCTCTTTGGCACAGGCAGCCAGTGGAGAGATTGCAAGAGAGGAGTAATGTGTTCAGACATAAATGACAATAAATATGACAATAAATAATATGGCTTCAAGTTGACAGGGAGAAAAGAGTTGAGAGTAATTACGGGGTGACAACACAGTCTGTCTGTCCGCCAGCCAACCACAGCACATCCTGTCACACGTCACAGCACACTGTGTCACACATGTCACACATTACAGGACACAGTGTTACCCTGTCACACATCACAACACACCGTGTCACACATCACAGCACACCATGTCACACATCACAACGCACCATGTTACACATCACAGCACACTGTGTCACACATCACAGCACACTGTGTCACACATCACAGCACACTGTGTCACACATCACAGCACACCGTGTCACACATCACAGCACACCGTGTCACACATCACAGCACACCGTGTCACACATCACAGCACACTGTGTCACACATCACAGCACACTGTGTCACACATCACAGCACACTGTGTCACACATCACAACACACCGTGTCACACATCACAGCACACTGTGTCACACATCACAGCACACTGTGTCACACACCACTGCACACTGTGTCACACATCACAGCACACCATTTAATTACAGTTATTATCATAATTATCATTATTATCACCGTCTGTCAATCTTGGACAGTGGTGCACAGGTGAGAAGAATATAAAGGAAGCACGGCCTTCATAACGTTAGCATACTAGTCATCAAAGATGCATAAGGGCCAGTTCTACCCACTTCTGTTGGGTTTGGTGAAAGTGGCCTGCATAAATTTTCATTAATTTTGAGTTTTGGGGGACCAGAGCTAAAACAAGTTTCTGGTTGGTACAGACGACCTATGAATTCAATTTCAAACACTTAGTTATCTCACAAACAACAGAGAAATCCTTAATTATGAGTTACAAGCCTTAGACACACACACAGACAGACAGGCAGGCAGGCAGGAAGGCAGGCAGACGGACACACAGGCAGGAAGGCAGACAGACAGACACACAGACAGACAGATAGAAACAAAGAGACAGAGAGAGGAGGGCAAGATTTGGAATACACGCTGTATAATTTGCTTATATATTTAAGCAGTTGGGTGGGTGGGCATAGGTGGATCTCACAAGCGGGGGGCATCATGCTTGGCTCGCACAGGCGAGTTCCTGGCTGGCCCGTCCTGGGAGCCACTGCGCCCTCCTCTACTGGTAAAATGTAGCCCAGTACTACCTGTCGCATTCGGACAGATGGGACTCGTTAGCCCAGTAAGGCAACTCACCTAGGAGAAGGAAAACTCTGACCCCAAACCTCCACTGCCTTGTGGATTGCCCATCGGGGAGAAAGGCTTCGGGAGTAAACCCTGAGGAAAAATCCGGAGATGGAGTCCCGAAGGCGGTCCGCTTCTGACTTCAGTAACGTTCCGGCAACTCCTGCTACACTGCTGGTGCCAAACTGTATCAGCTTCTGCTGTTCCTTTGGATCCATCATCAGTGTGGAGAGGGGGGACCTGCTATCTGGGCAACAGCTCGTCCTCCATACTATTCTGCCCAGGCTCGCGCCCTGGAGAGGTCACTCCAGCCTCGCCTCACAGCGTGGACACAACACGGGAAGCAGCAGTTACCGGTTATAAGCTGCAATGCTCGACTGGCGTAGAGCGTGGCGCCAGGGGTTGCTTCCCACGGTGGGAGAAATCCTAGGATTTCACTGGACAGCTACCGCCCGCATCAAGCTGGGTAGCCCTCAGCCAATAAGGTGTTGTCCCGCCACAGTCTGCCTTCCTCAATGGGTGCTTGGGGATTGGGGTCAAACCGACAAGCAGACTGTAAGACTCGCACCAGGCAAAAACACAAGAACCATGAGAAACTGGTGCCCAGTCCTAATACTGGGAAGCTGGAACGTCCGAACATTGTCATCCGGATTGTCCCAAGACCTCCAAGGCATCAGTGATGCAAGAAAGTCAGCCGTCATCAACAACGAGCTGCTGAGACTGAGGGTGGACATAGCTGCTCTGCAAGAGACCCGCCTTGCAGACACTGGAACCCTCAAAGAGAAAGACTTTGCTTTCCTCTGGCACGGGAAGAGCGCGGAGGACCGAAGAGAGCATGGAGTGGGATTTGCTGTCAGGAACACCCTACTGAAGATGGTTGAACCAGGAGACAAGGGATCCGAACGCCTGATGACAGTCCGCCTCCATACCTCCGAGGGCTTTGTCACTCTTGTCAGCGCCTACACTCCCACCCTTACATCCACTGCAGAAGCAAAGGACGAGTTTTATGCCAACATCAGCAACCTCATCAAGAAAATACCCCCCAAGGAACATGTCATCATCCTGGGAGACTTTAATGCTCGAGTGGGTGCCGATCATGACGCATGGCCTTCATGCCTTGGACACTTTGGAGTTGGCAAAATTAACGAAAATGGGCAGCGCCTGCTGGAGTTCTGCTCCTACAACGGCCTCTGCGTGACCAACTCTTACTTCCAGACCAAGCCACAACACAAGGTGTCATGTCGCCATCCCCGCTCAAAGCATTGGCATCAGCTGGATATGATCCTGATCCCACGTACCAACATCAAGTCTGTGCTCATCACCCGCACATACCACAGTGCAGACTGTGACACTGACCACTCTCTCGTCTGCTGCAAGATCAGGATTCATCCAAAGAAACTCCAGAGCTTCAAAAAGAAAGGCAAACCTCGCATCAATACCACCAGCATGCATCTTCCAGAGAAAGTCGAAGAATTTGCCAAGTCTCTCAAAGAAGCTCTGTCTGATGAACACCAGTACTGCTCAGCCTCTAAGAAATGGAACCACCTCCGGGAAGCCATTCAGAAAACAGCCTTTGCAACCTTTGGGAAAAAGATCTCCAAGAACAATGATTGGTTTGATGCCAAGTCTAGCGAGCTGTCCCCAGTCATTGACGCAAAGCGTGCTGCCCTTGCCGAATACAAGCGCTCCCCTAGTGAGAAATCCGTGCAAGCACTCAGAGCAGCCAGAAACAAAGTACAACAGACTGCAAGACGTTGTGCCAAAGAATACTGGCAACAGCTCAGAGCCTCCATCCAGTCTGCAGCTGCCTCAGGCAACATCAGAGGAATGTACGAAGGCATCAAGACAGCTCTAGGGCCAACACAGAGCAAAACCGCCCCACTCAAGACCTCCAATGGGGAGGTGATCACCGACAAGAGCAGACAGATGGACAGGTGGGTGGAGCATTACTCTGAGCTCTACTCTAGAGAGAACACAGTCTCCAACTCAGCCCTCGATGCCATTCAGCCTCTGCCCATCATGGAGGAACTAGATACTGAACCAACCCTTGCTGATCTCCGCAAAGCAATTGACAGCTTAGCTAGCGGCAAAGCACCTGGCACCGATGGCATTCCACCCGACCTCATCAAAAGCTGTAAAGACACCTTACTACAGCCCCTTCACGACGTCCTATGCCAGTGTTGGAGGGAGGGAGCCGTGCCGCAAGATATGAGAGATGCCAAGATCGTCACTCTCTACAAGAATAAAGGCGACAGGAGTGATTGTAACAACTACAGAGGCATATCTCTCCTGAGCATCGTAGGAAAACTCTTCGCTCGTGTCATGCTTGTGCGCCTCCAGAAACTTGCTGAGCGTGTCTACCCCGAGTCACAATGCGGCTTCCGAGCTGAACGCTCCACGGTGGACATGATATTCTCCCTACGCCAGCTTCAGGAGAAATGCAGAGAACAACACAAATCCCTCTACATAGCCTTCATAGACCTGACCAAGGCCTTTGACCTAGTCATCAGGGAAGGGCTATTCAACATCCTTCCAAAAATTGGTTGCCCCCCAAAACTCTACAGTCTCAT
>CM060333.1:51394274-51414274 GCA_030674155.1 Stramonita haemastoma | reverse complement strand
ATTTTTAGCTTGAAGATGGTATTTTCCTAAGTTGGTATCTCACTCCTTCTGTCCTCTGTTTTTTTTAATATTCTATTCCCACTACTTTTGTGTTTTATCTACAAATAGATATGTTCCTTTGTGTTCTTTTTCCTATTTCTGGCAAAGATTGCAATTGATGATTTGTTGTTGTTGTTGTTGTTGGCTTGCACATTGCATCTCAACAGCTGTCCTGTTGATGTTAATTTCCATTGTTTGAGATGAGCCAAAGTACTTGCCTTCTTCACAGGATAAAAAAGGCGGAGGCTATCGCTCAGTGGTTAATTCCCTTCGACTTTTATTCCATGGGCCCATGCTGTCGTGGGTTAGAATCTCGGCTGTGTGTGATGAATTAGAGGTAGGGATTTGTACAGCCTCCAGGTCAACTTCAGGTGCAGACCGACCAGTGCCTTGATTCCCTTCATGTGTATACACATGGCGAAGAACAATATGCACGTTAAAGATCCCGCCATTCATGTCTGCATCCATATTTATGGAAACACGAACCCATTCAGCGTGCCTTCCCATAGCTTCATAGGCCAGATATCTCCATTGGTAAAGCTCGGAACTCTGGCGGAGGGACAAAAGGTAAACCGTAAGGTTCTGGGTTCGGTTCCCTGCCTTGCCCCTTCTTCTCATTTTGACAGGAAAATCGAACTGAATGTCAGAGACCTTCAGATGAGACTAAAAACCGAGGCTCCGTGTGCGAATGAAAGCATGCAGAACATGTTGCTCACACATTCAAAATGCGTTCCACATCCGGAAGAGTAGGCCATTTTGTGCTAATAGGAACACATGATGCTTAAAAATACACACATGCACATGTTTGGTATTAGGCCCCCCCTCAAAGTCGGAATTCAGCAATAATTTATCATCAATATTGCTATCATCACCATCACCATCAAATTAATATATCAAACCAGTACCTCGGGAAGTGGAAGTTTGAGTGAAATTCCATGAGTGCAGTTGACAGAGACAGAAGAATATGTGAAATAGCATGTGCGGAAGAAGCCATACTTTACAGTGTACATCATTTTTTAAAAAAATGCTGTACTTATGTTTGTAATCTTTTCCTTGTTTACAAACTGGTCATAAATTACACAACTTGTAAAAAAAATGCTGTACTTATGTTTGTAATCTTGTCCCTGTTTACAAGCTGGTCATAAAATACACAACTTGTAAATTAAAAAAACAACAACAAAACAACCAATGTCCTACATGAATAATTGCAAGAGGCTTGCTCTGTAAAAAAAAAATTACATAGGGGAGGATAAGACAAAAAAGTAGGGGGTGGGCACATTTCCCTCCATCTGTCAACTGCCCTCATGGAATTCTACTCAAATTGTTACTTCCAAAGGTACTGTACTGAAGTACTGAAGTTTTGAATTCCATTTCAGGTAGTTGACTATGATGATGATGGTGATGATGATGATGATGATGATGATGGTGGTGGTGGTGGTGGTGATGGTGGTAGTGATGATGATGGTGATGATGGTGATGATGATGATGATGATAATTGACAGCATTGAAGACTTTCTATAAACAGAAATTGACCTGCATTGTTCAAGCCTGTGAACAATAATAAATTTTATTATATTCATGTCAATTTGTGAGAATCAGCTTATTTAACGTGTATCTTTTTATTTTATCAATGTTTCTTCTATTTAATAGTGTATGCATTTATCTATTCATTTAGAGAGAGAGAGAGAGAGAGAGAGAGAGACAGACAGACAGATGGTGGCTGACACAGCCTAAAGCCATCAGTGGCCCAGTCTGTGTCCACCACTAACACTACAGACACTGATGGCCCAGTCTGTATCCACCACTAACACTTCAGACACTGATAGCCCAGTCTGTATCCACCACTAACACTTCAGACACTGATGGCCCAGTCTGTATCCACCACTAACACTTCAGACACTGATGGCCCAGTCTGTATCCACCACTAACACTTCAGACACGTTGTCTGTTACACAGGTCTGGAAAAACCTTCAGCATGTCCCCGCCACGATTCTCCCCCTACTCCCGCTCTTTCTCCTCAGGAGCGGGCCCCTCTTCCTCTTTCTCTGTGAGCATTAGGAGGAGGACCGCTACAGATTCCTCTTTGGCTCCCTCTTCCTCCTTCCCCTCTCTGTCCTCCTCCTCCTGCTTCCCCTCTCTGTCCTCTTCCAATTCCTCCTCCTCTTCTTCCCTCCCTCTGCCCTACTCCCCCTTCCTCTACTCTATGGCAGCTTATCAGTTCGAGGCCGATCACCGGGTGAGTATTTCAGTGAGCAACGACTGCAATGCCACAGTAGGCTACACGCCTAGCGACACCCTGTACTGATAACAGTGTAACAGAATGCAGATATTTGATCTGACTCTGTACAACTTCTTAGCAATGACAGTACAGTCAGACAGTGGAAATGTGGCCTCTAATTAGAGGCTGTCTATATACTACACTTTACCGCTATGGGCAAAGTGCATGCAACAGACAGCTTTGGTCACTCCGCAACAACCCCCCCAACGATAAAGAACATCACACAATTGGCAGGTGTGGATCTAAATTTAGATCCACAACGCTGCGATTGGCGGTTCTCCATGGCATGGGAAGTAATCTAATTACCGCCCTGTCACAGAAGCATGCATGCACGCGCGACTTCATATACACACAAACTCACACACAGGCATGCACGCACACACACATACACACACGCGCGTGTGCACGTGTGTACACACACACACACACACACACACACACACACACACACACACACACACACACACACACACACACACACACACGTGTTGTCATCACAATGCGTAGTTCAATATTTTGGATGTTTTTTTCTGTTATTGTTGGATTTTGCTTGTTTGCTTGTTGTTTCATTTTGTTAGTTTCTGTATTTTTTGTTTGGTTATTTTGTTGTTGTTTTTCTAGATAGACGGCTTCATGAAAACAGCAAATTATTGCTTAATGTACCATCTGGAAATAAAGTTTTGACTTAAACTTTGACACAGCTTACAGAATTGGAAAGCTAGAGATCAGACACTAGAGCCCAGTGGTTACGACCGTTCCACTTCAATGGGTTCAGGAGATCGGGGGTTCGAACCTCAGCTCTGGGTGTTGAGTTTAAGGGTGGGGATTTTTATGATCCTTCAGGTCAGCTCCACATGCAGACCTGCTAGTGCCTTAATTCCTTTTCGTGTGTTTATACAGGCAGCAGATTAAATATAGGCTACACATTAAAGATCCTGTTATTCATGTCAGGGTTTGCTGGGTTACGAAAATACGAAGACGTTTGTTTGTCACGACGATGACCTCCAAAACAGCAGAGGACGCAGCTGCTGTTTTGGAAACTTGGCAGAAATTTGATTATGGTGGAGTTGCCTTGCCCACAGTACATCCCCACTCTCTCGGCCTAAAGGGCATAAGGACAGTCAGCGTTGGAGATGTTCTCCAAACGCCAACAAGCCCCCAGGGCTGCAGCAAGAAACGTGCAAGTCAAGCCTCCTAGTCAGAGGGTCATAGTTGATCACTAAAGACTTAAGCTGTATTATAGGAATCGACCTTACAATCCAAATCCAAGGCGCTAACTACTGCGCCATGGTGGCTGGTTGTATGTTATGTATGTAGTTTATGTATGTATGTATGTATGTATGTATGTATGTATGTATGTATGTATGTATGTATGTATGTATGTATGTATGTAGTATGTATGTATGTATCATGTATGTATCATGTATGTATGTATGTATGTATGTATGTATGTATGTATGTATGTATGTATGTATGTATGTATGTATGTATGTATGTATGTATGTATGTATGTATGTATGTATGCAATCTGCTTTATCCAGAGTGGAGGTGAGGACTGAAGCACTGACCATGTCTGCCTGTCTCCCCAGGCTCTGGGAAATGACGATGGTGGAGGGATGGGAGGGAGGCAGGAGTGAGGAGAGGGTGTGGGGAGTGGAGGAGGTGGGGCCTCTTGATGTAAGTATGTCTTCTGTGTTGGTCCTCTTTTCTTTCCTGCCTTCCTGCCACTTTTTTTTTGTGGTCTGTCTGGTCCGTCTGTCTCTCTCACTTTCTCTCTGTGTCTGTCCCTATGTCTCTGTCTGTCTGTGTCTGTCTGTTTATCTGTCTCTACCTCTGTCTGTCTCCCCCTCTGCCTGTATGTCTGTCTCTACCTCTGTATGTCTGTCAGTCAGTTTGTATGTTTGTCTGTCTTTGTGTCTCTCTGTCTCTGTCTCTTTCTCTTCCTCCTGTTATTGTCTGTCTGTCTCTTTCTGTCTGTCTGTCTGTCTGTCTGTCTGTCTGTCTCTCTGTCTCTCTCTCTCACTGTCTCTCTCTCTCTGTCTCTGAGTGTCTGTCTCTGTCTCTCTCTCTCTCTCATTTAACGACACACTATTTTTTTTTTTTAACTTTTCGTTCATATCAGACGTGTTGGTTGGAAGTAACAGGTGTTAGTTCAAACCTGTTAGTTCAAACCTGTCAGTTCAAACCTGTCAGTAAGGACACGACAAACTGCCGTGCGCCACGTTTAGTATGAAAGAGGGCAAAGGCAAAGATCGCTGAACCTGATGCCTCAAACTGCTTGAGACATGTGCACGTTTACAGCGGCAGATGATCTGTTTTGGGTCCGTTTCACCCTGACAATCCAGGTCGTACAGTTTGGGAGGCCAGTGTGTCTTCTTTTTTACGGTACTTGACAATCAGTTCGGCACCCCCATACAGCATCAAAGTGGCTGTACACATTCACTTTATACTTTGTTTAATACATCTTTTGAAATGCCTTGGTTTTTTTTTGTTTTGTAACAATACCCTTTTATTTAATCTTTTTAAAACTTGACTTTTGTTGTTACTGTTATTCTGTTGCCTTTGTTATATTATCAATGAAGGTACTCCAGATAACTATTTCTACATCATTTTTTGCTCAAAAACCCTTGCAACATAGTTGAAACATTGATATGTGTACTATAATCACGATGTCAGCATGCTACATACTGTCTTGGAATTGATCATTTGTTTGGTTTTCTCGCTTCAACAACCTCCCACTTTCAGTGATATTGGACGATAAATGAATGTTTTGTATTGATGAACATGTGCGTGCTTTATGAGATAATATAACCTGCAACGCAAGGTACAAAATACAAGAAATAAAACCAATCTGTTCGGAGTCTGTTTCGCTCTGGCTGTCTTGGCCATGGTACAGGTCGGAAGCCAAGTGTGTCACCCCCCTTTAGTTGTGCTGAAAGAAAACCAATGGTCTTTTTTTCCTTTTTTTGAAAGTCGTTCCTGACCAGAGCTGGGAGGTTCACCCTTAGTTAGATTTTGAGAACACGACTGCTCTTGCCCACTATGAAGGTTGCCGCTTTACAACCGAGGTGGTCGGTGGTCTGCAGGTAACGCGCCTGCCTAGAAAGCGAAAAGTCTGGATCAGAGTGTGCGGTGGTTTGAATCCCGTTTGGGCCTAAAACTTTTCCCACCCGTTCCCATCGGCACACATTTGCCTACTCTTCCGAAACGTGGAGCAGGTTTTACCACGTGCACAAGATATTCTGCATGTGTTCGTACAGGGGATCTCGCTTTTCCGTCTCACACAAAGGACTTTAAGGGGAGTGGAGTGAGCACTGACGTTAACTCCAGGGGGGAAATTATCACATTAAACGGGGCGTCTGGGTAGGAGCTCAAACCTAGGATTGATCCCAGGCTGTCAAATCGCGAGCGCAATACTCTAACTACCACGCCATCCCGTCCCCCCCCCCCCCCTCTCAACTTCCTCTCTCCAGATCAGTACTCCCCCCCCCTCCCCCAATTAGTGCTCAGTAGTTAAAGTCGGTCAAAATTATATATATATATATATAATATATATATATATATATATATATATATATATATATATATATATATATATATATATATATATATATATATATGAGCCAGATAGCAAGGTGAAAGGCAGGATAGGGAAATAGAGGAACAATGCACAGCAAACAGGCAAATGAAGACTCAGGTGAAGACAGCAGCTGGGTGTTGGTCTTTATTTGGTCATCTCTCAGCTCTGCTCCTATGCTCTGCATGCTGGACACTAGGCCTACTAGGCCTAGCCTAGCCTGTATTGCACTGACTAGCTACACTGACCACCCCTAAATATAATTATAGGCTAGGCCTACCCACCGCGCAGACCGCAAAGACAGCACCGCGTGGCGACAGATAACTTGGCCACTTCAAACTTAAAATGGAGGAAATTTGTGTATCCTTAAGCGGCTTCAGCGGTGATTGTCTCGCTGTCCGCGCAACAAAGCTAAACATATTATATATCAAAATAAACTAGAAAACACAAGCTTTAAAATGCATTAATGCACTTTACACAACTATCTAACTGCGAGCTAAAGGCGATTAAAGCCTCTGAGTAGACATTTTTAACAGGTTTACACAATAACTTTCGATAATAAAACACTAAAAGTCCAGCAGAGCCTAATACTTTATGAATACAAAAGAAAGAATATAATTCGCAGATTGTACACATATGCATATTATTAGCTAGCAGTGTCCATGAGATGAGATATTAACGATTAAACAGCGATGCCAAAACACACTTTCTGATCTACAAGGCAAGGCAAGGCAAATTCTTTTAATCGAGGATAATAGATAAGCAATCGTTTGCTTTTTTACATCCAGTCCCCGCCCTTTTCAGGGATAACATCAAGATAAAAAGATAACCTCAATTAAACAAGAACAATTATGATGATCCAAATACAAAGAGCAAGAAACCATACTACCAAACAACAGGTAAGAAATAAGACAGAGATACAATAATAAGGTAATGATATGAAAAGGCACTCGTTCAGAAACGAAAATAAGAAGAAAGAATCAATGATGATTTTGATTTGAATAATTAAAAAGCACATATAATTAAAGAGTAAACATGAGAATATGATAGGTTAAATGACTTAAAACATCAATCCACCACCATCTATCATCAAGATAAGTTATAAAAGACATAACATTTTGATAAAAGGGGAGAAAAAAATAAGAAGAAAAAAACTACAAAAACCAAACAAAAAACCAAACAAAAAAACAAGCAAAAAACCAAATAAACAAACAAAAACAAGCAAAAAACAACCAAACAAAAAGAAAACCCCAAAAAACCCTGGCACGCGCAGCACACACACACACACACACACACACACAGCACGCACGCACGCACGCACGCACGCACGCACGCACGCACAGCACACGCACGCACGCACACACACACACACACACACACACACACACACACACACACACACTCACTCACAGGTCAAGCAGTTATACCAGGTTACAATATCATCCATTCTACATTCATTCTTTATGTCAAAAAAAAAAAATCCCCAAAACAAGCAAACAAAATAAAACCAGAAAAAAAACAGGGACAAACATCCTAAGAATTGATACACAATATATCGACAAAATAAAATATGTAAATCATGACATTTTCATAAGAGGGGAGACGAAAGAAAGACAGAAACAAAAACAAGGTTCAAAGCAAAACAACAATAACTAAAAAGAAAAACAAAAACAAAACAAACAAAAAAAACAACAACCAAGCAAACAGATACACACACATACACACATGCGCGCAGGTTCGCGCGCATGTCATCAATAAACTGCACATCGAGAGCCTTGCTTAGGAAGCAGTTCGTAAGATCGAAAGAATGAACTGTCTCTAATAATACAATTTATCTATATTAACATAATCCAACCTAATGTTCATTCATATAGAAACCTAAAATATACCATAGATGATAGTTTAATGTTTGCACTTTATAAAATTCAGTTGATGATTCGAATTCGTTTACAACAAAGAACAAGCGTTAAGCTAATCGTGTTTCAAACCGGTCGTAAGCCTTATGATCTATTACAACTTAAATTAAGTTATATTTCATTTATCTAAATAAAGTTTATTACACACGATTCTCAATCGCACACTACAGTTTATAAAATATTTCTTTACTTAGGAATTAGAACTGCTTTGCAGATTGCAAGTTCAATGTACTTATACTGATATGATGCAACAGGTGAAAATGCTAATGTACAGTGAAAATAGAGAATCTTCACAAAGGTCGAGTCGATTCAAGATCAATCTTTCAGCAATCATATCCATGAATTTGAATAAATGATATGATTTATTAAAGTTGCTTTTAAAGATTTTCTTTCCTAGATCAGACTGACTCTTTGCCGTCACATTGCAAGGGAGAGTACTTTCTCTTGATAAATCCAAAATTCATTACAATAAGATATATCTATCTCATCTCATCCCACAACAATAAAATCATAAGAACAAAATTTCAGGTCCGATGCCAGTGGAGTCTTACTTCTGTTTGAATGAAAATGAATAAGAACAAAATGGAATAGATAGCAACTAACTAGTTACATATGAATCATAAAGATCAAAGAGATTCAATCATCAACTTCATATAAAAAAACCCCACAAATATATCATACACATAACAAACTAGGATACTTTATAAAATGAACCGAAAATTTCACATGATCTGATCATGAAGTTGCTTCAACAATTGTAACATTTCTGGGGTGGCCCGCGGTGCTGAAGTGGGAGAACTTGCCGAAGCGTGGGACCTCCGACTTTCTGGCTTCTGACTACAGTCCTGATATCAGAGAAATCTGGAAAGGACTATAATTATACTGAAACTGAAAAAACATGTTCTGACCACATCTAGTGTCTGTATGGTTGTTTAAAAACTAAAACTAAATGCCCAACAATCTCTCACATAATACACAAAACCACCTGGTTACATATAATATATATATATATATATATATATATATATATATATATATATATATTATATATATATATATATGGGCTAGGCCTATGTATAGATTTATAGGCTACATATAGGCCCCATATAATTTTCTATAGGCCTATAGCCTATAGGCCTTTATGTATATTTATATAAATAATATAGGCCTATATATGTGTGTGTACTGTCTGCCTGTCTGTCTATCTGTCTGTCTGTCTGTCTGTCTGTCTGTCTCTGTCTCTGTCTGTCTGTCTGTCTGTCTGTCTATCTGTCTGTCTGTCTGTCTGTCTGTCTGTCTGTCTGTCTCTCTCTCTCTCTCTCTCTCTCTCTCTCTCTCTCTGATGAAGTGACGTCATGTGCTAACAGACCACTATGTCTTTTTCAGGAGCTGAAAGAAAGAAGAGGAGAAAATGGATATGCCTAACCACTGCTAAGAAAGAGAGGGAGAAAGAGAGGGGGGACACAGAGAGAGAGAGGGGGAGGGGGAATGTGAGAGAAAGACTAGGCAATTCCAGGTTGATGAATAAGCACTTGTGTGCTTTTTTACATCCAGTACCCGCCCTTATCATGAATAACAGAGAGAGAGAGAGAGAGAGAGAGAGAGAGAGAGAGAGAGAGAGAGAGAGAGAGAGAGAGAGAGAGAGAGAGAGAGAGAGAGAGAAGAGAGAGAGAGAGAGAGAGAGAGAGAGAGAGCTCTTTTAGGATAATGATTCAAGGCATTTTTCTGTTTTATTTGACTTTTTTCATCGCTTTTGTTTGGTTGGTTTGTTTGCTTCTTTGGAGTTTTAACTATTCTCTCTCTTGCAAAAAACATTAACAAATCTCCTGGGCCAGATGGTATATGTGGTAGAACCCTTAAGTTCTGTGCCACTGAGCTTGCAAGTGTCTTTCAGCACCTGTTCCAGACCTCGATGGACACTTGCCAAATACCAGCTATTTGGAAGACTTCCAACGTTATACCTCTTCCAAAGAAACCCAATTCAACTCTGCTTAATGATTTTAGACCTCTAGCTCTCACATCACTGGTGATGAAAACATTAGAAAAGATCATAAAATCTCTCATTCTGTTACAGAGAAAGACCTTGACCCATTACAGTTTGCATACACGTCTAGAAGGGGTGTCGAAGATGCCAAACTATTGATTTTGAGCAAGCTGTACAGTCACTTGGAAACGCCTGATTCTCATGCCAGAATATTGTTTGCTGACTATAGCTCAGCTTTCAATACAACGCAGCCTTATATTCTGGTCAACAAAATACTTTCAAAATTTGATGTAGACAACCAACTTGTACGATGGCTGATTGAATTTGTTACGGACAGGCCACAGTGTGTTTTTACCAACAAAATACCATCATCGGTTAGATATACCTACACTGGTTCTCCACAGGGCTGCGTCTTCTTGCCACATCTTTACATTCTATACACAGATGACTGTAGAAGCAGCCATAAAAACTCATTTCTGGTAAAATTTGCGGACCACAGTGCTCTTCTATCTTATCTGGATCAGTCCTAGACCATGATCCAGCCCTAACCGAGTTCATACATTGGTGTGATGAGGCCTATCTGGAGCTAAATGTTTCTAAAACTAAAGACCTTCGTATTCGATTTCAGAAGATTCGGAGCACACTTCTGAGAATACCATCATCCATAGTGAAGAAGTTGAAAACGTTTTGAAATACTAATATCTGGGAACTGTTTTTGACAAGTTAAATTGGGACGCTAACACTGACGCTATTGTCAAAAAGGGGCAACAACGTGTGTATTTTCTGAGGAAGCTTAACTAATTGTTTGTCGACAAAAAGATTCTTTCTTTGTTTTACAAGTTTTACATAAAGGTGTTTTAAGTTTTGCTTTCATTTGTTGGTACAATAACCTTAGTATTAAGAACAATAATGGTCTTCAGAGAATTGTGAGAATCTGCTCAAAAATTATTGGAGAACAAAGAGATCTCAAGTCGTTTTGTAATCAGCAGACGGTGATCATATGTCTTTTCTAGTCAATGGTTTTTTAAGAACATTGTATCTAAACATTGGTGTGTGTATGCGTGTGTTTGCGTGTGTGCGAGCGTGTGCGCGTAGAGTGTGAGTGTTTGTGACATTTTTATTTGAAGTTATATAATGTTTGAACAAATATGAAATGTAGCTACTTGTGTGTTTGATTATGATTTGTATCAATATGCCTGTCAGTATTGTAATTGCCCTTCAGGGATGATTAAAGTGTTTTTGACGACTTGACTTGACTTGACTTGACTTGACTCCATTTTCAATGCCACAACAGCAAAACAAACAGAAAACGGAATTCCTTTGTGCCAGTAGCTATCCCAGTTCTAAACTCATAATAACACTGACTGAGGTTGGGTCTTTGTTTGTTTTTTTGTTTTCACTTCTCTGACATACCTGATTGCCACTGTTATGAATGTAGTCAATGCATACAGGTGTGCCTATGCATGCTTATGTACCCATAAAATATGTCTTATTTTAGGCTTTATTGATTTTTTGAATTGCTTGTAGATTCATATGTCTTTCTAGCCAATGGTTTTAACACATTGCATTTATTGGTGAGTTTGTGTGTGTGTGTGTGTGTGTGTGTGTGTGTGTGTGTGTGTGTGTGTGTGTGTGTGTGTGTGTGTGTGTGTGTGTGTGTGTGGAAGGGGGGGGGGGTGAGTGTGAGTGTGAGTGGGGGTGTGAATGTGAGTGTGTCACTGTGTGTGTGCTTGTGTGTGCTTGTGTGTGCTTGTGCATGTGCTTGTGTGTGCTTGTGTGTGCTTGTGCGTGTGCTTGTGTGTGCTTGTGTGTGCTTGTGCGTGCGTGTGTGTGTGGGGGTTGGGGGTGTGGGGGTGGATAGTGTGTATGTGTAGGGGGGAGGTGTGTGTGTGTGGGGGGGGAGGGGGGGGATGGTGTGTGTGGGGGAAGCGTGTGTGTGTGTGTGTGTGTGTGTGTGTGTGTGTGTGTGTGTGTGTGTGTGTGTGTGTGTGTGTGTGTGTGTACGTGCGTGTGCGAATGCATGCATACAATGCGTAAATAATGTTATAACAATTTAATATATGTTATACAAATGCGTACCCTGTTTTGTTTTTGAAGACTGTGTTCAATATCTTAACAGAAAAGAGTATTTATTCAAGTGATATTTATCTTATCATACATGCTATAACAGTTTGGTTTATCTCATAAAGTGCGTGCACGTGTGTGCAAATGTTTCCAATGTGTGTGTGTGCGCGTGTGTGCGTGCGTGCGTGCTTGCGTGCGTGCGAGCTGTGTATAAAGGTGTGGGTGCGTGGGCACACTTGTGGGCACACCACTGTTTGTGATTTTACTTGGGCGAGTTTATGACTGGCTGAAGTATTGCTGATTGGTGAGAGCTTTTTATTTCGTGATGGGTGCGTGCTGATGTCGAATACTGTGTTGTGGTGTAATATCCGTGATTATTATGTTTACATGTCTTCTGTTTTTAAGTATGGCGTGTAACCTCCTTGAACCTGTATGAACCTTCTTGAACCTCCTCCCTGTATGTGAGATTATAAAGTGATTGAATTGAACTGTGCATTGACCTTTCTGTAAATCTGTTTCCAACATCTGAATCAGAGGTCCCTTCTGGATTTCTCTAGTCATTGATGGCTATAAGCAGCTATAAGAAACATTGTTCAGGGAATTGTTGGCTACTGCCACACTGCTCTCAGGTGGGCTGTGTTACAAAAATGAACGTTTCTGGTATATAGGTGGGGTCAGGCGAGGATGTCTGCTGTAGGCTGTAGAATGGCTACCATCGCTCACAGGTGAAAAATTACTGTTGCATCCAGGCAGCCAAACACAGGCAAACTATAACTACTGAACACAGGCAGCTAAACACAAGCAAAATATAACTATTGAACACAGGCAGCTAACACAAGCAAAATATAACTATTGAACACAGGCAGCTAAACACAAGCAAAATATAACTATTGAACACAGGAGCTAAACACAGCAAAATATAACTATTGAACACAGGCAGCTAAACACAAGCAAAATATAACTATTGAACACAGGCAGCTAAACACAAGCAAAATATAACTATGAACAGCATAACAAGCAAAATATACTAGACACAGGCAGCTAAACACAAGCAAAATATAACTATTGAACACAGGCAGCTAAACACAAGCAAAATATAACTATTGAACACAGGCAGCTAAACACAAGCAAAATATAACTATTGAACACAGGCAGCTAAACACAAGCAAAATATAACTATTGAACACAGGCCGCCAAAATATAACAAGACCTTTCTATGATAAGCATGCAACACACACCCAGCTGCTAAAAATCACACCTTATAATCAGTGTTAGGCTAATGGCTATCTTCCAGCACCAAACAGCTCTGAAGTGATCATCTTCATAATATTATATCATATCCCATATCATCATAGGACCATGTACACACATCAAAATATATTTTCTCTGCTAAAGCTTCTTGTATTATAACTACTTCCAGATCGCAATAACTTACGCCAACACTGACATTTACACACACTGAGGAATGGCTCCCATAGTAGGTCTGCAGTCTGCAGATACCAGTGTCCAGTTGCTATGCTGCACATGCCAGTACACAATGAGAGTTGTTCTGCTGGATCAATAGACAAATGATAATCTAATGATTATAAGGGTTACACAAGGAAGCTGTCCTGATGGTGCGTCAGCTTGTTGTGGTGGGATGGCTTGCGTGCTCCATTGATCCCCAGAGCTATGTGGGCGGGAGCTTCTGCCTCTGGCATGTTCAACCAAGCTCAACAGGTCTGTGGGATAGAAGCCAGACTAAAGTTGCACCCTGGTCCTCCAGGTTTGAGGTTGTGCTATGCGCTAACAACCCATTCGCTAAAAACTAGCCTGTTACAGAAACTGCAACAGCATCTCCAAACAATAACTTGCTTGGGGAAGAGTCCTCGCTGGTAGAGTCTATGACACGAGCTAGTGAAAGCTTTGGGAAGCCAGTGCGCCGACAATTCTCCTGACAAACAAGTCAACAACCAGGATAGGGACCTGGAACATCAGAACCCTATATGAGACTGGAAAAGCAACACAGGCATGTTGAGAAATGCATAAGTACAACCTGAAGATCCTTGGCCTGTGCGAGACTAGATGGAATGGAACCGGACGGTCGAGACTAGCGAGTGGAGATACCATCATCTACTCTGGACAGGAGGAAGGCCAGCCCCACACACATGGAGTAGCGCTGCTGATGAAACCTGAAGCAACACGATCACTAATATCCTGGGAACCAGTGTCACCACGGATCATTACTGCACGATTCAACTCAAAGGGCAGGAAAGTCACCATCCTCCAGTGCTACGCTTTTTCAACAAATGCCGCAGAATTTGAAGACAAAGAGAACTTCTAAGAGCAAACCCAAGCCATCATGAACAAAACACTAAAGAGGGACTTGCTTTTCTTTGACTGAGTGCTGGATAAAAAATAAAAGTTGTGATATAATGCGGCTTCTCTTTTTCATTTGTGAAGAAACTTTAGTAAATATTTACTCTCCCTGCTCCTGCCTGTATGTCTCTGTCTCTGTCTGTCTCTGTCTGTCTTCCTTTTTTTCTTTATTTCTAAGAGTCAAATGGTCAAACAAAAGAACAAACGAAAGCATTGTTGATGAGCTCTCAGCACAAAAACAGAACATAGCTGAAACTGATGAGCGTACAATGGGACATGGTGGTTATGCAAACAGAAAAGTAAAAAAACCAAATCTGATGATGACATACCTACCTGGCAAGGCTGAGGGCAGAAAGAAAAGAGGCAGACCACCAGAGCAGATATCCACCCTCTAAATCTCTCTCTCCACCCAATCTACACCCACCATAGTTATTCCCCCTCCCAACCTCAAGTGTGGACGTCACTGTAAATAGGTGTTCTTAGTACTTTTCTGCCATCAAAGGCGCGCCATTTTGGAGGTATGAGTCTAATATACTTACCCAGACCTAAGCGGGGTTGACACATTGAAAAGAACTCTAGCAGCCAAAAGAAAGGACACACACCACTGGCAATGACAGTTTTGGAAATGGCTCATCCAAATCTATCTGATGACATGTGTGACATGTCCTTTGGCACCAAATGCACACAGCATTACATTTTTTTAAAGGAAGTGAATAGATGATTTTACTGATTGATGGACTGATCGATGGATCGATTGATTGATTGATCAACATACTGATCAATGAATTGATCCACAAATTGATCGGTGAATTGATCCATGAGTTGATCCATGGATTGTTTGCTTGATTGATACAGCATTTTCCTTTACAAGAAAGCTAATTTACTCACTGACTGACTGATTGGTTAGTTGGCTGATAGGTTGAACTGAATGCCTGGTCATGCATTTTGTTTTCTCACAGGACACGTTTGCCCTTGCTGGGAAAGGCGTAGTTTTAGTGCCATGATTAACCGTTGCTCCTGTGTCTGTTGTTGCTGCAGTTTGATGAGACACCAGAGAGTGAGAAGTGGGCTCAGAGCAGAGTTGACAGGTAACATGTAAACAACCAATGCATTCTGAACATCAGTGAAGGCATGTACCCCTTGTGAGGCAATCATTGCAACCAGTCCAAGAAGAAACCAGCAAAAAGCATCTGTGACTGCCACTTTCCCTATAAGGTGGGCTGAAGAGTAATACACTCTCTTTGTGAGCTCTAGAATGATTCTGTGCCTAGGCGTCAGTCTGTAGATAGCACACCAGCCAGCTATTATCATCACAGACAAACTGAAGTTGACAACAACAGTAACAGTGAACCAGCTGAGGTGTGGGGTGTAAATGTGGTGATGGAATAAAGCCAGACGACACAGACCTGACTGGCCATAGAGGCCCCAGTGTGACAGCCCAGGAAGAAATGGAACCAGTGATAACAGAGCTCCAGTAAACCAGATCACTGTAGTCACTGCTGTGGTTGAAGGCTTGTTCAACATCCATGACTTATCCCAGAATGAGAAGAGAAGAACGTGGTCCAACACCATCACCCAGATCATCAGAACTGATGCTTCATTGGACAGAAGAAACAGAAAGCCCGATATCTTGCAGGTGATGCTGCTGGTCCATGTCTTTTCATGTTGCAGGTATTGTCCTTCAAACAGGTGGTCTGCAACCACAGCAATGCTGACATGACATCCCATGCACAGATTGGCAAAATGTAAATGAGCAACAGACACAGACGCTTCTGATCAAACATATTGTTGATGTAAAACATAGTTATGAAGCAGACTAGATTCCCCAAACAGGCAAACAGGCTGAGAAGCCAAAAGAAACTCCTGTGCAAATCACTTGGCATCAGCCTTGAACAAGAAGGAAACACAAAATCAGGCGTTATACATTTTACAGTATCTGGCCGTTTTCGAATTATATTCTGACAACACATTCTATAGTTTGAAACAAAAACTTTTTTTAAGTAATCTAATCCTTGTAATAAATTAAAAGGAAAGTTGATCAGTGGTGTTCTTTCTAAATTTAGCCCTATTAGCTGAGGTACCATTTTAAAAGCCCGGATACCAATAGTGTTAACTGTAGAGAAAGAGAAATTTAGGTACTGCACGTAAGGCACGTATATTGATAGCTCATCTCTTAGTGCTTTAAGATGGGTTTTTGACATATCCACTTTTATCAAGGCATAGTGTACCCACTTCAGTCGGTTGGTCATTTCAATAAGTGGGTTGTTTTTTATATGTAGAGTTTCTAACTTTGGAAGATGCAGAAAAACGGTCATATTTACTGACAAAATGTAATTGTTAGCAATATCGATGTATTGCAAGTTAGGCAGGTGACTGAGGAAACATTAGTAACAGAACAGTGAGACAAACTGAGATAGATGAGGTATGCATTTCTAGCAACATCACCCAGCGACATTCTGGAACCTGTGGCATCCAAGTATCGCAGTGAAGGGAAGGCTTCAGCATGGAAAGGATGACCACACAGAAAAGTGTGACCTTCATAGAGGCAACCTTCAGGACAGGTCATCATGTCACACATCAGTTCATCATCCCGCTGTGGACACTGACCCCAGCCATCACACAGATGATCTCCATGCAGACACACTGTGGAGGCTCGACACATGTACAGTCCATGACATGTCACACTGTCACAGTCCTGTTCATCTTCCCCATAGGTGCAGTCAGAAAATCCATTGCACCGAGTGTAGAGAGGGAGACAGTGGACTGGTTCAGATGTACACAGGTAATGACTGACAGGACATGAATCGCCAGCTGCCATGGCATGATGTGTGAAGTAGCCACTGCCATCTAGGCTGATATAGAGTGGTGGCAACTTTAATGAATTCAGTCTATCAATGTAAGGAACACAATGAGAACACAGCTCTTCCTTGTTTTTATAACAGCCTTTCTCATCAGAATCATCTGCACAGTCTGAGTATTCATTGCATCGCTGGCCATGCAGGACATACTGTCCATTAGAGCACAGAAAACCTGTGTAGTGAGGATGTTCACAGAAGGATTCATCACTGTTGTCAGGACAGTTCTGCCAGAAATCACACACAAGTGTGTACTGCACTGTGCCTCCTTCATCACTACATCTGAACATTGCATACGTGGACACCAACTTCTCTTTAAGTTCCATCTTTGCCGTATGTAGAGAGCTGTTGTGTGCCTTTCATCAAGTTTGTAAATGGACAAACAAACGAATGTTTTACACTCTTGCACTGAATTTCTGAATCACAAATCATAAATGAGTGTATGGAGTGATGGTTTATACACAAAAGTAAACGCTGCTGCGTGTCAATAGAAGCATTCAGTGATAAGAATAACTGATTTACCTTTACTTGTAGAGAGACATAACTCAGTGTAGGTGTCTCTTTCTCACACAATGCAGTTTCAGAAAAAGTAGACTTTTTCAAGAAACTGCCCCTAAATATGAAGGGTGGAATAAATCTTGCTGTAAAAACAGTCCGCAGAGGGTAGAGCTGTTCAGACTGTGTAGCATGAGTTAGGTAATAAATCATTGTGTTATCAGACCAGCGACGAAATCTGCTGTACATGAAGGGTGTGTTTTCCCAGCCTGATGTGTAACCAATGATAACGTCTGCCTTTATGTATGCTTTTAAAATAGTGAGGGAATCCTCAACTTCCCTCCATGTTTTCAAAGAAGCTAGCCTTGCTCCTGCTGCTTGGCACATAAGAGAAAACAGATGAAGAGGATAATTATATTTCTGTGCAAGCATTGCCTTAAAACACTTGTTCCTTGAAGCCACCCACCCCTGACAACCAGGACTGCTGAAAGAACAGTGCTCTGACTCATCACGTCCGTCCTCACACTCTACTTTCAGATTGCAGTCCAGGTGAGGGCCAAATTGTGAGTAAGACTTGACTGAGCAGTTGAATAGACCACTGGACAGTTTATGTGGCCGGTCATTCACTGACACACCGGCAAAAGAAATGTTGAGGCCACGATATACCCTATAAGTATAACCAAACACAGCCTGAAGATGTGAAGTGTCCACTACAGAAGCTGGTACTCTACTGCATATGCATACACACGCAACACTTTGATAGGAAGAATTGGACTTTTTATACACAAGTCTTAAAAAACGACGTAAGTATGGACACTTGCTGGTTTTACAAGACAAAAATCCATAAGACTTTTGTACACTAACCAGGATAATGTGTTCATGAGACACTTTGATTTCTACCCTAAAATGTGTGTAACTTTTAACTTCTGGTATTGCTACAAATAAAACTTGTTGAGAGTAATATTTCACCACTGATTTATAGTCCTCCACTTCCTCTACATGCAGCTTAACTGAAGGATTGTTGATGTGCAGTATATATCCCTGATTGGTGTGTGAGGCTAAACGTAAGACAGACCAGTGTCTTGACCATTTTAAAGAAATGTGATCAGGATAATAAACGAAATCACGAGTAGAAGAAGCAGCAACATATGTCTGCCAGTGACCAGAAACAAACCAGGTGGGCAAGCGTTTAGCTGTAACACGTGCATACATACCAGGCGTTACCCCCAACACCATTTTACAAAAGCTGGTGGAATCATTGCACACACCATACACCACTCCCTGCTGGGCTGTATAGTCTGGTAATGTTCGTACATCATCACATGTGGACACACTGACTTGTAGGACTGTGATATTTGTCTTGTTTTGTGTCAAAAGATATTCGATTCCTGGGCATACATAGTTGAGGTTTTGGTGACTAGATGTGTCTCCTCTGTTCATCTGGTATTGACTGGTGGAGAACGTTTGTTCTAGCATGACAGACACTGATTTTGAAACAAGCCCTTTTTATCTATTACTAAATGCCTGTTGATTCAGCTAGTTTCTGTTGTCTACACAAGCGAACTTAGTGTTAAACATTCATTTGTATAGCCTAATTGCGAATTCAAAACATTTTAGAATAATTTGGATTATGACTTTACTGTTATTGATTTATTTATTTGTTTTATTCTTTTATATCGAGGATAATAGGATAAGCACTCATGTGCTTTTTTTTCAACCAGTCCACGTGTGTATGCAATTGTGTAAATATTGTTATCTGTTCCCACCGGCACAAAATGGCCTACTCTTACGAAAAGCGGAACAGGATTTAACGTGTGCGCAAGATGATCTGCGTGCGTTCGCACACGGGACTCAGTTTACAGTCTCATCCAAAAGACTTTTAGGGAGAGTGGGGTCAGCACTGATGTTAACTCCAGGGGGAAAATCCCTCCCAACGGGAATCAAACTCGAGTGGTCAAAATTCCGGGACAATGTTCTGACCACTAGGCTATCCTGTAAAACAATGAGTTCACACACCCACACACACACCACACACACCACACACACACACCACACACACACACACACACACACACGCACGCACGCACGCACGCACGCACGCATGCATGCATGCATGTGTGCGCACATACACACATGCGCACATGTTAAATCCTGTTCCGCTTTTCGTAAGAGTTGGCCATTGTGTGCCGGTGACAGATGACAAGATTTACAAACTGCAAACACACGAGGACTGGGTGTAAAAAAAGAGCACATGAGTGCTTATTCTATTATCCTCGAAAATTTTTTGTAATGAAACAGAATAAAGAAACATGCATAGCCTATATCTTCTCTTTTTGGTGTGGTGTGTGTGTGTGTGGGGGGGGGTCTGCTATTCCCTAATCAGTGCAAGGGCCTGATGAAAAAAGTATGTGCATGCTTGCTCTGTTACCCTTGG
>CM060333.1:51371774-51389274 GCA_030674155.1 Stramonita haemastoma | reverse complement strand
TGGTGTCATAGCTCCTGCCAAGGGCTTTGTCAGTCACTGATGTCAGTGAAGTGCTAAGGCCTACAGTATCAAGTCGTTTGGTTATCACATGTTATGTGGAGACTGGCTAAGGCCTACAGTGTTAAGTCGTTTGATCATCAGATTAACATCTCATTGTTGTGGAGACTGGCTAAGGCCTACATTGTTAAGTCTTTTGGTTATCACATGTTATGTGGAGACTGGCTAAGGCCTACATTGTTAAGTCTTTTGGTTATCACATGTTAAGTGGAGGCTGGCTAAGGCCTACAGTGTTAAGTCTTTTGGTTATCACATGTTATGTGGAGACTGGCTTCAGCCATGCCAAGCTCTCAGTGGAGCAACCCGCCCTTTCCTTTAAAGGAGAAAGACCTTTGAAGTCGGAGTATGGTTACATAAATGGTGAGGTAGTTGAAAAAGAGTCATGCAGGAAAACATGTTGTGCAGTGTGTACTTACCAGGATTCTCATATTCTTGGAGATCCCCCCTCCCCCCCCTCCCCCACCGCCAGAGTGTTAATCTAGGAAGCCTCCAATAACAACTTGTTGAGGGGAGTGTATGCATTGTACTTGTTGGCTAAATAATTATATTTTGTCCTGTAGTGAGGTGTTGTTCACGTGTTCACCTTGTTCATTGCAGTTATTTTATTTGCAGTCAGGTGTTGTTTATGCACTGACGTTGTTCGTTGCAGTTATTTTACTTGAAGTCGGGTGTTGTTCATATGTTGGCATTAGTCAGGTGTTGTTCACGTGTTAACGTTGTTTCTCCTAGTTATTTCACCTGTATTCAGGAGTTGTTCATGCACTGGTATTATTCATTGTAGTTATTTTACCTGTAGTCAGGTGATGTTCATACACTAACTTAGTGTATTGTAGTTATTTTACCTGTAATCATAAATTAACAAACAACTCCTCTGAAAGCAAACAAAGTCAAATCCTTAATTCATTCTAAGACAGAAACTACTTTTCCCAAGTTCTAATGATACATCCATAAAATCTTTTTTTTCTCCCTTTAAATAATCATGGATCTCTGCCTATCACCCACAGCCTGTCTGAAATCCTATCCTTCTTTTCCTCCTTTTCAGCCAAAGTCTGCAACATTAGCTCCAGACTGGATCAGACTCCAGTCCAGCCTGCTTCTCCTAATCCTCAGTTCACTGGTACTCATCTCCTTCGATCCCATAATTGAAAAAGAAATAAAGACAATCCTGGGAGAAATGGCTATAAAATCATGCTCTGCTTTTTCCACAGTGTCTTCCACAACATGTACCCACCATCAGCAAAATATTGAACTGATCTCTTTATTCGGGAAATTCTCCATCACCTTTTAATTTAAACTGCGATAGTCAGACCTCTCATCAAAAAGCATAACTTTGATCCACACATTCTGAAAAACTTTTGACCTGTCTCAAATTGCCTTTTGTCTCTAAGGTACTTCAAAAAGTAGTTCTGAAACAGCTTAACAACCACCTTAACACCACTAATCTCCTTCCCCCTTTCCAGTCTGCTTATCACGCCAACAGCAACATCCAAACCCCTCTAGTACACACCTTAAATATGGCTCTATTTACTTTTGATGCAGCAAAAATATCTCTTCTTACACTTCTTGATTTGTCTGCAGCCTCTGACACTATTGACCACTAAATTTGCATCTCTCGCTTTCAAAATACGTTTGGTATTGATGGCACAGCACTCACCTGGTTCAGTTCATAACTCATTAATCGTTTCCAGACAGTAATTGTTATCAAAATGTAATCACACCCTGCTAAACTTGTATGTGGAGTCTCACAGGGATAAGTTCTGGGCCTTTTATATTCACTCTCTACACTGATCCACTGTCAAATATAATAAATTGCCATAAAATCAGTCATCATTTCTGTGCTGATGATATTCAGCTTCAATGCAGTGGTTCTTTTTAAAACCTCCCTTCCCTCTTGGCAATCATATTCTACCTTCCATATTTTCAAAATTAGATGATGCAGAACAAGCTACAACTGAATGCAGATAACACCAAAGCCAAGCTTATAGGGACCAAACATAAACTATCCTCCGTCTCCAGAACTTCATTAGAATTTGGCAATACCACATCAATTCCTCTTTCCAGTTCTGTGAAATATTTAGGTGTTGTTAATACACACACTATCTATGCAAAAATTCATGACCCAGATTTGCTAGGCCTGGCGTATAAGTGCAATTCTCAAGTATCTTCCCTTTGATACAACATCAAAGCTTGCCACATCTCTTATTCTCTCACGTTTAGACAACTGTGATTCTCTCTAGGCTGGTCTACCAGCATCCTCCATCCACTGTTTTAAATGCATACAAAACTCTGCAGCATGATTAATCCTAAAAAAAAAAAAATCTGAACACTTCACTCTGTTTTTGCAATTTTTTCACTGGCTGCCTGTCTCTCAAAGAGTGACATATAAAATTAGTACCCTCTGCTTCACATGTCTTCACAAATCTGCTTCCTCTTATCTCTGCAAATTTCTTCACCTTTACATTCCATTCTATTTTTTCTTCACTCATCTGCAGATACCCTATGCTTTCAAACAGCTATATTCAAGCAAACCAAATTTGGCCTGTACTCTTCCTCTATTTTTGGTCCATTAACTTGAAATGATTTTCCTCTAGCCCGTCTCCAAAAACCTACACTTGATACTTTCAAATCCAGCGTCAAAACACACTTGTTACCTATCAAAGACCTAACCCTCTCATCTATCCATACCTTCGTCTCCATTACCTGGCTTAAGCATGCTGTGAGCACGTGTAGAGAGGCCCTAAATGGGAATTCTCTAGGTTACCACTCTAATTCCTGCTCTACCTAATTTAGTACTAAAAAGTTAAGAGTCCTAGACTAATTCCTATTTTCTTGGACTTGACTTATGCCTATGAATTCCCTTGGGAACAAAGAGCCACAAAAACACTCCTCCAACAGACTCAGTTCTGGGAGGTCCTCTTCAGCTCAGCCCATGTCTCTCCGGCTGTGACGCCTCTCTGTTTTGATGCTTCTGTGCCAGGTCTGTTTTTGTTGACCCACTTTCTTCTTCCCATGTGGATTCAAGTCGATGGTCTGTCTGGTGACATTTGAAGCAGGCTTGCAGAGCATATGGCCAATCCATCCGCATTTCCTTTTCTTGATCCCCGATTTGACTGGTGCATGTCTGGTCCTATCCCACAGCTGTTCATTTGAGACAACTTCTGGCCACCTGATACCAAGGATGTTCTTGAGACATCTGTTGGTAAAATGTCTGAAGTTTTGTGGGTGTTGTTCTTTGTCACCTGCCAGGTTTCTAAGCTAAAACTTAGGGACAGACTTGACATTGGTTTTGAAGATCCAGGTCTTGTTGTGGAGTGAGAGGGCTGTTGATCTTCAGATTGGCTGAAGGGTGTTGAAGGCGTGATGGGCTTTACTGATTCATCACTTGATGTCTTTGTCCTTACCCCCATCTTTTCTGATGACACTGCCTAGGTAGGTAAGTCTGTTGTCTTCTTTGATGTTTTCTTGGTGTAGTCACACTGGGTCTTGTTTCTTGTTGTTCACCCTCACGACCCCTGTCTTCCCATATTAATTTAGAGGCCTATTTTGGGGGCTTCTTCTGCAACATGACAGAGCTTATCTTGAGCATCTTGCTGCCTGTGGGAGAGAAGGCTGATGTCGTCTGCAAAGTCCAGGTCTTCCAGCTGCTTAGTGAAGGTCCACTGTTTGCCAGTTCTCCTGCCTGCTGTGGCCTGTTGCATTATCTAGTCAGCCACCAACAGGAAGATGATTGGCGACAACAAACAGTCCTGACAAACGCCAGTTTGAATGAAGAAGGGTTCCGTCAATTTTCTGTCATAGATGACTTGACAGGTAACATTTTCATTTATCTGTCAACACTGTGGAATGCCTTCTGAAAGTTGACAAAGACTGAATACAAGGGGGTTTGCCACTCCAGGGACTGCTCGATGATGATGCGCATTGTGGTGATCTGATCTGTGCATGATCTGTCCTGTTGGAAACCTACCTGTTCATCCTGAAGTGTTTTGTCTAGTACTGTCTTCAGTCTTTCTAAGATTATTCTCATCAGTACTTTCCCTGAGATAGACAACAGTATGAATCCTTTCCAGTTGTTACAGGATGGCAGGTCCCCTTTCTTTGGCAGCGTCATGAGGATGCCTTTCTTCCAGTCTTCTGGAACACTCCCTTGCTCCCAGATCTTGTGTAGGAGTGGATGCATCATGTCAGTTGAAGTCTGGATGTCTGCCTTCAGTGCTTCAGGGGGTATACCATTGAGGCCTGCTGCTTTACCTGATTTGAGTGATTTTATGGCTTTGGTAATCTCATCTTTGACAAGGGGGTGGGGGCAGTGTTGATGCCAAGGATTTCAGTAGGTGGTGGGATGTCTTGCGGGACAGATGGTGCAGGTCTGTTGAGTGCTTCCTTGAGGTGCTCTGCCCATCTTGCTCCCTGGCCCTCCTCACCTGGAATGGTATTGCCATTCTTGTCTTTGACAGGGAAACTTGGTTTGCAGTTTTTTCCAAAGAGGGTCCTCGTGATGTCGTACAGTTTCTTCATGTTTCTTTGGCCTGCTGCGGTCTCTGCTTCCTGAGTCAGCTCCTCAATGAATTTTCTCTTGTCTTTTCTTGGACTTCTTTGAACTGCATGGTTCTTGTCCCAGTAGCATGCTTGCAATACCTGCTTCTCTTTTTGGTCTTGCGTTTGATATGTCTGGTCTTTCAGCTATTTCCTCTTGGTGATCAGTGCCCATGTTTCTGTTGTCACCCATTCTTTGTGTGTCTTTGTATTTTTTCCAATGACTGTTTGGCATGTTGCCTTCCCGGTCTCACACAGACTGTGCCACTGCTCTTCAATTGTTTTTTCAGGCAGCTGGGAAAGCATGCTGAACTTGTTCCATAGTTCAAGCTGGAAAACATCTCTTTTTTTCTCTTTCTGTCAGGTTTAACACGTTGTACTTGAGTAATGGTCTTCCTGCCCTGTCAGTGATGGCTTTGAGCTTGGTCTTGAGGACAGCAACCACAAGATGATGGTCTGATGCTATGTCTGCTCAGTGCTTCACCTTGACATCGTACAGGCTCCTTCTCCACTTTGCCAGACGGTGATGTGGTCAATCTGGTTTTTAGTCCTGCCATCACGGGAAGTCCATGTGGTCTTGTGGATTTTCTTTTGAGGTAAGATGGTGCCTCCAATGACCAGGTCACTAAAAGTGCTGAACTCTGCTAAAAGTTTACCATTTTCTCTCTGTTCTCTGGTGCCATGTCTGCCCATGATCAGTTCTCTGTTTGTGTTGTCTTATGTCACTTTTGTGTTTAGGACTCCCATTTGGATCCTGAAGCCTTTCTTTGGTGTTTTGTCCACTATGGCTTGGACTTGCTTATAGAAATTCTCTTTGTCTTCTAACTCTGCAACATTTGTTGGAGCATAGCATTGGAGGATGGTGACTTTCCTGTCCTTTCAGTTAAATTGAGCAGTCAGGATCTGTGGTGACAATGGTTCCCAGGACAGTAATGTTCACATTGCCTTTAGTTTCATTAGCAGTGTTACTCCATGTGTGGGGCTGGCCTTCCTCCTGTCCAGAGTAGATGATGGTATCTCCACTTGCTAGTCTCATCCATCCAGTTCCATTCCATCTAGTCTCATACAGGCCAAAGACCTTCATGTTGTACCTATGCATTTCTCCACATACATGTGCTGTTTTCCCAGTCTTTTATAGGGATCTGATGTTCCAAGTCCTTATCCTGGTTGTTGACTTGGTTGTCAGAAGAGTTGTTGGCACACTACCTTCCTGAAGGCTTTCCACCATCTTGCATCATTGGCTCCACCGGAGAGGAATCTTGAACAACTGGGTTGTTTGGAGATGATGTTGCAGTTTCTGTAACAAACTAGCCTTTAGTGAATGGGTTGTTAGCCCAAAGCATGATCCCCAACCTGGAGGACCAGGGTGAATCTTTAGTCTGGCTCTTACCCCCACAGACCTGTTGAGCTCGGCTGAACATATCAGAGGCCAAAGCTCACAAAGCTCTCAAGGTCAACGGAGCATGCAAGCCATCCCACCACGACAAGGTAACGCACCTTCAGGACAGCCTATTGTCTTTTGTAACCATAAAGAGGATTGTGGCTTGTTTGCTTATTGAGGCAAGAGTCTTAAAGGGGTATAGGAAGAGGATAGTCGAAAAATAGAAAAAAAGAAATACAAAATAAAGAAATAGGTAAAATTAAGTAATTCCTCAACTTACCAGTAGCCACATTGAATTCTCTGTGAAAGTGATGAATAACAGCGTTCATTCAGTAAGACTTTGCAGATTGAGCAAGTTTGGTCCACAAACTATAATATACTGTTGCAACCTACTAAACTACAAGATAGACATTACAAATTACCAATTGTACTACAGCTACAATTTAAACACAAGATGTTTTGTCCAGTCCTGAAAAAAGAATAGATAGAATCAGTCTCCGATCAAAGACCCAAAGACCCAAAGACTTACAAAACAATAGTGATGACAAACCAATGTGAGATCAACACACCATATTCATAACCATCTGAATCTCAGAGGTCAACTGTGGGCTATAGCAGATCAGTGTAAAGCAACTGTCCAAAAGGATGTCCATCCTAGCTGATTTGCTGTTTGCAGATTTTTCACATGGCGTCCACTTGATACTATGACTTGTGCAGCTTAATATAGCTTTGTGAGCCTATTCAAGGTCGGATGCAGAGTGTTGTCAGGGTAAATCCTGTGTTCCAAACTCTTTAATCGTGGTTGTAGAGAGTAGCTGACATGTAGTAGTGACACAAGTACAAAGTTTGGAGTATTTTCTTCATGCTAGTCAAGCTCAAATATTAAAGTGAAATCTTAAATCTTTTGATATGTATAAACCCAGCATATTATTCATAAGTTCAGAAAATTTCATTTCCTTACTATGTGATTTGTATTTTTTATGGGTTTTCTTTTTTTACTAACCATTACAAATGGGCCATCTGTGGGGAAAAGCAAGGGAGAGAACTGGCCATCCCGAGTGAGTTAAAATTGTGATGCTTCACCAGGAAATGGGTGGCTTAGCACCTAACGGACTTTTCCCTTGGATCCATTAAAAGCAGGTGGGGTCAAGTTGGCAATTTTGATATTTTGATAAATTATAAAAGTATAGCCATTATTCTACCTCATAATGAAATATAAAATCATAATTTTGTCTCCTTTTGCCTTAAAACATGTTTTGAATATACCCAAGCCTTCATTATGACCACCTATTAGGATGCTAAACTTGTCAATTTCTCATTTTGTCATTTCCTACAGTCTATCATTTCAACTTGTAATAACTTTTCATAGAATTGTCTGGTTTTCAATCTGTTTTTGTATTGCATAGCCATTTTATTGCAGTTTGATAGCATGTCAATAACTAAAGATTGGCCTCTGGTGCAATGCGAATCATTATGTGGTGGAGCATCACATTTAAAATGAGACACAGATAATTAAAAAATGAAAACATCCTAAGAACTGAATATCATCAAAAGTGTTATTTTTGTTACACAAAGACAGTATGTTAAAACAAGTGTACATCTTAAACACTCATTCTAATCCATAAGTAAGGTTGGCAAATAAAGTCATCATCATAAGTTTTGTAAAGGAAACGAGTTTGTCAATTCTACTTATTAACAAGATTTGTTTTCTAAAAACAGAAGTGTAAACAGAACTGTAGATAGACAAAGCATAAGTACTTCTAAAACATCATTTGTGTAACACAACCTTTGTTAGAATTTTGCTTTTAAAGAAAAGAGGGAGTGACCATGTCTGAAGATATCTTTATCAATAAATACGTTTTATGCTGATATAAAAGGCAGGTAAACAAAAGCAAACTGTTGTTGACTTAGTAGTCTTCAAGAAATGGATCCTTTGTCCCAGTTGTAGATGATTCTGACGAAACAGATGACTTCTCCCTCACCAGCCCTGAATGTCCAGGAATGATAGCAGTCTGCAACCGTTGCTATCAGTTTGTCTCCTTTACATCTGTACTTGGTCGACCTTTAAACCAAAGTGACAATGCTGAGAGAATAGCCAGTGACTACTGCTATTCATCGGGTGCAACACTTAGTTTCCCAAAGTGCCTCTATGACTGGTATGATAGATCTTTAAATGTTACATTGCCATCACAAAGGATTCGCCAAGTTTTTTCCACATTTTATGGCAATGATATGTCATTGCCTTCTCTGTACAGATTTGTCTTTTTGCATGTTAAAACTGTAATTTACCATTCTTTTGCATTTGTTTGGATTTATCAAGGACAGAAGAAATGTTTTATAGTAATGCGTGAAAAATTGACTTCTCACTACTGTCCTCCTCCTGTTGAAAAACTGCAACAGTTCGCTTGTGAGTATGGAAGAAAGAAGACTGCAGAGCAGTCACCTCCATCCCAGACAGTGTCTTTCACCAGCAGACACTTTCCACTGTCCTCAGACCATTCTATGACAGTGTGTGCTGAAGGTCATGTACGCATTCATCCTTTTTGTGTGGTTCTAACCAGTACACAGTCTGTGATCAGGAGAAAGCGTTACCATGTGGTGTTTCTGAAAAAACTGAACTTTATGGGGCACTGTCTTCAGAACATCGTCAGACCTTCTTTCCTACATTTGCCTGCAGCAATGGTTTGACAGTGTCCTATACTATGGTTTGTGACTTCATGGATGACTGTCAGGACAGCAGTGATGAACAGGCTTGTAACTATCCTACATGCCTTAAAGCATTTACCTGTGGAAATGGTCAGTGTCTTTCTTATGACCATGTCTGTGACCAAATATCCCATTGCTATGATAACACTGATGAAAATAAATGTGCTTCATTTCCTTTTCAATTGTTAATCAACCCATTATCCCCTTTTCCATCATTCATTAATTTTGATTCAGTTGGAAAGTTTACATCAGTTCCTCTTAAACCCAATGAGACCTGTCCTGACAGTCATTATCACTGTCCTGGTGACTTTAATGACTGTCTTCCTGTCTTCACACGGTGCAATGGAATGTACGACTGTCTGGACCACCAGGATGAAGAAGGATGTGAGAACATAGTGTGTCCAGGGTTCTTCAGGTGCAGAGAGTCCACAATCTGTGTTCACAATGACCAGATGTGTGATGGCTGGCCTCACTGCCCGATGAGAGATGATGAATTACTGTGTAATGTGACCTGTCCATAGGCTGTGTCTGTCAAGGTCACACATTTCTGTGTGTTCAACCTTTCTCTGCCATGCTCTTCCCTCAACTCCGTTCCCTGGATGCCACAGGTTCTGGCATGACACTGTCTGACGTCAACAATCATGGTCGCCTTTTTCATTTGATACTGACCAGGTGCTCATTGACTCTCTGGCCTCCTCTACTGTTGTCCAATTTGAGGATTCTGGACCTCAGTGACAATGACCTTCAGCATTTTGACGTGACTTCCCTTATTGGTTTAGAAAATCTGCATATGCTGTCCCTGTCCAAAAACCCCTTGACATCAATTCACTTTGACAATTCATCTGGCCTACAACAAGGGACACTTCACATCCTAGATCTGTCACTGACACCACTGACTGTGTATGAAGCCAGGGTCTTTTCAGCGTTTCCTAGACTGCAGACACTGAATTTAAGTTGGACTTCCATTCACACCATTAGTCCTGGTGGGTTCCAGCTCATGCAACAACTGAGAGAACTACACATGGATGGCAGTCCTCTCCAATCCTTCCCCCCTGACCTATTCAGAGATCTTCATCACCTTCGCTTTATAGTCACAGACAATTATAAACTGTGCTGTGGGGAAATACTTCCATCTAATTTTGACCCTTTGTTTTGTCAGGCTCCAAAAAGTGAAATTTCTTCTTGTGAAGACTTGTTGCAGTCCTGGACATACCGTGGCTTTCTGTGGCTGATAGCCTGTCTGTCAGTGACTGGCAATGCCTTCTGTTTCTGTGCACGGTTCTTTGCAAACACCAGAAGTTCTTCCAGTGGTTTTGCTGTGTTTGTCATGAATCTTACCATGGCTGATTTATTGATGGGTGTGTACATTGTGATTATAGGAGGCACTGATGAGCAGTATCGTGGCGTTTATCTCCATCATGATGACACGTGGAAAAGCAGCACTGCATGTAAGCTGGCTGGTGTTCTGTCTCTGTTGTCCAGTGAGGTGTCAGCTCTGATCATCTGGATCATCACACTGGACCGTTTTGTGGTTCTCCATTTTCCATTCAGCACATTACGATTTGACAGAGTGTCGGCAACAGTGGCTTGTGTGTTGGTCTGGCTGGTGGGCTGGCTCCTAGCCTTGGTTCCTCTGCTTCCAGTGACATCCCACTGGGATTTCTATGGTCAGACAGGAATCTGTATACCACTGCCAGTGACAAGACAGGGTTTCAGTGGAAAGTGGTATTCCTTCACGATACTAATTGTGTTCAATTTTGTGTTGTTTCTCTTTATTTCCATCGGACAGATCCTGATCTACTGGTCCATACAAAGCAGTAGCCATGAAAACCAACACCACCAAAGCGTCAAAGGATATCACCATAGCTCAACGACTGATCACTGTTGCAGTCACAGACTTCATGTGCTGGTTTCCCATTGGAGTGTGTGGACTGTTGGCTCTGGCTGGTACTGCCATCCCTGGAGAAGTGAACGGAGGTCTGGCTATTTTTGTGTTACCTCTGAATTCGGCCATCAACCCTTTTGTTTATACACTCAACACACTGGCAGAAAAACGCAAAATGTCCAGTGAAGCCAAACTTCTGAAATGGATGGAGTCTCATGCTGATCTGATTGCTATGTAAAAGGTTTATCTCGGGGGGGGGGGGGGGGGGGCTACTTAAAATGTACCCAATACTTCAGTTGACATAGAGAGGTTAAAAGAAATGTTACTGTCATTCAGAAATAAACTTTTAGCCCCAAACATCCCAAAATAATAGAAAAATTCCCTCTTTTTGATTGTTTGGCCAGAAATATTTTTCAAAAAGGATGTAAATTCACTTTCAATCAAAGACATAATGCTCCACCATTGTCACCCCATGACAATTTAAGAGCACATTTGTAAAATATATTAAAGCTGGGAAAGAGACTCTGTTCATACTCATCGAAATAATTATGTCAAAACAAGAAACATATAAAATAAAATCTTGATCTGCAAGTTTTGGCATTAAACCATTCACATTCCCAGACAGGAATTTTTAAAAATGGCTGCCTTACCTCTGACCCAGTGTCATTTGGCACATGTAAGCTGTCAGATGAGGGTCAGTTTCACTATCGTGCTCTGGATGTCTGTCTTCCTTGACAGTACTAGTTGACAACAAGAAGACGGTGCTACCTCAGTTTGATTCCCAGTAAAGTCTTTTACATGGGAACAAGTATTTCCAGCAGTGGACGGCCTCTTCCCAGTTTGTTTGGTGCAGACAAACGGAAGTCTTTGAGAAACATTAATTTTCCTTCCCATGAACAAAAAGCTGGTTTAAGACTACTGTGGCCCTTTGTCCATTCTGTCTGCCACTTTTCAGGAGAGGTGACACCCTGTGCCTTATCCCCTGACCTGACTGTAGAAATCCTCTCCAATGAACACGTTGCTGTTTTGCAATTTCTTTTTTTTGTCTTTAAGATTGCTACTTTATCTTTGTAAAAGCAGCAGCCAGCAATGACCAGGGAGTGAGGCTTGGCGCTCAGGTAGTGCACACATCAATTTCAACATTCCTGGTCATTCACTTTACACTGTCAGATGTGACGGGGAAAAATAATGGCATGTCCCTTCCAGCTCCTCTCATAGGCTGTACAGCTTGGTCTGTAGGGTTATTTATCTCCATCAGGCGCACTTTCTTCCTCAGGTTGCTAAATAGCATACACCTATGAAGGATGTGCTTGCCTGTCTGGTTTTCCTTACTACAGGCACACAGGGGAGAAAGAGCAAGTTTCAGCTTTGTGAACATATGGGGATTTAGTCTTTTGAGTCCAGTGTGGAGTCTTAAAATTATGACTTGTTCTTCTCTTTTGAGATATAATAATAATATAATAATAATAATAATAATAATAATAATAATAATAATAATAATAATAATAATACATGGAACTTATATAGCGCTATATCTTGTGAAAACAAATCAAAGCCTTGCATTCGACCTATACATCACACAAGCAATAAATAACAATCTATGGTCCTAGCAAATTCGAACATACTCACACACGCAAGCGCACACACACGCACACGCGCACACGCGCGCACCCCCCCCCCCCCCCCACACACACACACACACCACCAAAGGCTATACACTTTGGCAGGTAGATGTCAAAGGCGGGGGCAGACAAGAGATGGAAACAGAAGGAGAAAATCTTAGGTTTGAAATAAGTGTGTCTTGAGGTTGGATTTAAAAGTTTCATAAGTAGGCTTTTGCCGGAGGGAGAGAGGGAGGTCGTTCCAGATCAATGGACCAGAAACAGAGAAAGAGCGGCGGCCAACGGTAGATAGGTTGAATCTAGGTATTCTGAAGGACAAAGTATCTGCAGCCGAGCGGAGGGAGTCACCCTTTTCTACTCTAGGTTAGGCCATAGATTTGATGATTGTCTTTTTCCATGGAAGGTGAGGCTACTTTTACACTGTTCTTTCTGTGCCCCTTGTTTTGCAAGCTCATTAGCCTAATCGTTTCCAGGTATGCCACAGTGGGCAGGGACCTATTGCAGATTTTACATGTTTGTTTTGTGTAGGGAGCTGTAGTTCTTGTTGAAGTTTTCTCATTTTGTCTGCATTAAAAAAACAAACAAAAAAACCCCAACCTTACATGACTTGTATAACTTTGGACAGATGGTGATGGATTGATGTTTTAGCTGTTTTTTTCATTATGTTGTCTTGTTTGCTCGTTATCTATTAGCACTTTTATTGTTTTTTCTGTAATAATCAAAATGATTTTATTTTGACTTCTGATTTTCGTTCCTGAATAAGTGCATTTTTATTACCTATTTTATATAGTGTCCTTATTCTTGTATGTTGTTTGGTACTGCCTATAGTATATTGTTCATTATCTTTTTGTCTCGATGTTATCCCTGAAAAGGGCGGGGACTGGATGTAAAAAAGCACATGAGTGCTTATCTATTATCCTCGAATAAAAGAATTTGCCTTACCTTGCCTTGCCTACAGAGCTTGTAGGACTGACAGGACACAAGTGAAAAAACAACCACTTGTTGAAATTCGTTGGAGTGTCTGACAATGATAGCAGTTTGTTTCAGGGCTTTGGTTTCTCTGTAGTTGGTGCAGTGTGTCCCAGTTGGGATGTTTGCTGTTTCTACTTCTCCAGATGGATATTTAATCAGTACCCCTGCTCCTCCATTGGAGACAACATCTGTAGCTGATCCATCTGTGTAGACATGGATCCAAGCCTGTTCTGGATAGAAGTCTTCTATCATGGCCAGGATGAGTGCCTTCTTACTGGTGTTGCTCTGAGTTCCCTTTGAAGCCACATGCTGGACAGTGGTGTGGATCTCAGGCTCCCTGTGGTTGTCTTCCCAAGGTCTTGGTAGAGTAGCTGGGTCCCATGAAACAGAATAGGCAGGTAGACTGCTCAGTTACTGTCATCTGAGCACACGGCTATGGTGGATGAATATGCTGTGCTTTATCCTGTTTCTCGTTGGTTCCTCCATTCTCACTCACTCACTCAGTCCCATGTCCCAAAGGACGTAGGGGGGACATGAGAGAAGATGCAACAGCGATCTTTTTCCAAGCTTCACGATCCTGTGTGGCTAGTAGGAGGTGTTGTAGGGGTTGGGCGGTCCAGTCTTTGATGTTGTCAACCCATGATTTCTTTTGGCGGCCTCTTCTTCTCTTGCCCTCGACTGTTCCTTGCAGGATGGTTTTTGCTAGGGTGTTGTGTCTTGTGGTGTGACCAAACCACATCAGCTTTCTCCTCTTTATGGTGGAGAGCAAAGGCTCTTGGGGGCCCACACGCTTTTTGATTTCTTCTTTCACATAGTTATTGGTCTTGTGTTCTTTGTATGATATTTTGAGAAGTCTTCTGTGGCACTTGTTCTCGAATGCTTGGATTCTCCTCTCTAACTCCGCCGTCAGAGTCCATGATTCACAGCCATATAGGAGGATAGATACCACGAGGGATTTGTAAAGGTGGTATTTGATTTCTCTGTACTGACCTCCATGCCGTATGCGCTCGCTCGATCTGTTAAATTGTCTGTAAGGATTTGCAGTTCTTGTTTGCTGCTGCCCATGAGGTCAATGTCATCTGCAAATCTGAGGTTGCAAAGGGGTCTTCCACCAATGGAGATGGAAGTGTGGTGGTTTTGCAGTGTCTCTGTCATGATGTTTTCGAGGAAGAGGTTGAAGAGTACAGGTGAGAGAAGGCAGCCCTGGCGAACCCCAACCGTGGTCTTGAAGAACTCGCCCACGTGGTTGTTCATGAAAACTGCACTTTTTGCGTTCTCGTACAGAGCCTTGATGACTTCAATTAGGCAGCTGTCAATGTTGAAGTGCCTGAGTACTTGCCAGAGGCCGTCATGCCATACCCTGTCAAAGGCCTTTTTGAAGTCTATGAAATTGTGGTACAAGTCTTTTTGGTGTTGGAGATGCTTCTCTATCAGAATTCTCAGATTGAAAATCTGTTCCATTGTGCTGCGTTTTGGTCTAAAGCCCGCTTGTTCTTCTGCCAGGAGTTTTTCTGCTTGGTTTTTCAGTCTGTTGAGGACTACCTGCAGCATGATCTTGCTAGGATGACTTATGAGACTGATGGTTCTGTAGTTCTGGCATTTCTTGAGGTTTCTTTCTTTGGCAGGGGTATTACAAGAGACTGTGTCCATTCTTTTGGCCATTCTTTGGTGTCGTGGATCTTCTGACAAAGTTCTGTGAATCGCCTTGCTGTTTCATTCCCTCCATTTTTTATGAGTTCAGCTGGGATGTTATCAATTCCAGGGGACTTCCCCTTCTTCAATTGTTTAATAGCTGCATCTACTTAACACCTTAGTATTGGTGGGTCTTTATCTTGGTGTTCAGGGGGTTTGTCAGAAACTATGTTGGTATCTGGGCGTACGTAAGCTGTTTTGCTGTTTCCCTTGGTCATTCCAGCAAGCTGTTTTGCTGTTTCCCTTGGTCATTCCAGCTTCGATGTTGTTGCATTGTTCTTCTATCCACCCTTCTTTGGTTTCTCTCATCTTTTTCCTCACTTCTCTGTGGCTATCCATGTACTTCTTGTAAGCTTCTTGACTTGTGAACTTTTGTTTCTATTTTTGACTTGTGAACTTTTGTTTCTATTCTATTTAATTTTCTACCTCCATTCTATGGTGCATCAAATGTTCCATAAGACAATCAGAATTTTTTTAGAAGATCTGTTCAAGGTACGCACAGAACAGTGGTGTTTCTACCAAATTTCTGTTGAAGAACAAAGCATGTGGACAGAGGCAGACAGATATCATTCAGACGGTTTATGATCCTAAGACATTTTCCCTTACAGCATGGTCATGTGACCAAATGACTAATCATGTTTCAAAACATGAGTGACTGTATAGTCATGTGACCAAATGACCAATCAGATCATTACAGTGGAATTATGGGGTTGTAGCTGTAGATAGGTCTATAATAGGCCTAATGTTCTGTTGTTCATTTGAACCATTGCCCTGAAACAGACTTCATCCACATATAAAGAGAGAGAAGTGTGTTGTTTTTTCAATACTGAAGTTATTTTCCTTTTGACAGTGGTTTTTTAGAACATCAAAAAGAGTAAGTAATCTTGTTGTTGAACATCTATTTTTTTTCTTTTTCTTCTTCTTATTGTTCTTGTTCCCTGATTAAGCCTATGTTAAACATGAAAGTCCTCAAAAATTAGGCATATGCCTCCAGGTGCTTGAAAAGTACTTGAATCTTACTTTTACCAAAGATTAAAAAGGATAAAGAGCAAGAGAGAGCGAGAGAGAAAGATTAACACGATAAGGTCAGGTACAGTACTATTTGCAAATTCGTGGAAATTTGTCAAAAGAAAAATAGAGAAGAAGAAAAAACTAGGAGAAAAAAGAAACCCACGAAAGAAGGTCAAGGGAATTAACTCCTCCATGCTGGTTAGTAATTACTTCCTTTCTCTGCTTTATGTCACAAAGCAATCCAACCGTGGTAGGCCTAGCAAGAGAACTTTTTCTGTTGAAAGACCATGTGTACAAACAATGGGTGTCAAGTTTCATGATACTTGATAGGGATGGGTTAGCAGCTCTGATATACGGCAGAAAGGGAGGGAGGGGGGGGGGGGGGCTTTCACTGGCTGTTCCACTTGGGATCAGAGAGCAATGTTTACACAACAGTCAGCAGGCCACCAGCCTCCCCTTTTTCATGGAGAGAGGCCCCCCCCCCTCTCTCTCTGTGTGTGTGTGTGTGTGTGTGTGTGTGTGTGTGTGTGTGTGTGTGTGTGTGTGTGTGTGTGTGTGTGTGTGTGTTCTCTCTCTCTCTCTCTCTCTCTCTCTCTCTCTCTCTCTCTCTCTCTCTCTCATTCACCCTCTCTGTCTGTCTCTGTCTGTCTGTCTCTCTGTCTCTGTCTCTGTCTGTCTGTCTGTCTGTCTGTCTGTCTGTCTGTCTGTCTGTCTGTCTGTCTGTCTGTCTGTCTGTCTTCTCTCTCTCTCTCTCTCTCTCTCTCTCTCCTCTCTCTCTCTCTCTCTCTCTCTCTCTCTCTCTCTCTCTCTCTCTCTCTCTCTCTCTCTCTCTCTCAATATTGTATCTCTGTTTTATTTCTCACCTGTTGTTTGATACTTGGTATGGTTTCTTGCTCTTGGTATCTGGACCTTTATAATTGTTGTTGTTTTAGTTGAGGCTACCTTTTTATCTTGATGTTATCCCTGAAAAGGGCGGGGACTGGATGTAAAAGAGCACACGAGTGCTTATCTATTATCCTCGAATGAAAGAATTTTGCCTTGCCTTGCCTTGCCTTGCCTTGCCTTGCCTGCCTTGCCTTGCCTTGCCTTCTCTCTCTCTCTCTCTCTCTCTCTCTCTCTCTCTCTCTCTCTCTCTCTCTCTCTCTCTCTCTCTCTCTCTCTCTCTCTCTCTCTCTCTCTCTCTCTCCCTTTTTGATAATCACGTGTGACGAATGTAACTGATTTATATGTAAAATTTTAACTAATGATCGTAAAAAAAAAACCCAAACAAAAAAACACTGAATAACTTTGTCCATTACCACATATATAATTAGATACATAAATTTATCATTGTAATCATAAGATGATAAGATATTAGGGTATATATGTCCCAAAATATGTGCCTTACAGTGAATAGATTCCTCTTGTGTTCCTTATGATTTTACTCAGAATTCAAGGCATATATTTCCCTTAGAATGAAGTTTATTGATGAAATGTGCCAGAACCAGTGAAAATGTGGTGTGTGTGTGTTGTGTGTGTGTGTGTGTGTGTGTGTGTGTGTGTGTGTGTGTGTGTGTGCGTGTGTGTGTGTGTGTATGAGTGTATGTTTGTGTGCGTGTGTGTTTGAGTGTGTGTGTGTGTGTGTGTGTGTGTGTGTGTGTG
>CM060333.1:51361774-51366774 GCA_030674155.1 Stramonita haemastoma | reverse complement strand
TTATCCTCGAATAAAATACTTTGCCTTGCCTTGCCTTGCCTTGCCTTGTCTGTCTGTCTGTCTGTCTGTCTGTCTGTCTGTCTGTCTGTCTGTCTCTCTGTCTGTCTGTCTCTCTCTCTCTCTCTCTCTCTCTCTCTCTCTCTCTCTCTCTCTCTCTCTCTCTCTCTCTCTCTCTCTCTCATTTGATACAATTGACCACAAACTTCTCCTTAAAAAGCTAAACCTGTATAACATTTCTACAAAAACCCTAGGACTACTCGATTCATATCTTACAAATAGGCACCAGTGTGTCTCAATAGCTACATCAACATCCAAACTAAAGCCCATTCATTATGGAGTACCACAGGGATCCATATTGGGCCCTATTCTCTTTTCATTATACATAAATGACCTTCCTCTACATATCAATTCCAAATGTGAACTATTTGCAGATGACACAACCATACATACGAGCCATAATGACATTGACTATCTCACAACTTTATTACAAAAAAGCACTGATGACCTTGTCAAATGGACTGAACTGAACCACATGACTATCCATCCCCAAAAAACAAAATGCATGCTTATCACTACCAGACAAAAGCGACAAAATTTACCACATAAACTATTTCCAATTCACATAAAAAAGGAAGCAATCGAACAGACCTCTCACCACAAAGTTCTAGGAGTGACAACTGATGAAAATCTCAGCTGGTTCTACCACATATCTCACCTATGCAAATACTTGTCCAAAAAAGTCTACCAGTTGATTAAAATAAAACACTTTCTCGATTTTCATTCAAGGAAACTATTTTTTCAAGCTTATATACAATCCTCAATAGACTATGCTGCAACCCTGTGGGACTCTGCCAGTGCAAATACCATGAAACCATTACTAAGTCTGTATAAACGTGGTCTCAAACTGGTCCTTCTGAAGAAAACAACCTTGCTAGAAGGGGATTATGCACAGTTAAATATCCTTCCCCTACACCAAAGACTAAAATATAACAAAGGCATCATGATGTTTAAGATACTGACAGGAAATGTCCCCACATCCTTAAAAGACAAATTCCCAATGAATCATTCCAGAAATACGGTAAAGCCAAGTGTCCCAATCCCAAGAATAGACTTGTTCAAAACTAGCTTACTATACTCAGGCCCTACGCTATGGAACTCCCTCCCTGACTCAATTAAACAGCATCAATCATTAACAACCTTAAAAACTCACCTTCTAATCTACTTGATGAATCAAAAATAACAAACCACACTTCTCCCCTCTCCAACTATCTGCCCTCTCCCTCCTCACTTCTCTCAGATTATGATGATCTTATGACTATAATCATAAGACTAAGTGAGGTGTGTGTGTGTGTGTGTGTGTGTGTGTGTGTGTGTGTGTGTGTGTATGTGTATGTGTGTGTATGTGTGTGTGTGTTTGTGTGTGTGTATGTGTGTATGTGTGTGTGTGTGAGTGTGAGTTAGGGTTTTTTTTTGTTAAAAAACTGTGCTTTATGGGACTTATTTTGATAATAGATGGCGGGATTGATGTTTTCAGTCATTTAACCTCATCATATTCTCATGCTTGCTCTTTAATTATTTTTTTTTTTTTTTTTTTTTTTTGCTTTGATTGGTTTTTGTTTGGTTTTTTTGTACTCAAATCAAATTCTTCATTGATTCTTACTTCATATTTTCGTTTCTGAATGAGTGCCTTTTTATAACATTACCTTAATATTGTATCTCTGTCTTATTTCTTACCTGTTGTTGTTGCTCTTTCTCACCCTTTATCAAAATCTTATGTTTTATGGGACATATTTCGATGATAGATGGTGGTGGATTGATGTTTTCAGTCATCTAACTTCATCATATTCTCATGTTTGATCTATAATCATTGCACCTTTTTTTTTTTTTTTTTTTTTGTTTGTTTGTTTGTTTGTTTTTGTTTTGTGTTGTTTTGTTGTTGTTGTTGCTGTTTTTTGGGGTTTTTTTTTTGTTGTTGTTTTTTGGTTTCTTTGTTTGTTTGTTTGCTTGTTTATTATTCAAATCAAAATCATCATTGATTCTTACTTCTTATTTTCGTTTCAGAATGAGTGCCTTTTTTATAACATTACCTTAATATTGTATCTCTGTCTTATTTCTTACCTGTTGTTTGATACTTGGTGTGGTTTGCTCTTGGTAATTGGATCATTCTAATTGTTCTTGTTTTAGTTGAGGCTGTCTTTTTATCTTGATGTTATCCCTGAAAGGGGCGGGACTGGATGTAAAAAAGCACATGAGTGCTTATCTATTATCCTCGAATAAAAGAATTTTGCCTTGCCTTGCCTTGCCTTGCCTTGCCTTGTCTCTCTCTGTAATTTCTGCCTTCCCTTAACTATTCAGTGTTATCTATTTTTCATCTTCTCTTGCCGTAGCATAATGTTGTCAAATTTTACCTTCTTATAACTTAGTCTATTTTTCACCCTCTTAGAATAGAAGTAATGTCCATTTCAGCTTCTTATGACATAATGTTTATTTGCACCTTCGCATAGCATAGTGTATATTTTTCTCTTTCCCATGTAGTAGAGTAATGTTGTTGTCATTTTTTGCTTTCCTTTAATGTTGTCCATTTTTTGCTTGTCCACATAATTATAGAAACATAACGTTGACCATTTCTCCCCTTTCCTTTGTAACATAATGTTGTTTCCTTTTTCTTTTCCCCTTGTTGAAAGGTAATATCCATTTTTCCCTTTCCCTTGTTGTAACGTAATGCCCATTTTTCCCTTTCCCTTGCAATGTAATGTCCATTTTCCCCTTTCCCTTTTAATGTAATGTCCATTTTTCCCTTTCCCTTGCAATGTAATGTCCATTTTTCCCTTTCCCTTGTAATGTAATGCCCATTTTTCCCTTTCCCTTGTAGTGTAATGTCCATTTTCCCCTTTCCCTTGTAATGTAATGCCCATTTTTTCCCTTTCCCTTGTAATGTAATGTCCATTTTCCCCTTTCCCTTGTTGTAATGTAATGTCCATTTTTCATTTTCCCTTGTAATGTAATGCCCATTTTTCCCTTTCCCTTGCTGTAATGCCCATTTTCCCTTTCCCTTGTAATGTAATGTCCATTTTCCCCTTGTTGTAATGTAATGTCCATTTTTCATTTTCCTTTGTTGTAATGTAATGTCCATTTTTCATTTTCCTTTGTTGTAACGTAATGTCCATTTTTCATTTTCCCTTGTTGTAATGTAATGTCCATTTTTCATTTTCCTTTGTTGTAATGTAATGTCCATTTTCTTTCCTTCCTTTTATTTCCCTTGTTGTAATGTATGTCCATTTTTCATTTTCCCTTGTTGTAATGTCCATTTTTCATTTTCCCTTATGTAATGTCCATTTTTCATTTTCCCTTGTTGTAATGTAATGTCCATTTTTCATTTTCCCTTGTTGTAATGTAATGTCCATTTTTCATTTTCCCTTGTTGTAAGTAATGTCCATTTTTCATTTCCCTTGTTGTAAGTAATGTCCATTTTTCCCTTTTCCTTGTAATGTAATGTCCATTTTTCCCTTTTCCTTGTTGTAATGTAATGTCGTTTTCATTCCCTTGTTGTAATGTAATGTTCATTATTACCTTCCCTTTCTTTTCAAGAAAATGTTTTTATTTCTCACCTTCCCTTGTTCTAAGGTAATAGTGTCGATTTTCCCACCTTCTCTTGTCCTCAGGTAATGTCAAAGGAAAGATTTTCCTCTCGTTTCAACATAATTATGGTTTGTTCATGGGAATTTTTTTTTTCAAGTTCATGCATCACAAGGTTTGAACTCTCTCTAAGTTGATTGGTATCTTTACTCTCAAAGCCAAAGCTTGTAATACATTGTTTTCCAACACCCAAAAATCATTCCATTGCGTAATATAAGAAGTAAAATCAGTGATGTACATGTTACCATCTAGACAATCATTGATACATGTTTGAATTATTTCCACCTAGACAATCAGTGATGTACATGTTGCCACCTAAACAATCAGTGATGTTCATGTTGCCACCTAAACAATCAGTGATGTACATGTTGCCACCTAAACAATCAGTGATGTTCATGTTGCCACCTAAACAATCAGTGATGTACATGTTGCCACCTAGACAATCAGTGATGTACATGTTGCCACCTAGACAATCAGTGATGTACATGTTGCCATGTAAACAATCAGTGATGTACATGGTACCACATAGACGATCAGTAATACACGTAGGCCTACATTTTACCATCTAGACTGAACATATGATCATTGATGTTTATATGTATGCAAATGCAGACAGCAGCGGCCAAAAAGAAAAAACATGCGTTGAAAGAGAGGGAGAACAGAGAAGCGATGACAGTAAGTAACAAAGTTAAGTAACAAAGTTCCATCATGTGAAAGTTGTGCGAATGTGTGCCGGGTTTAGACAGTCCTTGATTCTTGGACCTATTTTTGCAAGGGCTTCAAAATCCCTGAAAATCAGGCATATGCTTCTAGGTGCTTGAAAAGTACTTGAATTTTATTTTTTACCAAAGACTAAGAGAAATAAAGAGAAAGAGAGAAAGATCGCATGGTAAGATCAGGTATGGTACTCACTGCAAATTCGTGGAAAGTTGCCAAAAGTAACAAAAGAGAAGAAGAAAAAATACCAGAAAAAAAGAAACCTACGACAGCAGGTCGAGGGAACTAACTCTTCCATACCGGTTAGTAATTACTTCCCTTCTCTGCTTTGTGTCACAAGGCAATCCAAGCCTAGGTAGGCCTAGCAAGAGAACTTTTTCTGTTGAAAGGGTACAGGAAACGTGATAAATGGATTAAAAAAAATTGTGTCCTCAGTGGAGAAGTGTCATGTCTGATCAGATATTTGACTATTATTTTGAATGAAGGCTGTCAAAAAGCAATAACTTGCATTTTTGTGATTGCCCCAAGTGCAGGTCAATTTTGTCTCCTTTTAAAAATTGTTTCCTCTTTTTTTTCAATTTTGTGGAAAATTTCCTCTCTTTTTTTGGTGAGTGAAATCCCATGCCTGATGTGTACCAACAATGGGT
>CM060333.1:51326774-51356774 GCA_030674155.1 Stramonita haemastoma | reverse complement strand
ATCCTGTTTTGCAGAGGCAGCCCAGCTCTTCGGACTCGAAGTCAGCCTGAAGAAGACAGAGGTTCTCTACCAGCCCGCACCTCAGGTAGCGTACCACCCACCTCACATTACAATTGGTGAGACAGAACTGAAGACAGTCCAGCAGTTTACCTACCTGGGATGCACAATCTCCTCTGACGCAAAGATTGATAAAGATGTAGACAACAGACTGGCAAAGGCAAACAGTGCTTTTGGCAGACTCTACCACCGTGTCTGGAAAAACAAACACCTGAAAAAAGACACCAAGATCAGTGTCTACAGAGCCGTGGTACTGACCACCCTCCTGTACGGCTCTGAGTCATGGGTCACATACAGACACCACCTGCGAATTCTGGAACGCTTCCACCAACGCTGTCTCCGCTCCATCCTCGACATCCACTGGAGCGACTTCACCAAGAATGCTGAGGCTCTGGAGCAAGCAGGGATCACCAGCATTGAGGCCATGTTGCTGAAAACGCAGCTACGCTGGGCAGGGCATGTCTCTAGAATGGAGGACCATCGCCTACCGAAGATGGTTCTCTACGGTGAACTTTCCACCGGACACCGCTACAGAGGCGCACCAAAGAAGAGATTTAAAGACTCTCTGAAGAAATCTCTGTCAGCCTGCCTCATAGACCATAACCAGTGGTCAGTCCTTGCTGCTGACCGGCAGGCCTGGCGACACACTGTGCATCAGTCGGTCTACTCCTTTGAGGACAATCGCAGAGCGGCCCTTGAGGAGAGGCGAATGAGGAGGAAGAACCGCGTCCCCTCTACATCAACCCCAGAATCGACTTTCCCCTGCAGCCGCTGCGGCCGGGTTTGTTTGTCACGCATTGGACTGAACAGCCACCAGCGAGCCTGCACCAGACGTGGACAGTGCCCTTAATCTTCGTTTGCGAAGCCAAGCCATGATGATCTTGCCCCCACAGTTGTTCACCGGCAACTTTGAAGAAATTAAGAATGTTCTTAGCTTTAGTTGCCAAATATTCAATGTGCTGATTCCACTAATTCAGAAGCGAGGTCTCCACCCACAAATGTCACTGCTTGTTTATATTTGAGATCTTTTCCATTTATTTGAAAATCAGGTACGGCTTGTGTGTCAACACCATTATTAAAAGGTACAAGATTGGTTTCTCAGGGAGAAGTGAAAGGCCATTCTCTAAAAGATAACCACTCAGTTTGTAAGTTCTTTTTGGTATAGTTTGTGATAGATGTTTAACTGCCTTTGGAGCATTTGGTTTTCATTATAACATCCATTCACATGCATATTAATGTCATCAGCATATTGCACAAGAACAAAACTACTTGACAAAATACTAGGAAGATTGGATGATAAAATGTTGAATAGATATGGTGATATCTCTGAACCCTGCGGAATGCCCATGTCTGGTGATCTTTGGGCAGAATAATGTTTCCCAACTTTAGCTTGAACAGTTCTTTCTGAAAGAAAACTTTTGATATAAAAATATATGCAGCCAGAAAGGCCAACAAAGTTCAGCTTATAAAGCAATCTCTCCCGTCAAACATGGTCATATGCCTTACGTACATCAAAAACTGTAGCAAGTACATTCCTCCTGCGAGCAATCTGATGTTTAACATGAGTAGCTAGTTTCACTAAATTATCAACTGTAGATCTACCCCTACAAAATCATGTCTGATTTACAGGTATAATTCTATTTTTATCACAATAATAATTATGTTAACTATGTCTGTTTAAGATTATTTTTTCCATGAACTTTCCTGTATGTGAAGTTAGTGCAATTGGACTATAGTTATTCTTATGCTCTTAGACTTTCCTTCTTTTAATACAGGTATTAAAATAGAATGTTTCCAAGATGGAGGTAAAACTCCATGAATCCACCACTGCTGCAAAAAGATGTTACAGCAACATTAGCCAGGTCTTAGGTAGATGTCTGAGCAGTTCATTAGAAATGGCATCTTTTCCCACTGATGTTTTTTTAGTGGGCAGGGAGAGGATTACATCTTTTACTTCTTGCAGCGTAATAGGGGTATTCACATGTGTGTATTATCACTTACTGGATCTTTGTAATCATCTTCCTGGACGTCATTTTCTCTAAAATTTTTAGATCCATTTGAAAGGTTGTAAGAACTTATGGAGTCGGAAAACATGTTTACAATAATTTCAGCTTTTTCTAAATCAGAAATAGGTTCTTTTTCCTGTATTTTGATTTGGCAGTTCTGACAACAAACTCCATTTTTCATGTCATTGAACTTTATCCACACCATTTTTTTTTTAAAGATCTGTATAGTCAAAAGATGGAAATGAAAGCCATCATTCCATGATGAAAAGAGAAAACGCTATGGGCAACACCAGTACTGCACTAGATAAGCCAAATTCTTGCAGTAGTGTGTGTACAAAAGACGTTTTAAATTTATTTTATATCTTTCTTTTTCTATGCGCCCATGTGTGGTGTGTGTGTGTGTGTGTGTGTGTGTGTGTGTGTGTGTGTGTGTGTGTGTGTGTGTGTGTGTGTGTGTGGCATGTGTGTGCATGCATGCGTGTATATATATATATATATATATATATATATATATATATATATATATATGTGTGTGTGTGTGTGTGTGTGTGTGTGTGTGTGTGTGTGTGTGTGTGTGTGTGTGTGTGTGTGTGTTTGATTTTACATCTGATCACTTAAAGTGATATTAGACGAGGGAAGGGAAAGGGGGGGGGGGGGGGGCGGTGCAATAATGAGATGAGGGTTTAAAGACAAAAAATGTGTGCTGGTAATTATGTGCATAAGGAGACTGATTACAAAACTATATAGCCAGAATGTTGCAACACATGGCATAAGAAACACAAATAGTAACAAAAACATCGAACATTAGAGAACTTTAAAATCTATAACTGTAAGATGGTAACAATTGCGAACTACATGTGTGTGTGTGTGTGGAGAGTGAGTGAGTGAGTGAGTGAGTAGGTGAGTGAGTGAGTGTGTGTGTGTGTGTGTGTGTGTGTTGTGTGTGTGTTGTGGTGTGTTTGTGTGTGTTGTGGTGTGTGTCCTGTGAGTGTTTATTTATTCATTGATTCTTTGATATGAAGGATAATGGAATTCTTGTGCTTTTTCATATCAAGTCCCCGTGTGTATGCAATTGTGTAAAGTGTGTATGCAGTTGTTGTGTAAATCTTGTCATCTGTTCCCACCGGCACTTGATGGCCTGCTCTTATGAACAGTGGAACAAGATTTAGCGTGTGCGCAAGATGCGTGCATAAGCAAGATGATGTTCTGCATGGTTCGCACATAGGGCCTCAGTTTATAGTCTCATCCAAAGACTTTTGAGGGAAATGGAGTCAGCACTGATGTTAACTCCAGAGGTGTGAACGTCGTGTGTGTGTGTGTGTACAACTGAGTTGAGTTGTGTTGTGTGTGTCAATGTGTAAGCAAAAGCACAACAAAAAAGCCACACCAGAAACAAGGAACAAACACAGAAACATAACAAAAAGCCAAAACAGATACAGCCAACAAGCATAAAACCACAACCAGCAACTGAACTATTTCCATCGTGCTGTTTGTCTTTCAGGCTGCCCTCATGGAATTAAAATCCACCGTTGGCGGTGGAGACAACACCACAAAGCTGGAGGTTGTCCAAAGAGGTATATAGAACTATAGTATTGAGAACCTGGGTTTGGAATGCTGTGTTTAATAAAATTATAGTATTGAGAATCTGGGTTTAGACAGAGATAGCGCCAAGCTGGAAATTGTACCAAGATGTAATTATAAGTATAGTATGCTTATTGAGATGGTGGGTATGGAATGCTGTGTTACGAGGAATGTAGTAATGATACTGCATTATCGAATGTACCTAGTGTTGATTCCAGTGAAATAAATCAGTCTGTGCTTTTAGTGAAACAGATCAGGCATGTGTATACCACTATTGACAAGGAGAGTTGCAATGTAATGCAGATATTTGATAAATACTACATTTTACCACTACGGACTAAGTGCATGCCGCAGTTTTCGACTACAACCCAAAGATACAGAACGTTGCACAATTCGCAGGTGTGGATCTAAATTTAGATCCACAATGCTGCGATTGCATGGGAAGTAATCTAATTACCGCCCCGTCACAGTGATACTATGCAATTTGAGCTTACACACAGACACACACACACACAGACCACACACACTCACACACACAGAGGCACGCAGCACGCACACGCGCATGCGCAGCATGCGCGCGCGCGCGCGCGCACACACACACACACACACACACACACACACACACACACACACACACACACACACACACACAACACACACACTGTGTAGAATAGTCATATTATGTCTTTTGTCATCATTATTAATTGTGTGTGTGTGTGTTGCAGCTATCAATGAACTAAAATATATATATATATATATATATATATATATATATATATATATATATATATATATATATATATAAAGGAAAAAAATTTGAAGACCAGAAAAAGAATGACGGTAAGAGGGCTGTTAAAAAAATTGCTTTCCTTTTATTAATTGGTGTGTGTGTGTGTGTGTGTGTGTGTGTGTGTGTGTGTGTGTGTGTGTGTGTGTGTGTGTGTGTGTGTGTGTGGTGTGTGCTTCTCCGTGTGTGTGTGTGTGTGTGTGTGTGGTGTGTGTGTGTGTGTGTGTTTGTGTGTGTGTGTGGTGTGTGTGTGTGTGCGCCATGTGTGTGTGTGTGTGTGTGTGTGGTGTGTGTGTGTGTGTGTGTACGCGCCATGTGTGTCTGTGTGTGTGCGTACATGCGTGTTTGTGAAAAACGTATAAAATAGTTGTCATTTTCAAACAGTTAATCAGGGGGAAAAACCCAAGAGAATGTAGTCCCACAACAGCGGATTACTCCTCATGATGGAAAAGATTTCTGAATGATTCATAATTACAGTGTAACACTTCACGGTAACATCTTTAGCATCCACCGTTCTTGCCCATCATGAAGGTAGCCGCAATCTAACTTCGGGGATGTATGCTGGGTATGTTCATGTTTCCTAACCCTCCAAACGCTGACATGAAAGACAGGGATATTTAACGTGCATATTTGATCCTGTACATGAGTGTATACACACAGGGAATGAAGGCACTGGCAGGTCTACACTTTAAATTGACCTGGAAGGTGGTTCAACCCCCCCCCCCCCCCCCCATTTCAGCAGACCCCGCTGGGATTCAAACCCCGACTTCCTGGATCCATGAGATTGAAATTGAGGGGTCTTAACCTCTCAGCTATGGCATCTGTCAAACAATAATAATAGTAATGATAATAATTATGGTGATGATGATGATGATAATTAAGATGATGATGATAATAACAATAATGATACTAATAATGATGATAATAATGATAACAACAACAAACTTCCAGTACTTTTCTGAATTTTTACCGAGTTCATCAATTTTATATTTCTGTTTCAGACAACTGAAACCAACACATTCAGCCCCTTGGCGCAGTGGTTAGCGCCTTGGATTTCAGACTGGAAGGTCGCGGGTTCGAGTCCCATAAGAGTCATAGGGATTTTTCAGACTCCGGCCGGACAACCCTGTCAAGTAGTCTCAAAGCGGATGCACCTCCACAGCAGCATGATTACACCATCCCCATCACCATTGATCATCATGCAATAATAAAAATTGCCTCTGATTTGGTGGCTCCGGTTACTCTGGTCTCATGGTGATCTCAGATTCGGTTTCCTCATACACTTCTGTGCGTGTGGTGAGTTTGTGTCAAAGCCTTTGGGGTTGGAGGTACGCGGGGAGACGGTCATTGGAGGGACGTTGTGGTGGTCGCCAGTTCAGGTGGGTGATTCACTCAGTCTGGCTCCGTGACTGAGCTAATACGTCATTAGTAGGGGGTTTAGTAGGTGGTGTCCTGCATATGTTAGATCAGAACAGGCACCACTGAACACCACCAAAGTGACTCAACAGAAGTGCAGGGCCCCCCTGGCTGGTGGCCCCACAGCGGCCTGATATTGATGGGCTCCCTGTGGACTGCCGATCCCGAGGATGAGACACAACGAATCAGGGTATGGCTGTGGCGAAGAGATTCAAATGAGCAGCGTGGGAACAGCAGTATGGGGTCGTCACAGAAGACGCAGCAAAAAAACCAAAACCAAAACAAAACTCTCTCTCTCTCTGAATATGTCACCTATTGTCTAAACATGTTTACCATCCATATTGAGAAATTTTCTATTCATATGTAATTCATTTTGTGTAAACTTTTTAATTAATTATCCTTTTAAGTAAGCTGAATAACTATATCCGTCATGATTACGATATGGTTATGAACGTGATTTTTATGACCATAAGGTATTAGAATATAATTATGTGTCCCAAAATATGTGCCTTACAGTGGATAGATTCCTCTTGTATTTCATTACATGATTTTATCTAAAATTCAAGGCATATATTTTCTTTAGAATGAAGTTTATTGATGACATGCCCACCGACCTGTGTGTGTATGTGTGTGTGTGTGTGTGTGTGTGTGTGTGTGTGTGTGTGTGTGTGTGTGTGTGTGTGTGTGTGTGTGTGTGGTTTGGATATTAACTAATTTTTTTTCTCCCTTTTTATCAAAATGTTATGATTTATATGACTTTCTTTGTTGATAGATGGTGGTGGATTGATGTTTTCAGTTGTTTACCTCATTATATTCTCATATTTGCTCTTTGATTTTTAGCATTTTTTTTTTCTAAATCAAAGTCGTCATTTGATTCATATTTCTTATTTCGTTTCTGAATGAGTGCATTTTTTTTTTATTACCTTATTGTATTTCTGTCATTCTTTCTTGTCTATTGTTTGCTACTTGGTATGATTTCTTGCACTTGGTATTTGGATTATTATTATTATTATTATTATTATTATTATTATTATTATTATTATTATTATTATTATTATTATTATTGTTGTTGTTGTTGTTTAGTTAGAGTAGGTTTTTTTTTATCTTGATCTCATCCCTGACAAGGGCAGGGACTGGATGTTAAAAAGCACACGAGTGCTTATTTTCATTATCCTCAAAATAAAAAGAATTTTCATTGCCTTCCCTTCTCTCTCTCTCTCTCTCTCTCTCTCTTCCTCTCTCTCTCTCTCTCTCTCTCTCTCTCCTCTCTCTCCTCTCCTCTCTCTCTCTCTCTCTCCTCTCTCTCCTCTCTCTCTCTCTCTCCTCTCTCTCTCTCCTCTCTCTCTCTCTCTCCTCTCTCTCTCTCTCTCTCTCTCTCTCTCTCTCTCTCTCTCTCTCTCTCTCTCTCTCTCTCTCTCTCTCTCTCTCTCTCTCTCTCTCTCTCTCTCTCTCTCTCTCTCTCTCTCTACTCTCTCTCTCTCTCTCTGTTTTCCTTTCTTTTCCTTTCTATAATCAATGTTTATTTATGGTTTGGAATGTTTGGATCTCATGTTGAATTGACATTTTACTATTACTGTTTAATACAGAGATGTGATTTTTATGCATTTTTGTGTGTTAAAGGGTCTTCGTTGTTTTTTTTATAGGTGTGTTCTTTGTTTTCCCCCTCCACACATACATGCACGCACACAAGTATGCACACACACACACACACACACACCACGCACGCACGCACGCACGCACGCACGCACCACACACACACACACACACACACACACACACCACAACACACACACACACGGGGAGGGGGGGGGGAGAGAATAGCCTAGTGGTCAGAACATTGAGCTCGGAATTTGACCACCCGGGTTTGATTCACACACACACACACACACACACACACACACACACACACACACACACACACACACACACACACACACACACACACACACACGGGGAGGGGGGGGGGAGAGAATAGCCTAGTGGTCAGAACATTGAGCTCGGAATTTGACCACCGAGGTTTGATTCCTGTTCGAGGAAATTTTTCTCCTGGAGTTAACATCAGTGCTGACTCTACTCTCCCCAAAAAGTCCTTTGGATGAGACTATAAACTGAGGCCCCATGTGTGAACACACGCAGAACATCTTACGCACACGTTAAATCCTGTTCCGCTTTTCGTAAGAGTAGGCCATCGTGCGCCAGTGGGAACAGATGACAATATTCACAAAAACTGCATACACACATGTATGTAGTATACACACATATATAATGTATGTATGTTTTGGACTTACTTATCGATTCATGGAGCTTGCAGTGCAGTGTTTGCCCCCCGTTTTTCCATAATTCTGGTGGAATACCGTCGACGCCTGCAGCCTTCCCACTCTTCAGTTGTTCTATGGCTTTAGTTACCTCTTCCAGGGTTGGGGCTTGGTCCAGTTCTTCTTTCACTGGTTGCTGTGGGATCTGTTGGATCCCTGCGTCATCAACAGTGTGATCAGCGCTGTTTGCTGCTGGGAGCAGGGAAAGTTACCACAAAACCTTCGTGATGCAATCATAATCACCCTTTACAAAAACAAAGGGGAAAAATCAGATTGCTCCAACTACAGGGAGATAACTCTTCTCTCCATCGCTGGCAAAATCCTTGCAAGAGTTCTCCTCAACAGTCTAGTACCTGCTGTTGCAGAACACCACCTCCCTGAGAGCCAGTGCGGCTTCAGAGCTAACAGGGGTACCACTGACATGGTCTTCGTGCTCTGACAACTTCAAGGAAAGTGCCGCGAACAGAACAAGGGACTGTACATCACCTTCGTTGATTTAACCAAGGCATTTGACACTGTGAGCAGGAAGGGCCTGTGGTAGATCATGGAGCGTCTTGGCTGTCCCCCAAAGTTTCTCAACATGGTGATCCAGCTACATGAAGACCAGCGTGGCCAGGTCAGAAACAGCAACGACCTCTCAGAGCCTTTCCCAATCACAAACGGGGTGAAGCAGGGCTGCGTTCTTGCACCAACCCTCTTCACTATCTTCTTCAGCATGATGCTTCAGTGGGCCACAGAAGATCTTGATGACGAAGACGGAGTTTTCATACGCTACCGCACAGATGGCAGCCTATTCAACCTGCGGCGTCTTCAGGCCCACACCAAAACCCTGGAGCAACAAATTCGAGAGCTACTTTTTGCTGATGATGCTGCCCTTGTAGCCCACACGGAAACCGCCCTGCAGCATGTAACATCCTGTTTTGCAGAGGCAGCCCAGCTCTTCGGACTCGAAGTCAGCCTGAAGAATACAGAGGTTCTTTACCAGCCCGCACCTCAGGTAGCGTACCACCCACCCACATTACAATTGGTGAGACAGAACTGAAGACAGTCCAGCAGTTTACCTACCTGGGATGCACAATCTCCTCTGACGCAAAGATTGATAAAGATGTAGACAACAGACTGGCAAAGGCAAACAGTGCTTTTGGCAGACTCTACCACCGTGTCTGGAAAAACAAACACCTGAAAAAAGACACCAAGATCAGTGTCTACAGAGCCGTGGTACTGACCACCCTCCTGTATGGCTCTGAGTCATGGGTCACATACAGACACCACCTACGAATTCTGGAACGCTTCCACCAACGCTGTCTCCGCTCCATCCTCGACATCCACTGGAGCGACTTCACCACGAATGCTGAGGCTCTGGAGCAAGCAGGGATCACCAGCATTGAGGCCATGTTGCTGAAAACGCAGCTACGCTGGGCAGGGCATGTCTCTAGAATGGAGGACCATCGCCTACCGAAGATGGTTCTCTACGGTGAACTTTCCACCGGACACCACTACAGAGGCGCACCAAAGAAGAGATTTAAAGACTCTCTGAAGAAATCTCTGTCAGCCTGCCTCATAGACCATAACCAGTGGTCAGTCCTTGCTGCTGACCGGCAGGCCTGGCGACACACTGTGCATCAGTCGGTCTCCTCCTTTGAGGACAATCGCAGAGCGGCCCTTGAGGAGAGGCGAATGAGGAGGAAGAACCGCGTCCCCTCTACATCAACCCCAGAATCGACTTTCCCCTGCAGCCGCTGCGGCCGGGTTTGTTTGTCACGCATTGGACTGAACAGCCACCAGCGAGCCTGCACCAGACGTGGACAGTGCCCTTAATCTTCGTTCGCGAAGCCAAGCCATGATGATGATGATGATGACTTATCGATATTCTTGAAAAGTGTTATACTGAGTATTTTATGGGGCGTTTGATCTTATTGTCGATTTTTTCTGAGTATTTGGTTGATGTTGTTGATTTTCTTGGTTGTTTTTTTTATGTTTTAAAGAAAGAAAGATTTTGTAACTTAAAAATTAGTGATCTGATATATATCTCTTTTTTTTTTAGGGGGGGGGGGGGGAGGGGGGGGGAGCTGCTCTCATCTCTGCTGTCTCCTCTCTTCAGTTTTTTCTTTGCTTTTTTTTTTTTTTTTTTTTTTCTTTGTTTTTTTTTTATGTTTTTTTTGTCTTTTTGTCTTTTTTCCTCCTCCTGATTTTAATCTATTTGATTTACGTGATTATACTCAGTGCATCTGTCTTGACATTAATGTTCGGGTCAGCTGTGGACTATGTGTTGGCGAGTACATATCTGTCTCTTTTGTCTAAATAATTGTCAATATATCCAGTTGGAGATTATGTATTTTATTGAATGTATCCCATTTCTGTTTTTTTAAATATAGGTTGAACTATTGTTGTTGGTGATGGTGGTTTATGAGGTAGGGGGTTGCTATCACCGTCTTTATTTAGTTCAATTTTTTTTTTATAGTTATATTCCCTAAACAGGGCAAGGGCCGGATGAAAGAAAGCATGTAGTACCTACTCTGTAACCCTTGAAAAACAAAGATTATTCATTCATTCATTCATTCTCTTCAGAATGACTGTTTTACTTGAAAATTATTATGGATTTTTTTTACCATTATCTGTAATAAACTGATCGTTGTTCTGTTCACAACTTGAGTTTCCTGACATTTTGTTTGGGTTTCTTTGTTCTCGTTGTCTTTGAGCAGTGAACTGTATGTCTGAAGTGCAGTGTGATTTTGTTTTGTTTGTGATGCTTGTTTGGGTTTTATTGTTGCCAACAGTCTCTGTCTGTCTGTCTGTCTGTCTGTCTGTGGGTGTGAATGGGAAACCTCTATGCACAAATCCCAATTATTTCAAGGGACTGTCACATTATTTTCTCATAATATTTGGCAAAGAGATACAGTATAAGATACCATACCTCCTGGTGGGCTTGCTTACTGTTGGTTATGCAGCTGCTTTCTCCCAGTATATCAAGCCTCCATGCGAAAAAGGACAGCTGAGACAGGCTAAGGCTGCGGCCATAGTAAACCCGGTCGTCGGAGTCAAATCACAGGGGCCATAGTCAACCAGGCTTTCTGGAGTTTGACGGCCATCTCTTTCTGACAATGTGGTCACCCTGAGACTGCGAGGGACGCAAAAACGAGGCTACTGCAGCGTCTGAGACTACGCCCCACGGGAAATCCACAGAAAATAGTTTGACATAAAAAGTGTTTTTACGTAAAATCCCCCCATAAAACTTTTATCAAAACCACTGGAATGTAATTGGGAAGGGTCAATTTACTAGTTTGTGTAGTCAGAATTTTTGAAGCACCATAAGTAAGTTTTTCTTGATTATTTTCCTTTCTGTCAACCGCAAAACGGAGGGTTTGCTCGAAAGTCAAAACGAGGGGTTAAAAATACTGGATGGCCGGCTTTACTATGGCCAGCACAGCCGTCATCAGTGACATCACAGAATAATTCAGCCCGGCAGCATTTTTCACCTGGGCTGACAAAATTGACAGCAGCGAAATGCTGGGTTTACTATGGCGGCAACCTAAGAGAACAGCCATGTTGTCACCATGGCAGAGAGTAGACGGTGTCATACTTGGTCTGCTCCTCACCCGGACAGTTTGGGGCAGATTTCCTCAGCAATGGGGAAAAGTGGAGCAACCCTAACCCTAGACCTAAGCTGCCTCACACACACACACACACACACACACAAACACACATACATACATACATACATACATACATACATACATACATACACACACACAAGCAAGCACATACAATAACATAAATATACAAATGAATAAACAATAATCCAAGACCTTATAGATCACAATAGGATAATTCTACATTCATAGCACAATGTAACCCTTCAATTTTTCAATAACACCATAGAAAGAAATAGAAGTACAAGATAATCAAAATGTCAAAAATACAGACAGACAGACAGACAGACAGACAGACAGACACACACACACACACACTCTCAAAGCATACTAAAAGCCAGACAGCAGGGGAAAAACAACATGGACAGGAACAAAATAAGTAGATGCTATGGTCTTCATGAAAGACAGATCATATTTCTTTCAAACATTTGAAATAAATATTTATGATAAGCTTTTTGAATGAAGACAGACTACATTTCTGTTTTACTTTATCTGGAATTTCATCCCATTCTTTGCTGCCAGAGAGACAGACAGGCAGACAGAAACAGAGAGACAGACAGACAGGCAGACACACACACAGACACAGACACAGACACACACACAGAAACCAGAGAGAGAATCTAGGGGGAGGGGAGCTCTGTTGAGACAAAGGGGTGAGCCTAGTTGCCCCTAGGGTATAGTACTCTCATACAGCAGGACCCATCAACTGTTCATAGGAGATAATGAATAAGACCTAGGGCTAGGCTAAGGGACTGTCAACTAGGTCTGGACAGAAGCAATTGTTCACAGGAGACAATGAATAAGAACTAGGCCAAGGGCTAGGCTAACTTCCTGTCAACTAGGTTAACTAGTCATTTCAGTCATTGAGCAGTAGTCCTTCTATCGTTACAATAGCCTGCCTTGGGTTCTTTCCTGACCTACTTAGGGGGGTATCATTTTGACATGGTAATGAGGGTTTTGTTATCATTTGACATGGTAATGAGGGTTTTGTTATCATTTTGATATGGTAATGAGGTTTTCTTTTATCATTTTGACATGGTAATGAGGGTTTTGTTATTATTTGACATAGTAATGAGGGTTTTGTTATCATTTGACATGGTAATGAGCTTTTCTTTTATCATTTTGACATGGTAATGAGGGTTTTGTTATCATTTTATGGTAATGAGGGTTTTGTTATCATTTTGGCATGGTAATGAGGGTTTTGTTATCATTTGACATGGTAATGAGGGTTTTGTTATCATTTGACATGGTAATGAGGGTTTTGTTATCATTTTGACATGGTAATGAGCTTTTCTTTTATCATTTTGACATGGTAATGAGGGTTTTGTTATCATTTGACATGGTAATGAGGGTTTTGTTATCATTTTGACATGGTAATGAGCTTTTCTTTTATCATTTTGACATGGTAATGAGCTTTTCTTTTATCATTTTGACATGGTAATGAGGGTTTTGTTATCATTTGACATGGTAATGAGGGTTTTGTTATCATTTGACATGGTAATGAGGGTTTTGTTATCATTTTGACATGGTAATGAGCTTTTCTTTTATCATTTTGACATGGTAATGAGGGTTTTGTTATCATTTTGACATGGTAATGAGGGTTTTGTTATCATTTTGACATGGCAATGAGGGTTTTATCATTTTGACATGGTAATGAGGGTTTTGTTATCATTTTGACATGGTAATGAGGGTTTTGTTATCATTTTGACATGGTAATGAAGGTTTTATCATTTTGACATGGTAATGAGGGTTTTGTTATCATTTTGACATGGTAATGAGGTTTTTTTTTGTTATTTTGACATGGTAATGAGGGTTTTGTTATCATTTTGACATGGTAATGAGGGTTTTTTAAAATCATTTTGACATGGCAATGGGGGTTTTGTTATCATTTTGACATGGTAATGAGGGTTTTGTTATCATTTTGACATGGCAATGAGGGTTTTGTTTATCTTTTTGACATGGTAACAGCAGGCATGGGATTTTTCTGGGTGGACCACTGTCACTACTTCAATTTCCACCCTTTTTATTTTATTTTATTTTTTGTTACCTCCAGGGGTGTGAATGTCGTGTGTGTGTATGTATGTGTGTGTGTGTGAAGTCAAGTCAAGTCAAATCAAGTCAAGCTTTTATTTCCAGATGGTACATTGAATAAACAGTGCAGTTGCGTGTGTGTGAGTGTGTGTGTGTGTGAGTGAGTGAGTGAGTGAGTGAGTGCAAGTGTATGTGTGTGATGTGGCATTCTCACTGTGTTTGGCTAGCCTCCCTCCCTCCCTCCATGACTGTGATTCTCATCCTCACATGTGACCCTGAAACGCTCAGTGATGGTTTCTGTGTGGAGGGAGAGATGGGGAAACTGGGCCAGCCTCTCCTCTCATCTTCAGCCCCGTTTCTGCTGTGAAGCAGGGGAAGTAATTCATGGCTCACTACTGGTCACCCTCATGGTCTCTATGGCTGATAGTAGTTTTCTTCTGTGTTACTGTTCACAACCGCCAAACGACGTGATTCTTGTGACTGCTGTTCATACTTATTGTTGTGAAGGACTGTGGTAGTATGGTCACTCCACAACTGCCTCCAGGGGGTGGAGTCTGCCACAAAGAGAGACATGTTACGTGTGACAGTGAGCCAGCCTACATGGTGAGGACTTACTTAACCGCTCTCACAGTGTGGAGTCAGCACTGATGTTAACTCCAGGGGAAAAATCCCCTCATACAGGAATCAAACCCGGGTTGTCTAATTGCGAGTGCAATGTTCTGACCACTAGGCTATCCTGAGAGGGAGAGAGAAGAGAGAGAGAGAGAGAGAGAGAGAGAGAGAGAGAGAAGAGAGAGAGGAGAGGAGAGAGAGAGAGAGAGAGTGTGTGTGTGTGTGTGTGTGTGTGTGTGTGTGTGTTCTAGTATGCAGCATACAAAGAAACCAACACAACATCATTTATTTTCACTTCTTTTCCAGCTTTTATTTTCAAGAAACCCAGGGGTGCCATTTAACCAAGCTGGGGGTGTAAACATGCCTGAATATAGCAATACAGAGTACTGAAGACCAGATATAAAACAAAACAACTGGAAAAGGATTGGAGGGGGGGAAGGCTGGTAAGGGAAGGAGCAAAGAAATTCATGTCCTGCTCCATACGCAAACTACACAGCATGGACAAGATGGCATTATGCCAAAGTCTATAGAGGCAACCAGAAACTTCACTTTGCTGACGACACTGACAGTGACAGAGGACACAGAGTCTGAAAACTGTATGGTCTCCATATACAATGTAGAACAAGAAAAAGACGACTGGTCAGCTGAAATCAGTGCAAACAGCAAAAACACACCTTACACAATGTTGATAAACAAGAAATAATGATAAAAAAATAATGGGTAGGCGTTGCACTTGTGGCGACGTGCTCTCCCCAGGGAGAGCAGCCCGAATTACACGCATAGAAATCTGCTGTGACATAAAGTGGTATGAAATAAAATAAAATAAAATAAAGAAAAAGATGACTGGTCAGCTGAAATCAGTGCCAACAGCAAAAACACACCTTCAAGTTTGACACTGTGGTGCCTCAGTCAGTGCCGGTCTGTCTTATCAGAAACCTTGGTTCAAAGGACAATCACTAATCCAGTGCAATACCATTCTGAAAGGACCAGGGGTCACAAAACTACCATTGAGACACAGAGTGACATGATGCACTGTTCTGTAAATTTATCAACTGTGACATGCAACAGCTTAATTCTTTTCTTTTTTGTTATAATAATTGTATATAAAAGTAATCCTAATTTCTATTGGCAAACATTTAGAAAATAACTTCCATATAGCTTAAACATATTAATAAAAAAAATATTTCAAAAACCACATCAAAACCTTAACTGGAAGTGATAAATTCTGTGTTAAGATTTTAAGTGACATTAGTGACATTCACCTCATCTCCAGATGAAGAAGGTTCATGGGTGTTTTTTTTTTCACACAGACTGAAAAAAATCACACTCAATGGGCTTCTACCACTGATTCTAGCAAAGAAGAAAGCTGAAAACTTTATAGGTTTAAATTAAAGCCACACGTTTCTTTCCATTGTTTCACTTCTTTTGGGTTTTTTTTCCTTTCTCCTTTTTAATATTTTTTTAATGGAGGGCTTGATGAAAACAAATTCTAAAAGGAAAGCTAACACACTGCATATTCAATATATATCCTTTGGAATTAAAAAAAAAATTGACTTTAACTTTGACATTCACTATGATTGAAATGGATTAAAACACATAATCAGAAAAGGAGGAAAAAAATGAAAGGGAAAAAAAGGTAACTTGTCCTGGTTCTAACAGTGAAAATATAAAATCTACAGTCAATATTTGTTACAGTTATAGTTGCTGACTACGAGTATTACAGTATCTCAAAAATGGTTGTGGTAGACTAAAAGATGCAAGGGGAATCATTTAGTACTTTTCATTATGGTTGCAGAAAATATTTTTGAGACACCACTTTTCTTTCTCATTTTGAAACAGCAACAAGGCATTGATCAACCTGTGCACAGAGCACAAATCCAACATCACTCAGTAGGCCTAGTCAAAGAGTGATAAATTTAGCGCACTCCCTCCTTTTGCCTAGTCCATGTGTGGTCAGCTCCTGCTATAAATAGCATCAGCTGGCCACAGCTGGGCTGGGATAATTAGCAGCTGAGAGGAGCTGAAAGTGGGGGAAACTGACAGCAGTGTGTGACTCCAAAACTAACATCAGTCCAATACATCAGTCCAATACATCAGTCCAATACATCAGTCCAATACATGTGTACAATACATCAGTCCAACACATCAGTCCAACACATCAGTCCAATACATCAGTCCAACACACCAGTCCAATACATCAGTCCAACACATCAGTCCAATACATGTGTACAATACATCAGTCCAACACATCAGTCCAATACATCAGTCCAACACACCAGTCCAACACATCAGTCCAACACATCAGTCCAATACATCAGTCCAATACATCAGTCCAATACACCAGTCCAACACATCAGTCCAATACATCAGTCCAACACATCAGTCCAATACATCAGTCCAACACATCAGTCCAACACATCAGTCCAACACACCAGTCCAATACACCAGCCCAATACATGCGTACAACACAACCCGGCCTCAGTGTCTGGCGCCCATGAAGTGATAGGACCCAAAGAACTTGGGGGTAGCGGGCAAGTCCAGACCCCCCTCACTCAGGGGGTGCCTCAGCACAGGCTGATGGGGCCAGGCAGAGTCCTTCACAACACCCTCTGCCTTCCCAGACGCTCCTGACCGCCTGCTGGACGCAATGTTCTCTGTGGAGGACAGAACTCCTCTCCCCATGTCCCTCACTGAGCTTCCACTACTGGAAAGGTGGGCAGAACCAAAACCAGACTGTTTGTGGGGGACACCGGTCCTCTTCTCAAAGGGTTCAGGTTCTTCTCTGTGGGGAAACGCTCCTGGGTGATGGTAGAGGCTGGCAGGGTGAGGGGCAGAGGACAGAGGGAGCCCTCTTCCCCCGTGACTCTCCTCCTCTCTCTGTCGCCAGTTCTCCTCACCACAGCGACTGTGTGGCTGCTGCAGGGAGGACAGGGAGGAGGAGTCTGCACTGACCCTGGGCCCTGCAGTGTAGGACATGGTCAGTTCGGGGCTGGGGGGAAGGTCCAGACTGCCCCCACCTCCACCCCCTCCTCCCCCCCTGGACCACGAGGACAGCTGAGGCTCCGACACTGCCAGGCCGGCCATCACGTGACCTGACCTCGCGTGACCCGACACCACAGGGTCATGGAGTGTAGGGGCGGCGGCATGAGCGTTTGACCAGGAGACAGTTGGTGGCAGCGGGGGTCCTCTTCCAGCGTGGTGTGCTGAGGACAGGGGGGCACGGGACAGGTCCAGGTGTGAGGAGCTGGCTGTGGCCGGTCTTTCGCTGAAGGTGGAGGTCAGCTCTGTCTGCCTGAAGGACACGGTTAGGTCTTCCAGGTCCTGTCAACACAATGATAATAATAATAATAATGATAATGATAATAAAAATAAACATAATAATAATAATAATAATGATGATGATGATGATGACGATGATGATGATGATGATGATGATGATGATGATGATGATGATGATAATAATAATAATAATGATACATGGAATCTATATAGCGCTATACCTTGCAAAAACAAATCAAAAACGCCATCACTTCAACTCTTCACTTCTCTTTCACTGTCAAAGACGTTAACATTTTTGTTTTGAAATTACTTTACTGAGTGTAATAAGCATGATTAAAAAAAAAAATTAAACTTGTTTTTTTTTGTTTTTTCCCTCACTCTTTATTTGCGCTATTTCCAACAGATTAACGAACTGTTAAATTTCATTGTTGGTGGGCAAGCAGTTGTGATGTTAAAGTTAAAGTCTGTCCCGAGCCTAAGGCTCATCAGGCCGGTGCTTATCCCGGTTTCTGTGGCGTTAAGCGACTGAGAGTCATAGACTCCCCCCTGGATAGGAAGCCAGTCTATCGCAGGGTTAACCCCCAACACAAGGTTGGTACCCCTTTTACACCTGGGTGGGGTGAGAAAATAGCCGTAAAGTGCCTTTTCCAAGGGCACAACGCCATAGCCGAGAGCTGGGATCGAACCCGCAACCTTTAGATTACGAGTCCAACGCCCTAACCACTAGACTACAGCGGCGGCCAGTTGTGATGACAAAATCATAAATTGATAATATTCTGTCTTCTAATCTTTGTTCAACCAGTTGCCTTTGTACAGTGGTTAATTACCCAAGTCAGAGCACCATTACAAAAATTGGCCAAAGCACAAAGTGACAATCAGATTCTTGATGGGGTGGTGAAGAGAAAATCTTTGGTAACTGTCAGATATAAACTCTGGCAGGTCCTTCAGATGAGACTATATTATAAATTAAGGTCTCATGTACAAACGCAGTTAGAACATTTTGTATACATGCTCAAAACCCAGTCCACCTTTTGGAAGAGTAGGCCATTGAGTGCCAGTAGGAACAGAATACATTTTTTTTTAAATGCATGCACACCAGTGTCATGTTTAGACATCATACCTAAAAACCTGTGTTGGAATGCAGATACTTTCATGGTGGGTAAACAGCTGTGTGCACAAAATCTCGCCATCACCAATACTCAGAGCTCTAGCTGATGAACAAAGAACAAGGAAAAAATAACGTCTGGTTCTCTGTTTCTGTAACTGTTCTCTTTGCTTATTTTTGCAATGCTTACCACCTTAGATTTCAAAGTGAAGTCCAATGGTGGTAAGAAGAGAACACTGATTGGTCACAACTTCAGCTGTCAGTCAATCAGAAACACCAACACTAACAGAATATGGCACATGGCTTTCATTTATTTTAATACAGGCTAACACCCCCAAACACAAGGCAGTGCTGTTGGAATTTGATTTTTTTTTCCTTATTTGCCACCTCATGACATTCCTGTCCTGCTGTTTCCATGCAACTCATTTCAATCTCTCCACCCAGCTTCATTGTGTCGTTTCCCACAGTTATGCAGCTTATATAATAATCAACAATGATAAATGTGTCAACATCCAGCAGTATGCGGGTTATCCTGCATTTGTAAGGCGCATAGATTTTGAGGCCTCATGCATCGGTGAAACACAGTATCAACCTTGACAGCCACGCTGCTCAAACACGAACCAGCGACTGTCACCTTCAACAGAACAACGACCAAGCGTTCAGCTACACCTGCCTAAATGGTAAAAGGTAAAGGTGTCCCATAACCTATGTGGTCATAGGGGAGCAAAGCATCCGAGACCTCAACTTCTCGAAGGGCCAGCGTATTGAGGGCGGCACCCATCTCCTCTCCCTCGCTGCTTTACTTTCCCTGACCCTAAAGAGGGCAGGTATATATTTACAGCTGGGTGAAATGGGAGACTGTACTGAAGCCAAGGCGCGTAAAAAACGGTCACCCATCAAACCGGTGACTACGCTCGATGCTGCTTAACTTTGGCTGGGTGGGAAAGGGAGTGCTCTGACCACTGAGCTATCCCGCCCCTTCCTACCTACCTACCACCATGAACAGCAGAAGCAAAACAGCAAGTCTGGTTACCCTGAGACTGTAAGTGAACTCCGGAGTCTTGGGCACTTCCAGGGGGTCGTACCCCCCCACTGGAGCCTGGCTGGGGTGGGGGGCAGCGGTTGATGGGGGGGCGGTGGCCTTGCTGCCGATCTGGTGGATCCCGGGGGTGGAGAGGACGGGGGGGATGGGGCTGTCCAGGCCGGGGTCAGCAACACTGCCCCCCAGCTTCAGCTGTCGGGCCACGGGGCCACGCTGCCCCTGCAACCAGGTTACACAGGTGGTGTTGAAGGAATGTGGGGATAGTGTGTGTGTGCGTGTGCTGTGTGTGTTTATTCTATTTTATTTATTCTTTTATATCAAGGATAATGGCATAAGCACTCGTGTACTTTTTTTTACGTCCTGTCCACGTGTGTATGCAGTTTTTGTAAATCTTGCCATCTGTTCCCACCGGCACACAATGGCCTACTCTTACAAAAAGCGGAACAGGATTTAATGTGTGTGTGTGTGTGTGTGTGTGTGTGTGTGTGTGTGTGTGTGTGTGTGGTGTGGTGTGTGTGTGTGTGTGTGTGGTGGGGGGGGGGGGGGATGGGGTGTGGTGTGTGTATAATGTTGTGTGTGTGTGTATTATGTTGTTGTGTGTGTGTGTGTGTGTGTGTGTGTGTGTGTGTGCGTGTGCGTGCGTGCGTGCATGCATGCATTATGTTGTGTGTGTATGTTATTTTTTGTTTCAGACCCTTTTCCATCTTTCTCTGGACCCATAATGAGAACAGAAATATCCAGGACTATGCAAACATCAGTCACTTCTGTCCAAGTTCTACAACGTTGATTACTCGAGTCAAGTTTGGGGTCCTCTCCATGGGGGGGAAACCCACTGCTGCCACAAGAACAGCACTATGTTGAACGTTGGGATGGAGATTTTTTTATTTTTTATTGTTTGAATGTTTTCTTGTCTGCTTGTGTACTTTTCCCCCTTATTTACGAGACCAGCTGATTTCTCCAGAATTCTGCCAGAGTCACTCTTTTATTGCAGGCGCTGTTTTGCGTGCACTTAAGATATATACTTGCATCACAGTTTATCATCTCATAAAAAAGACAACCCTTTAGATCATAGCTCTCACATAAAGTGGATAGAGGATAGTTGGTTCTAGACAAGAATCAAGAATTGAACTCGTGACCTCTCACTTCCGAGATGGGTACATGACCCCTAACCACCACCGGAGGATTGGTGACCTAGAGCCAACACACCTGCCTAAAAAGTGAAAAGTCCAGGTCAGAGTGTACGGTGGTTCTAATCCCGTTTGGACCCAAAACTTTTCCCCTATCCATTAGACCACGAGTGGTGGTCTGGGCGCTAGTCTTTCGAATGAGACGATAAACCGAGGTCCCATGTGGTACACATCATTATTTAGCGCACATAACAGAACCCACGACAACAAGAGAGTTGTCCCTGGCAAAATTCTGCAGGAAAAAGCTGCTCTGATAGGGAAACAAACACAGTTGCAGGCAGGAAAAAGAAAAAAAAAAAACTGGTGGTGCTGCACTTGTGGCGACGCGCTCTCCCCAGGGAGAGAGAGCAGCCCAAATTTCATGCTGAGAGATCTACTTTGACATAAAGTGGTGTAAAATAACATCGTAAAAATAAAAAATCGACCACAGTGCACAAATCCAACATCACTCAGTTTGAGTTAGGCCTAGTCAAGAGTGCTAAATTTAGAGCACTCCTTCCTTTTACCAAGTCCATGTGTGGTCAGCTCCTGCTGTAAATAGCACCAGCTGGCCACAGCTAGGTTGGGATGGGATGGGATAATTAGCAGTTGAGAGTGGGGGATTCTGACAGCTGTGCGACCCCAAACTGGAACTGACCGGTGGAGGGTGAGGGGGGACGACCCCTGCGGAGCGAGGAATCTGCTTGATGCCCGGGGTGTGGAGGACAGGGGGCACGGGGCTGTCGGAGAAATCCAAGGTCATGGCCACTGCTCTGCTTCCCTCGGCCAGGTCACCCTCCATCTCTGTGCTGTCCTGGGGCTCCGGGTCTGGACTGTAGGCCAGGCTGAATACATCTGCACACAGGACGCACAGGCACACCCATGCACGGGTGCGCACACACACACACACACGCACGCGTGCGCGCGTGCACACACACACACACGTGCACACGCACATATTCACACACACACATATACACACACAGTCACATAGACTCACAAACACACACACACCACACACATACAGTCAAACACACACACACACACACCAATTTAGTAAGTCTGTACACTTACTTGCAATAATATTATATCTTGTGGCTCAGTCAGTTGCAACTTTGCAATCTATGTAAGAAATTTGTAAGAACTGATGACAAAATTGGCCCCACTGTTTCCCCCCATTCTCAAGCACAAATGCTTCACTAACTCACATTCTTTAAATGCTGTGTACGACACATGCATGCCACCTTAAGTTCATGGTTATTTCCAAAGCAGTGTACCAAAATGAAAAAAACTGCATACACAGAAACTACAATAATACCTCAAACAGAAAAAAATCCTATTTCTGATGAGGCAAAGATAATAATTTTCAACGCACGACCATCAGTTTCCAAAGAAACTACAGATAAATCTTAGTTAGTGGTAGGCAGCCCTGACAGTACACTGGTACCCAGTATGCATTATACCAGGTTTAACTTGCCCATGAAATTTGCCTGAAAAATTCAGTGTGGTGTGTGCCCCAAAGACTTGTCAAGTAGTGAAGGAAGGAAGACATCAGTCATTCACACACACATATCAGAGAATGTCAGTCACTATCTTCACACACACATCAGAGAATGTCAGTCAATCACACACGCACACATCAGAGAATGTCAGTCACACACACACATCAGATAATCAGAATGTCAGTCACACGCACACATCAGAGAATCAGAATGTCAGTCACACGCACACATCAGAGAATCAGAATGTCAGTCACACACACACATTTAGATAATCAGAATGTCAGTCACACACAGTGACACACACATCACATAATCAGAATGTTAGTCAGTACTTCACACACACATCAGAGAATGTCAGTCACTATCTTCACACACACACACATCAGAGAATGTCGGTCAATCACACACATATCAGAGAATGTCACTCAATCACTCACACACATCAGAGAATGTCAGTAAATCACTCACACACACATCAGAGAATGTCAGTCACACACACATCAGAGAATGTCAGTAAATCACTCACACACACATCAGAGAATGTCAGTCACACACACATCAGAGAATGTCAGTCACTCACTGGGGGACCAGATAGCCTAGTGGTCAGAACATTGTGCTCGCAATCTGACGACCCGAGTTCAATTCCCGTTCGAGGAGTTTTTCTCCTGGAGTTAACATCAGTGCTGACTCCACTCCCCCAAAAGTCCTTCAAATGAGACTTTAAACCGAGGCCCAGTGTGCGAACGCACGCAGAATATCTTGCGCACACGTTAAATCATGTTCCCCTTTTTGTAAGAGTAGGCCATTGTGTGCTGGTGGGAACAGATGACAAGATATACAAAACTGCATACACATGGGGACTGGATGTAAAAAAAAAGCACACAAGTGCTTATTCCATTATCCTCGATATGAAAGAATAAATAAATAAAATAAACACACACATCAGAGAATGTCATTTAACACACACACACACACATCAAACAATGTCACCAATCCAAGACTGCCCCACCACTCACCACAGGCCGAGCTGTTCCCTGTGCCGTAAGGCTTGGAGGGAAAGAGACTGGGGGTCACTGTCAGCCCTTCATTCTTGAACATGTCGGGCACTGAATCATGCTGTGGAGCTTCACTTCTCGTTCTCGTCTGTTGTAACCTGGCAGGACGCACCCACAATTTTTTTTTTTTTTTCAGACAGGAACAAAGAGGGAGACATGATATTCAGTTGATACAGCTGGTATAGAAAAACAGCTTACAGAAACATTTTTAACATCGATCTGAACATCAAAAACTAGACTAGTGCACAGGTACACATTCTGCATTGTCACAACATTACAGAGAGAATAGCACATGTGTGTGACTTGTTTGTTTTTGGATGTGGTAGTTAAATGTGACTGCCAGAAACACACATGCACGCACGCACGCACACCACACACACACTCACACACAAGGGAATATTTTCCACTGGAGTTAACGTCAGTGCCAACTCCACTCCCCCCAAAAAGTCTTTCAAATGAGACTATAAACTGAGGTCCTGTGCCAATGCACGCAAAACATCTTGAGCACATGTTAAAACCTGTTCCGCTTTTCAGATGAGTAGGCTATTTTGTGCAGATGGAAACAGATGGCAAAATTGACAAAAGTTCCTACACACAGGGAATGGATGTAAAAAACACATGAGTGCTTATTCCCTTATCCTCAAAATAAAAGAATGAATAAATAAATAGATTATAAATAAATAAACACACACATACGGTTACTAAAACTGTTGATGCCAATACTCCCAGGATATAACGACAACACCAGTGGCACTCAACACCTGAACGCTAAATAACTACAATGGCCTGTGAGGATGAGTACAGGGATCTGACACTCACTCACCTGGCCGGGGGGGGCTGTGTGGGTCGGTTCAGCATGTTGAGGGTGTAACTGCTGACGCCAAAGTCTTCCAGCCGGGGCGTCAGGTTGGCCTTCTTCTCCACCTTCCCCTCTCCGGCTCCGCTCTCCTGAGGGGGGGTGTTGGCAGTGAGCGAGGGTTAAGGCAACAGCACTCTCTCTTCCTCCACAGCAATACCTTCACTGTTTCACTTACACTCCTACTACAGCTGTCATTAAGGCAACAGCACTCTCTCTTCCTCCACAGCAATACCTTCACTGTTTCACTTACACTCCTACTACAGCTGTCATTAAGGCAACAGCACTCTCTCTCTTCCTCCACAGCAATACCTTCACTGTTTCACTTACACTCCTACTACAGCTGTCATTAAGGCAACAGCACTCTCTCTTCCTCCACAGCAATACCTTCACTGTTTCACTTACACTCCTACTACAGCTGTCATTAAGGCAACAGCACTCTCTCTTTCCTCCACAGCAATACCTTCACCGTTTCACTTACACTCCTACTACAGCTGTCATTTGGCCCCCACTTTCAGCTACTCTCAGCTGCTATCCATTCCATCCCATCCCAGCCCACCTGGTGCTAATCATAACAGGAACTGACCGCACTTGGACTTGGTAAAAGGAAAGGGTGTGCTAATTTTAGCATTGGCCCTGGACCCTTGATGGAGGTGTGTTGATTTACACACTGTGCTCCTTTCAATCATTTGAGTTGCAGCATATTTGGTTAGTCTATTCTCCCAAGATGGATAATTTTGGCCATTTCTTTAAAAATTTCATTTACTTACATGAAATTATAAAAGCTCAAAAATTGTCTATGATCAGGTTTATCATGTCTGCTTGTGAAACTTACAAGCAGTGTTTCAATATGTAGTTTTGAATTTTTTTTTTCTTTTTTTGAGAATGTTCAAATCATACATTAAAAATGAAGAAAGAAGAACAAATTTCAAATGTACCTAAACTTATCTTAGAAAGCATAAAACTATAAATATCAATAACCTGATACAATAAGCAAAAGCAGATGATTTCGTATCAAACGTATGTTGCTTGGGCCTTACAAGTTAGTTGAAAGTCATCATTATTTTAGTCTACACACTGAACAGAAGAAAATTCATCATAGCGCTGGACAGGGTCTGACTTTCAGTAATGTTACAAAACATCTCTGTTTCAGTACATTCCAGTATGAAAATTTAGGTTTGTGGTCAACAACAAACATTCTTTGACAAAAAGATTGATAAATCTAATTACCTAAAAAGTTGTTTCCCTTGAACTGAACCTCGCTTGGCATAACTTTTGCTGAAGCGTAAGCTTCTGCACTTCAGCCTGAGCGAACAGTGTGCAACAGAAGCTACAGCTTCAGCACAGCAACAACACAACAACTGAACTCTGGGAGGGGTCAGTACAGTGCTGTACTGAATTTTTCAGGCAGTGTCTTGCGGGCAAGTTGGACATGTCAGCAAAACATTCATAACAATATTGGAAAATCAACTCGCAGATATTGTTTTCCTCGTGCAGGCTTCAGTTGGGTTTTAGTATATATATATATATATATATATATATATATATATATTATAATATATATATATATATATATATATATATATATATATATATATTTTTTTTTTCTTTTTTCTTTTTTTCTTCTGAAAGTGCTTCATATCATTGTATGCAAACATACAAGTGTATACACAGGGTTCGCGCTAGGATTTTTTAAAACCGGTACTGCGAGTTGCCATTTCAGAGACATCTTGACCAACTCCCCCAAAATCGGTCCCCAGAAAATAAAATCCGGTACTTACTGTGAACAAAACGAAACTAATCAGTGAGGGGGTGGGGGAGGGGGAGATTGTTGGGCAGCAAAACAAAATCTAAATTGAACGCGAATCTCTCAGACTTTGACTGCCAAGCTGCTTGCTGCCACTCGCTTCTTGGGCACGAAGCCACGAAGGAAATAGGATTTTTTTTCTAGCGCCTGTGTCACTGTCTGTGTCAGTCTGTTGTTTTGCATGGCATCATTCATGTGACTTATATTCTTCTTTCTTGTTTCTATGCTTAGCGCTCATCTAGATCTTTGTTCAATTTAGATTTAGTTTTCGACTCTTCTCTCTCAAAGCAACGCGCAAATTCATGGTCATAGACCCTCCGCTTTTCGTAAGAGCAGTTCATCGTGTGCCGGGAACGGATTACATTTACAAAACTGCATACACGCGGGGACTGGATGTGAAAAAGCACAGGAGTGCTTATTCCATTATCCTCGATATAAAAGATTAAAAGAATAAAGAATAAATCAATCTAGGCCCCATTTACTCATTGTGAATGGAAGTCGCTGTCATGCCAAGAAGAGCGCGAAGCTCTATTCTTTCACAGTAAAGCTTGCTGTTCTGCGTGCTAGGCTAATGAGGCTGGCGCTAAAGATGTTCGTAGGAAGGGGTGGGAAGGGGTAGGTGCGGTAAGCACAGTACAGGCCCATGACAGACTGTCAGAAAATGTCACTTCAGACTTCTTTTTTTTTGACGGAAATCTAATCGGTCACAGGCAAACAGAATCGGTGCGCGGTACCGGCTGCTTCAAAAATTTTCGGTATTCCCTGTTTACAATCGGTAAAATACCGACAATTACCGGTTATCGCGAACCCTGTATACATATGTATTATTGCACAGTGTTGTAATCGTATCAGTTGTTGTATGATCAATATCATATACATTTTCACATAAACATATATCCACAACTAAAAGAATCTCTGTTAAATCTCACAAACACTTTGAAACAGGCAAGCCAATGTGCTAGTGAGCTCACGTGTGCATGCACATGTAAACTCAATACACAAAAGAGCATGCATCTGTCTTGTCTTCAAATCTATTCAAGTCTTGTCCTCACATCCCTGTATTGACGATATTTCATACTCTTGAATGTCTCTATCAACCCCATCCATCACTCATAAAAAGGATATCATTCCATTTTTTCTGCCTCTGAGTCCTGAGTGTCTTCCTCTGCACTGTCTTCACCTTCTGAAAAATACAAACAACACACGATCAGAGATCTGGGTCACTCATCCAGCTGCAAGACTGGTGTTACACAGGTCCACCCGTCTTCCACGTATTGTTCACAAAGTATCCCACAAAAACAGAAATGAAATTAACAAAAATAAATGATGCAAGTTAAATCGTGCAATACAGAGAGGCAAAACTTTGATATCAAAACAGGAGATGACCAACAACAAATGGTGACCTTAAGCTTTTGATACACTTCTGTGCCAGTAGAAAACTGGAGTGAATGCCTACAGGGTTGTTACTTTGAGGTTCACAAGAGGTCACTAGAGGGGTAGCAGAGGAATGTTGCGATGGTCACCCCCCCCCTGTGGGTATATTATTTAACTTGGCTCCGTAACAAAGCTATCATTGTCATAATCAGGGGGCTTCGTAAGTGGTGTTAGGTACACATGGTGACAGAACAAGCACCACTATCCCCCATTCAAGTAACACAGCAGCAGTGCAGGGCCCCTCTGGATGGTGGATTCATGAGGACCTAACGCTAACCGTACTGGATTCCAAATGTGATACACATATTCTTGGATACAGAAAACAAAAGAAGACAGTAAGTGGATAGGATGATGCCTCTCGCCTATATATAAAAAAGACATTCTTGAACAGCTAGCAGTAACAAACATTTCAGATCTGCAACAACAAAAAAAGCACAAGAGAATATGATATATAAAAAGATCTACCTGTTAAGTAATCTCAAAACCTGATCTGGGTTTTCTTCTATTTAAAATCATACACATGTACACACACAGTTTTTCTTTTGTTTTAAAGGAAGAAGAGGGTGTGTGTGTGTGTGTTTACCTGGCTGCAGCACAAAGCCGTATTGCGTGAGATGTGCCTGTACTGCAGACAGCTGCTGTAGCTGAAGGTCAATGACTTCACTGCAGGCCTGCAAACTCTCGTCAAACCTCTTCCCTTTCTCCCGAAGTTCCTTCACCATGCTGCGACTGATGGGCTGTGGGGAAAAAATGAAAATGACATGATTATGATACATATGTATGTATTCGGTCCGCACTGTGCAAAGCTACAAACACTATGTTTCACACAGTCATAAAAAAAGGTTTAGATTCAATCCTATATTACAAAGTGTTATATTGAAATTCACTGCTAGTGCAACCAGCCATTGTGACGCAGTGTTTAGCACATAGGATTCCTAGCTCAGTGGCTGTAAGATCACAGGTTCAAATCGTGTATAAGTCAAAACTACAAAAGGGTGGAGTTTTTTGTTGTTGTTTTACTCAAGCTGGCTCATAACTAGAGTGAGTTTTCTATGAGTATGAGCTCTTTGGAAAGACTTGAACCACACAGTCCAGCATCATCCACCTTGCAGATCTGATTTTGAGAGTGTTGTTCAAATTACTTGACCAAAACTGCAGGTGTCTGTATCTCTCAGGCCTGGTTGACACTGGATATCATGTGATAAGAAGCATACATTACAGCCAGGCCCAGCTGTATCACAACTGGTGCACTTCTGTAGCATTATCATTTATTATTTTAAATCAATTATCATTCTCATGATATCATCCAACAAAACAAAACAGTGTCTAATTCAGTTGCCTCTGTTACTCTAGTCACTAGTTTCATGTGGACTTGTCTCAGTTTTCCATAACACTTCTTTGCCTTTGGTGAGTTGGTGTCAAAGCCTTTGGGGTCAGGGGAATCATCATGGGAAAAAGCTGGAGGAAAGATGATGATAAGGTCACCACCCTACCTGGGCATCTCACTCAAGCCTGACTCCACAAAACTGGTAAGTTCAGCTATTACTGTCAACAGTAGGGGGATAAGTGGTGTCCTGGGAATGTCGGCTCGGAACACACACACTTGAATACAACCAAAGTGACCCCGCATGCAGCATTGCGGGGCCTAACTAAATGGTGGACTCATAAAGCATAACACTGAGATGTTGCAGATGGGGACTTTGGACTCTCTGAGGATGAGACATGACAGACTACACTAGGTCTTTCCTAAGACAATTGCTAGGTATGGCTAGGGTATAAAGATCAGAATGAAGGGTATGGTAACTGCCGGATCAAAGAAAAACAAACAAGATAGTTCTGAAAAAAAACATGGGTCACAACCACACACACAATCTTAGCTGCACCTCATCCCACCCCTCCAAAACACAAGGTTCTTGTGCTTGAACAAATTATGTCAAATGAAAGAAGATCCCGGTGAAACAAATGGTGATCATATGTCTTTTCTAGTCAAGAACATTGTATCTAAATATGGGTCTGTGTGTATGCGTGTGTGCTGCGCGCACGCGCGTAGAGTGTTTGTGACATTTTTTATTTGAAGTTATCATATAATGTCTGAACAAATATGAAATGTAGTTATTTCGTGTGTTTGATTATGATTTGTATCAATATGCCTGTCAGTATTGTAATTGCCCTTCAGGGATGATTCAAGTGTTTTTGACTTGACGACTTGAAACAAGAATTGTTGAAGAACTGTTGTTCATCGGCTATCAAGGAACACATACATTGTGATATATCATATATATATATATGACCAAAGGGG
>CM060333.1:51306774-51316774 GCA_030674155.1 Stramonita haemastoma | reverse complement strand
AATCTGCTTGCTCTGCCAATAATTGTCATCCCGTGAAGGGCAGTAACAATACTGACAGGCACATTGATACGAATCATAATCTCGAAAGATACAAGAAAGATACATTACATAATTATTGGTTTCAGCATTCCAAGGTTGCTTCAAATAAAAAAATCTCTCTCTCTCTCTCTCTTCTCTCTCTCTCTCTCTCTCTCTCTCTCTCTCTCTCTCTCCTCTCTCTCTCTCTCTCTCTCTCTCTCTCTCTCTCTCTCTCTCCTCTCACACACACACACAAATACGAATACGAATACAAACTCTTTAATGTCTCAAGATGGTGATAAATTCATATGCGTTACAAGCAAGCATAGCGAAAAAAATCAAGTATGCCCAGTATACCGCAAATCAAAATCAACCATCTCCAACACTTAAACATTTTCTCATCCACATATGGACACATGCATAAAAACACGCAATCATGGTCCCATGCCCGCGCCAGCTTGCGCGCGCACGCACACAAACACGCACTACACACGCACACATACACACACACGCACACATACACACACACGCACCCTCGCACGCAGGCATGCACACACCCCTTAGTTATCCTGACATTTCATATAATAAGATTTACATCATAGTACATAAAAATAGAAAAGAAAAGCAAAATAAATAATTTATTAACCTAAATCAAATAAACAATGAATACATGAATGAATAAATAAAAGGTGAAAAGTTTAAAAAGGAAGGGAGGGGCTGGTACTTTTCTCTTCAATGCCTGTTCAACTCTCTCTCTCTCTCTCTCTCTCTCTCTCTCTCTCTCTCTCTCTCTCTCTCTCTCTCTCTCTCTTCTCTCTCTCTTCTCTTCTCTCTCTCTCTCTCTTCTCTCTCTCTCTCTCTCTCTCTCTCTCTCTCTCTCTCTCTCTCCTCTTGTGTTTGGATACATGATTTTATCTAAAATTTAAGGCATATATTTCCTTTAGAATGAAGTATATTGATGACATGCAGGCGAACCTGTGAGTGAGTGTGTGTGAGTGTGTGTGTGAGTGTGTGTGTGTGTGTGTGTGTGTGTGTGTGTGTGTGTGTGTGAGGGGTTTTTTGGTGTTTTTTTTTGGTTTTGTTTTGTTTGTTTTTTTGGGTTTTTTTGGTTTTGTTTTGTTTTGTTTTTGTCTTGTTTTTTTGTTTTGTTTTGTTTGTTTGGGTTTTTTCCTCCTTTTATCAAAATGTTATCTCTTATATAAACTTATTTTGATGAGAAATGGTGGTGGATTGATGTTTTAGGTCATTTTACCTATCATATTCTCATGTATACTCTTTAAATATTGCGCTTTTTTATTATTCAAATCGAAATCATCATTGATTCTTCTTTTTATTTTCGTTTCTGAATGGGTACCTTTTTATATCATTACCTTAATATTGTATCCCTGTCTTATTTCCTACCTGTTGTTTGATACTTGGTTTGGTTTCTTGCTCTTGGTATTTGGATCATTATAATTGTTGTTGTTTAATTGAGGTTATCTTTTTATCTTGATGTTATCCCTGAAAAGGGCCGGGACTGGATGTAAAAAAGCACATGAGTGCTTATCTATTATCCTCGAATAAAAGAATTTGCCTTGCCTTGCCTTGCCTTGCCTTGCCTTGCCTTGCCTTGCCTTGCCTTGCCTCTCTCTCTCTCTCTCTCTCTCTCTCTCTCTCTCTCTCTCTCTCTCTCTCTCTCTCTCTCTCTCTCTCTCTCTCTCTCTCTCTCTCTCTCTCTCTCATCCAGTCAGTCATGGTTTTTGTAAGTATGAAATCCTCGTTCAATGTTCTTGGAGGGTTTTGAGTTCGGGTACTCTATAGCGCTTTTCAAACGGAAAGAGTTCAAAACATGTAGCAAGCACACGCGTACCATCACTCACGCTTTCGTTTGCTCTGTCTTTCACAAGACATTCATACAAAACATTTTGCTTCATTTGCAAACAACCCACAATTTTGCCAAAGCGTGTTATAACTTTGTTAGGTAGATTTTTTATTTCTGACATTCGGCGTCTTATACCAGCAGATTAAAGAAAAATAAATGACAAACTATATAAAGCATCTATAGAAGTTTTGCAGCACTTTAACATTGACCTGGACACTCCTGAGCTTTTGAAGAAAAAAGATGCGAACATAATATTTATTATTTATCATATCTGTATTGGTGGTGAAGTTTAATTTATATCAAGAACAATACCTAAAATATTTATGTTTATGAATCTGTTCTACTTTTATTCCATCACCATACAGGTCTGGTACAGGCTTTGGGCTTATTTTTGCGGAAGTCAAGTTACTTTTTTTGTCTTTTTTACATTGAAGTCAATATTGGGGGGTGGGGGGTGGGGGGGGAGGGTTGCATCAGGAGGAAAACGCTTTGATTTTATACACAAGATGAGAACTGGACATGTCCACAAGAGCAGAATGATCAGAATATTTTATGAACTGTGTGATGCCAGTACCAGTGCAGTCATTAGCGTACAGAGTAAAAAGGATAGGAGACAGAACAGTGCCTTGAGGGGATCCAGTGGACGTTAACTTTTTAGCCAAAAATACTTTATGAAATCGATCACACTGTGTTCGATTCACCAGGAAGTTCACAATCCAAAGACTGATACGAGGACAGACATTAAGTGAAAGTACTGTGAGCGCAAGGAAATGGGGCTGAATGATATTGAAGGCAGAGGAAAAGTCAATAAAAAGTATGTGAACAAAAGAGCCAGTTTTTGTCCAGATGACAGTAGGTATTGTGCAACAAGGTGACGGTTGCATCATTTGTGCTCCTCTTTGTTTTAAAGGCAAATTGGAAAGGTTCTAGGTGGGAGGAAGTTGACAGAAGAATGCGTTTTAGAATGATACTTCAATCATTTCACAATTATAGGGATGAGAGCTATTACAACAGGCCTGTAATCATTAAAGACTTAAAGATGTTTGTAGGATTACAATGTTATTAAAACCCTTGACTAGAAAACATAGATAAACTTATTATTTACGCATACGCACACACATACACACACACCAATGTAGGATACAATGTTGTAAGATCTTTGACCAGAAAAGACATATATATTTATTGTATACAAGCAATTCAAGCAATTCCAAAATTCAACAAAGCTAAAAACAAGACATCCTTACTTCATGAGCATAATGCATGTGTGCACATACGCACGCACACGCAAAAATACACACATCCACGCACGCACGCACGCACGCACGCACACACGCACGCACGCACGCACGCACGCACGCACGCACGCACGCACGCAACACACCACACACACACACACACACAAACGCAGAATGTTTCGTGAAGTCGAGGAAGGGGGGAAATAAAGAAAGGTTATTACAATGCAAACGCAAGTATTTTCTCTCTATGGCATGAAGGCAGGAGCATGAGATCACACCCACACCCATCCACTTACCCACATGTACACCCACATGGGCTTGCATCTGCATGTTTACATCTGATCAAACACACACACACACACACACACACACACACACACACACACACACACACACACACACACACACACACACACACACACACACACACACACATCACGCGCGAGCACACACACACACACACACACACACACACACACACACACACACACACACACACACACACACACACACACTCATGCACGCGCTGTCAATAACAGTCATAGAAGTGTTAACCTATCTCTCCAAACAAATTCAAGAACACGCCATCTAGACAATCTGGATGGAAGAATAATAAAAACTTTCAGGTCCAATTATAGTTGAAAAACTGATGTATCTGTATAACATGTACACAGAGAAAAACTACTTTCCTCTCATCTTTAAAGGGGCAAAATTCATACCAGTCCACAAGCCAGGTGAGTCTTCTTGTCCTTCAAACTACATACCAATTTCAATTCTCTTTGTCTTATCTAAACCCAGAGAAAAACATTTTTAAAAATCTGCATATTCCTACTTTATAAACAACAATCTAATTCTAATGAATGAAGATCAATCAGGTTTTCGTAAAAACTTTTTCTGTCACAGTTCTTACTCAACTTACGACAGTCTCCTACACAACATAAATGAAAATAGATATACAGGTCTTATTTTTGTTGATTTTGAAAAAAAAGCATTTGATGTTATTGATCACTCCTTGCTATTGCAAAAACTTTACCTGTATAAACTAGCACCAGAAATGATCAATCTTTTAAAAAGGTTTTTTTTTTGACAGATAGGAAGCAGCTAGTAACTGCAAATAATCAAACATCAGAACTGATATCTGTTAAACATGGAGTTCCACAAGGATCAATATTGGGCCCCCTTATATTTTCAATCTATGTAAACGACTCACCATCATTTCTGGAACGTAGCCGTGAAATGTTTACTGACGACACATCCCTCTATTTTAGTGACTTTGACCCTTACAGACTAACACTCAAGCTTCAAAACAGTATGGACAGATTAATGACATGGACTCAGGCAGGATGTCCGTTGATGGAGAGCAGCTAGCTGTCCGCTGGTCAACAGCCTCAGGCTCCAGGCCATCCCGCTCGCCACTGGGCGCTACAGCCGAGTGGTTAAGTCTCTTCCACTTCCATCCCAGGGGTCCGGGAAGTCATGGGTTTGAATTCGTATCTCAGCGGCATCTGGTGAATGAAGCGTGGGGATCTTTTCTTTTACCATCACCTATGTCAACTTCAAGTGCAGACCTGCCATTACCTTCATTCCATTCGTGTATAAAATACACAGAGAGAAGGCAACGTTAAAGACTTTATCATTCATGTAGTGTACAGTGGGGGACGTAAACGCAAACGTACCTAGCAGACATCCCTCAAGTGAGAATTGGCTACTTTCATGGTGGGCAAAAACGATTGCACAGGCAACAATCTCACGTCTGGTGAACATCAGAGCTCTAGCCAAGGAACAAGGGGGGTGGGGGGAAGGGCGAAATCCCGCCCGGCAGCGTCAGCCACAGTCCCGAGTACATACTTTTTTTTGTTTTGTTTGTTTCAGGCCTACATATTAATATCGCTATTTTAACAACGATACAACAACAACGAATAAAAACAACGAAACGGTGACAAGTCAGGTCAAGTCAAGTCAAAAACACTTTAATCACCCCTGAGGGGCAATTACAATACTGACAGGCATATTGATACGAATCATATTGAAGACAAACGATAGTCACATTTCATATTAGTTTAAACATTATATGATAGCTTCAAATAAAAACAAAATATCACAAACACTCACATTCGTACACGCGCGCGCGCACAAACACACACATACACGCACACACACAAACGCAGGCATACACGCGCACACACACACACACACACACACACACACACACACACACACACACACACACACACACAACACACACACACACACACACACACACACCACTGTATGGATACAATGTTACTAAAACCATTGACTACAAAAGACATAACCACTATAATTTACGCATGTGCGCACGCATTCGCACACGCACGTTTACATGCACGCACGCACGCACGCACGCACGCACGCTCGCACACAAACACCACACACACACACACACACACACACACCACACACACACACACACACACACACACACACACACACACACACAACACACACCACACACACCATAAATGCAATGTTTTAAAACCATTGGCTAGACAGACATATGAATTTACAAACAATCAACAAAATCAATAAAGCCAAAACTAAGGCATACCTATTGTATGAGTACATGTGCATGTATATACACGTCTATATATATTATATATATATATATATATATATATATATATATATATATATATATATATATAATATATATATATATTGACCGCATTCATAACAGTGACAATCAGGTAAGTAATTCAGAGAAGTGAAAAAAAAGACTGGGTAGTCAGTGTTATTATAAGTTTATAACCTCAGTCACTTTGCCTACAATCTGCTGATTACAAAACGACTTGAGGTCTCTCTGGTCTTCTCCAATTATTTTTGAGCAGATTCTCACAGTTCTCTGAAGACCATTCTTGTTCTTAATACTAAGGTTATTGTACCAGCAAATGAAAGCAAAACTTAGAACGCTCTCAGTGCAAGACTTGTTAAACAGAAATAATCTTTTTGTCAGCAAAAAACGAGTTAAGCTTCCTTAGAAAACACACACGTTGTTACCCCTTTTTGACAATAGTATCAGTGTTAGATCCCAGTTCAGCTTGTTGTCAAACCCAGTTCCCAGATACATGTATTTCTACTTCTTGATTATGGATGATGGTATTTTCAGCAGTGTGCTCCAATCTTCTGAAATCGATAGGAATGTCTTCAGTTTTAGAAACATTTAGCTCCAGATAGGCCTCATAACACCAATGTACGAACTCGGTGAGGGCTGGAGCATGGTCTAGGACTGATCCAGATAAAAGCAGCAGCAGAGACAGCAACAACACACAAACAAACAAAAGCAACACCCAAACGGCAGCAGCAGCAGCAACAGCAAAAACAACAACCACATACACACACACTCAAAAACACACGCACGCGCGCACAAGCACGCGCGCAAGCGTGCGCGCACACACACACGACACAACACACACTCACTCACTCACTCACTCACTCACTCACACACACACATCACACACACACCATACACACACTCAGAAACACACGCACGCACGCGCGCACGCACCCCACACACACACACTTACACACACTCACTCACTCACTCATACACACACACCACACACACACACACACACACACACACACACACACACACACACACACACACACACACACTAAATGCAAATAAATTGAAGAAACTGTTACAAATCATTCATCACATCTGGAGCCAACGCGTGCCAGGTTCCGGTCTCACACTTTAAACTAATTATCCTGAGCACTTGGCTACAGCCCTGCTTACTTACTATTTCGGCCAATACAGTCAGGGAGCCATTGTTCTTCTCACCGACGTAAGATCAGACAATCCAGGCCAGAGGCTAGGTTGCTAGCTATCTACGAGTGGTCTGACAACCGCAAACTGTTCTCAACTTTGTTGACAGCGCTGTAGCCTAAGTGGTATTGCACATGTCTACATTGTATAGCATCACCACTGTTCTCAACTGGCCCAGTCGGTATGCCGCTGTTCCAAAGGTTGTTTTCATTGAGCAGTTGTAGCAAAGGTCAAGTGGTGAAGAGGATTCTAGCTTGTTATTCCAGCCAGGGTTACAAGTGTCAGGGTTCTAGCAGTTGTAAATAAGATTTTTCACTCTGTCATGCTTCTGTTTTGTTTTGGTTTTGGTTTTTTCTTGGTGGGTTTATTTGGATCGATTTTGTGTTTTTCTCCTTAAATCGAGCTCTGAGTTCCACCTATGTAAACCATTTGTTCACTATAAAGGTAGCTGCATTCCCAGTTTGTGAGAATATCTAAACAGGACACCAGTATGTATTTGTTTTTTTAAAGTGAAATAGTATTTTGTCCCTTCCTACCTGCACACAGTTGCCTAACTCTTCCCAAATAACAGGCATGGGTGATAACAGTAGGAAAATGGTTCATTAACAGAATGAAAATGGCCATTCACAACAGTTGCAGAATGATTCCCAAACAGTTGAAAATCAGCGGAAGAAAGGGATTCCAGATGGTAAACTGACTGACAAACAAAAAGTTGAAGAACAATTCCAAATTCGGAAATAGGGCAAACATCTGGAGGGTGGGTGGGAGGGGGGGGGGGAGTGCCAATATACAAAACAAGTTACAATTAAACCCAGATAAAGCTGAAGCCATGCTTGTAGGGACTAAACACAAACTGTCACTACAACAACTTAAATATAATTCAGTAATACGCCAGTGCCTCTATCCACTGCTGTCAAGTATCTTGGAGTCGACAACACACTCTCCACGCAAAACTTCATCACCCAGACCTGTCAGTCATGCTACTATCAACTACGGTGTATTAGTGGGATTCGAAAGTACCTGTCCACTCATGCAACATCCAAACTTGTGACTTCTCTCTTTTTTTACGTCTGGACTAGTGCAATTCTCTTTTGGCTGGTCTGCCAGCATCATCTATCCATTACCTTTAAAATATACAAAACTCTGCAGATTCAACCTATCTACCGCTGGCTGCTACTCTTTTTCTATTTCTGGTTCATTGATTTGGAATGACCTCCCTCTCTCCCTTCGGGAAAAGCCTACATATGACACTTTTAGGCACTTTTTTCAAAGCTAAAATTTTCGCCTTCTGTTTCCATCTGCTATTTGTTCCAGCCTTCAAAATCTGTAATCCCTATTTACCCTGCCAAAATGCATAACCTCTATAAGCGTGTACATGCGGGCGCGCGGCATGCGTGCGTGTGTGTGTGTATGTGCGTGTGTGTGTGTGTGTGAGTGCGTGCATGCGTGTGTGTGTGGTGTGTCAAGTCAAGTCAAGTCAAGTCAAAATGATCTTTATTGAGGGTAAAAGATTAAGTTTACCCAACTTTTTTTCATCCTGCCCTCACAAAAAAAATCATGTAAATTGACTTCTAAAACATTCAAAGACAAATATCAACCTTTGTTGAAAAACTAAAATAAATCAGGATTCACTCACTCTCACTCAGTCCCATGTCCCAAAGGACGTAGGGGGGACATGAGAGAAGACGCAACAGAGATCTTTTTCCATGCTTCACGATCCTGTGTGGCTAGTAGGAGGTGTTGTAGGGGTTGGGCGGTCCAGTCTTTGATGTTGTCAACCCATGATTTCTTTTGGCGGCCTCTTCTTCTCTTGCCCTCGACTGTTCCTTGCAGGATGGTTTTTGCTAGGGTGTTGTGTCTTGTGGTGTGACCAAACCACATCAGCTTTCTCCTCTTTATGGTGGAGAGCAAAGGCTCTTGGGGGCCCACACGCTTTTTGATTTCTTCTTTCACATAGTTATTGGTCTTGTGTTCTTTGTATGATATTTTGAGAAGTCTTCTGTGGCACTTGTTCTCGAATGCTTGGATTCTCCTCTCTAACTCTGCTGTCAGAGTCCATGATTCACAGCCATATAGGAGGATAGATATCACGAGGGATTTGTAAAGGTGGTATTTGGTGCCGAAGCTGATGTTGTTGCTTCTGATGATCTTCTCGAGTCTGACTAGAGCAGATGTTGCTGTTGCAATGCGAGCTTTCACTTCATTGTTTGATGTGCCATCTTTTGTTAGGATGGAGCCTAAGTATTTAATTGGCTCACCTCTTCTAGTGTTTCTCCATTCATCTTTATTTCCGTGATGTCATTACTCGCGCTGTTGACCATGATCTTTGATTTCTCTGTACTGACCTCCATGCCGTATGCGCTCGCTCGATCTGTTAAATTGTCTGTGAGCATTTGCAGTTCTTGTTTGCTGCTGCCCATGAGGTCAATATCATCTGCAAATCTGAGGTTGCAAAGGGGTCTTCCACCAATGGAGATGGAAGTGTGGTGGTTTTGCAGTGTCTCTGTCATAATGTTTTCGAGGAAGAGGTTGAAGAGTACAGGTGAGAGAAAGCAGCCCTGGCGAACCCCAACCGTGGTCTTGAAGAACTCGCCCACGTGGTTGTTATGAAAACTGCACTTTTTGCATTCTCGTACAGAGCCTTGATGACTTCAATTAGGCAGCTGTCAATGTTGAAGTGCCTGAGTACTTGCCAGAGGCCGTCAAGGATTACTTTCCAACAAATCTCTCAAGATAAAAAACAAAACAAAAAACAAACCCAAGACAGTACAGCATAAGCTCACATCATACATACAAATGATACAAATACTATATAACATGGGCATGAATAACAACAAGCAGCCAAATGTGAGGTAGTATCAAACATAAACGCGGACTTATAGTTTGTCCATCAAATGTTTCTTCAAAAGTTTCTTAAACATTTGTTTTGAAGGAACTGATTTTAGAAAAGGGGGTAGGCTATTCCACAATGTTCTTCCTGAATAAGCAAGGCTTGATTTATAGAGATTATTATGGGGCCTGGGCAGTAACAGTCTATGGGTAGGCCTATTTTTATTGACAGCAAATTTTTCCACA
>CM060333.1:51294274-51299274 GCA_030674155.1 Stramonita haemastoma | reverse complement strand
AAAAGCGGAACAGGATTTAACGTGTGCGCAAGATGTTCTGCGTGCGTTCGCACACGGGCCTCGGTTTAAAGTCTCATCCGAAGGACTTTTGGGGAGAGTGGAGTCAGCACTGATGTTAACTCTCCCTGTGTATGTGTGTGTGTGTGTGTGTGTGTGTGTGTGTGTGTGTGTGGTGTGTGTGTGTGGTGTGTGTGTGTGTGTGTGTGTGAACGCGCATTTCGTGCGTGTAAAATGTTGCTGTGATGCTATGGGAATACCTACAATATTGTCAAGCTAGCGGAATGTGTGCAATGTTGGAAGTTTAGGGGAATGTGTGGAATATTGCCAGGCTATGGGAATTTGTGGAATATTGCCAGGCTATGGGAATGTGTGGAATATCGCCAGGCTATAGGAATGTGTGGAATATTGCCAGGCTATGGGAATGTGTGCAGTGTTGCGAGGCTATGGAATGTGTGCAGTGTTGCCAGGCTATGGAATGTGTGCAGTGTTGCCAGGCTATGGAATGTGTGCAGTGTTGCCAGGCTATGGAATGTGTGCAGTGTTGCCAGGCTAAGTCATTTCACACCCTTTTAAAGTTTGGATGTGTCTTTTGGAATAATTTAATAGTTTGTACTGGCATTAGTATCCAAGTTTTTGACTGGTTGAAAAGCCACATAAATTTAAAACAACAACAACAAAGATAATATGTCCGCTTTTACCGGGAGCTTGCCTGTCTCATGTTTTGTATCTGTTGAGTCATCCATCCATCCATCCATCACCATCCATCCATCCATCCATCCATCCATCCATCCATCCATCCATCCCATCCATTCCATCCGTCCGTCCACCCACTCACCCATCCATCTATCCACCCACCACCCACCCGTCCATCCATCCATACACCCACTACCCATCCATTCATCCACCTACTCACCTATCCCATCCTATCCCATTTATTCACCCATTCACCCATACACACTCTTTTGTCTCAGCTATTGTTTCTAACTTTGCCTCCACGTTTTTTCTACCTGTGAATCAGAATCAGAAAACTTTATGGCCATTTTATCAGAATGACACGACACCGAACATGTGTGTTAACCTATTATCCTGTAGTCACCATTTTGTCTACCTGTGTGTTAACCTATTATCCTGTAGTCACCAGTTTTGTCTACCTGTGTGTTAACCTATTATCCTGTAGTCACCAGTTTTGTCTACCTGTGTGTTAACCTATTATCCTGTAGTCACCATTTTGTCTACCTGTGTGCTAACCTATTATCCTGTAGTCACCAGTTTTGTCTACCTGTGTGTTAATCGATCTATCCTGTAGTAAACCGTTTTGTCTACTGTGTGTTAACCTATTATCCTGTAGTCACCAGTTTTGTCTACTTGTGTGCTAACCTATCTATCCTGTAGTCACCCGTTTTGTCTACCTGTGTGCTAACCATTTATCCTGTAGTTCAGCCAGTTTTGTCTACCTGTGCAACCATACTATCGTGTAGTAGACAGTTGCACCTGCTACCAACGTCATCCGATAGGCAGGTGACGTCGTGATGAGGACGGCTGCTACCACATGAGGCGAGGACGTCTGTGATGACGAGCTCAATGCCTGGCCAGTGTAGTCTGTCGCCAGCTGGGTTTCAACACGTGAGTGTTTCGTCTTTCCAGAAAAACAACAACAAAAACACAACTGCCTGAAGAAAAATGTTTGCTACATTTGGGGGAGGAGGGTGTGTGTATAGAATCATTGTTTGAAAACGTGAGAATAACTGCATGCAAAATCATGGCTGTCATTAATCTACAAGAAAATGTAAAACACAGATAAATCCATGCCTATCTGTGTGTATTTGTCAAATGAAGCTAGAGGGATTTTTTCTTATCATGAAAAACGGTAGTTGGTATTTTTTATGCTCTGAGTAGTTTCCCTGCATTTGAAGGATTAACTCTGCTTTTTTTTTTTTTTTTTTTTTACACAGTTTGACAATTATCAGGAATTATTAGAGAAGCATGCTGCAAAAAAAGCGCAAAGGAGCAATCATCCTTAAAATAGAAATAAGGCCATAGTTATTTGTTCGAACACAAGAACAGTGACAACTGACATTTTTTGTGGACTTAAAGGGAAACAACTGATTCTTTTTATGGATCTAAAGGGCAGACAACTGATTTTCTTTTTGTAGATTTAAAGAAGAAAACTGGTGTGTTTTTTAAATGTACATCGATAAGGGAAACAACTTATGTTCTTTTCGAGGGTTTAAAGGGGAGACAAAGGGAAAACAACTGATATTTTGTGAATCAAAAGGGGAGACAAGTGATTTGGGGATGTTAAGGGGAAACACCCAATTATTTTTGTGGACTTAAAGGGGAAACAACTGATTCTTTTTGTATAAATATAGGGGAAACTTATTTTCTTTTTGTGGACTCAAAGGGGAAACAACTGCTCCTTTTTGTGGAATTAAGGGGAACCAATTGATTTTCTTTTTGATTACTTTGAAGGGGAAACAACTGACTATCACTTTGTGGACTTAAAGGAAAAATTAACTGATTCTGTTCGTGGATTTAAAGAAAAAAAACGACTGATATTCTTTTGTGGACTGGAAAACAACTAAGTCTGTTTGTAGACTTAAAGGAAAAACAACTTATTCTGTTTGTGGAGTGAAAGGGAAACAACTAATTCCTTTTGTGATCTTAAAGGGAAAAAGCTTATTTTCTTTTTGTGGACTTAAAGGGGAAACGACTGATTTTTTGTGGATTTAAAAGGGAAACAACAGATCTTTTTCTGGACATAAAGGGAAAAAAAACGATTTTTTTCTGTGGACTTTAAGGCGGAACACCTTATTCTTTTTGTGGAATTAAAGGAAAAGCAACTAATTTTTCTTGTGGACAAAGGGGGGAAACTGATATTCTGATAGAAATAAAGAGAAAAGATATCTTTGTGGAGTTGCACTCTAGGTGTTTATTCTGGTACAGCATTGGATGTGGTTGACCAGTCCGACGCCGAAATAATGGTCTGTATGGCAGAGAGGGCAGATGAAATCTGACGCTAGCCTGTCAGCCATTGATATTACACACCAAAAATGGCATGAGGATAATTTTAATCGTGTACCAAACACAAACAAACGTGCGAAAAGTCATCACAGCATGTGGTGTTAGTCATTTGTGCAGAGAGCACCTCTAATGTTTCCAGCAAAACAATCAACTGCCCTGGCGCAGTGGTTCACGCCTTGGGTTATGAACTGGCAGGTCACAGGTACAGATCCCATAACTGCAATATTAAAGCATAAGAGTCATAGGGATTTTTTTTTTACTCTGGTTCCTACCCACAGTGAGTGTGTTGTGTGCTCACTGGAAAGACTGGGACCACACAGTTGAGTTTCATCCATTTTCGGGATGCGACTTTTGAAAGTATTGCTCAAACTACATGACCAACACTGCAGGTATCTGTATCTTTCGGGTCAGGTTGATGCAAGGATATATTATGAAAGAAAGCAGAGTACATCCCTGACAAAAAGTCTCAAAGCGCCTGCACTGCCATGGCAGCATGTTTATATCATTCTCATTAATTCTTATTATAAAGCAATACAAAAACGTCTGTTTTGGTGGCACCTGTTGCTCTGGTCTCATGATGACCTCAGATTCAGTTTACCTATACACTTATGTGCTTGTGGTGAGTTCGTGTCAAAGCCTTTGGGGTTGGGGGTTCGCAGGGGATGGTCGCTGGAGGAATATTGTAGTAGTTGCCTTATTTTGGCTCCGCGACTGAGCTAATACTATCCTTAGTAAGAGGACTTGGTAGAGGATATCCTGCATATGCTAGCTCATTACAGGAGCCATTGAACACCATCGAAGTGACACAGCAGCGGTGCAGGGCCCCTTTGGCTGGTGGTTCCACGGCAGTGGATGGGCCGGCTCCATTTGAACTTCCGACCCTGAGGAACTCAAACTTGAACTTAAACTCGAACTCAAACTGGAATATTTCAATATGGGTAAATGGATAAGCCAGAGGCTTCTTTACACCAGGCTCTCAGAAAAAAAAACCCACAAAAAAGGACATACGACATATGCGACATAAGCAAACTGGGTGTGGCTGTAGCGCGGGGTGAGTGATGTGAGCGCCCTGAAAACAGCAAGATAGGACGTCACAGAAGATGAGGCAGCAAAAAACTCAGTAGAAAGCTAACAATGTTTTACCTCCACAGGTCCAACGCCATCATCACCAAAGTGCCGCCTTCTGCTGGTCCCACCTCTCTGCCAATCGTGTTGGACAACGTGGTGTGTGTGGGCACTGAGACGTCACTGGACCAATGTCAGTACAATACAGAGCACAACTGCAATCACAACGAAGATCTTGCAGTGGACTGCCAGGAAGGTTAGTTGATCAATACAAAAACTAGCAAACAAAAAGTAGAACAAAACAAAACAAAAAAGCCCGCATAAGAACATTACTTTGACATCAAGGGATGGATTTTAGCTTGTATGTCTGCGTTCGTGCGTGTTTAAGTTTGATTGGTTGTTTTATTTTCTTTTAATTTAGTTGTTAATTTTGTCATCCGTTTTCACCGGCACACTATGGCCTACTCTTCCTTATAGTAAAATAGGTTTTAACGTGTGCACAAAATGTTCTGCATGCGTGCACACAGGACCTTGGTTTACAGTCTTATTTGAAGGATTTGATGAGGGGAAGGGGGAGTCGGCACTGATGATGACTCCAGAGGAATAATTCCCTTGAACGGGATTCGAACCCGTGTGAGCAGATCAAGACCGCAAAGCGGAGCCTCTGAACACCAAATAATTCTGCCCCCATAGGTGTGTGTGTGTGTGTGTGTGTGTGTGTGTGTGTGTGTGTGTGTGTGGTGTGTTGTGTGTGTGTGTGTGTGTGTGTGTGTGTGGTGTGTGTGTGTGTGTGTGTGTGTGTGTGTGTGTGTGTGTGTGTGTGTGTGTGTGTGTGTGTGTGTGTGTGTGTGTGTGTGTGTGCGTGTGTGTGTGGTGTGCGCGCGCGCATGCATGCATGCATGCATGAACGCATG
>CM060333.1:51286774-51289274 GCA_030674155.1 Stramonita haemastoma | reverse complement strand
GGATGGATGGATGGATGTATGGATGGATGGATGGATGGATGTATGGATGGATGGATGGATGGATGGATGGATGGATGGATGGATGGATGGATGGATGGATGATGGATGTGGATGGATGGATGGATGGATGTACGTACGTACGTACGCACGTACGCACGCACGCGCCTACGTTCGTACGATGTATGTATGTATGTATGTATGTATGTATGTATGTATGTATGTATGTATGTATGTATGTATGTATGTATGTATGTATGTATGTATGTATGTATGTATGTATGTATGTATGTATATGTATGATGATGCATGCATGCATGCATGCATGCATGCATGCATGCATGCATGCATGATGTATGTATGTAGTGTATGTACGTTGCCATATACCTACAGCCCCAAGCCGCTCTGGGACTCCAACTCCCCGATTTTCCCTCAGGGATGGTGTCTAAACACTACATGGGTGTATGTATGTATGTATGTATGTATGTATGTATGTATGTATGTATGTATGTATGTATGTATGTATGTATGTATGTATGTATGTATGTATGTATGTATGTATGTATGTATGTATGTATGTATGTATGTATGTATGTATGTATGTATGTATGTATGTATGTATGTATGTTATGTATGTATGTATGTATGTATGTATGTATGCGTGTATGATCTTAACTTTAAACAGTTCAGCGCTAAATTTGGTCAACAGCACACAGTATGCAGACAAAGTGAAGCTGTTTTCTTCTGTCTGCAGCCAGTGCAGAAGCCAGTGCTGACATACTGCAGGTACGGCTGGTGGGATCTTCTCCTGACTGGGGTCGTTTAGAGGTCAGCATCTTTAACCAGACCTGGGGCTCAGTGTGTAATGAGCAGATAACCAACAGAACTGCTGCTGTGGTCTGCAGAATGCTGGGGCTTCCTACGTGAGTTGAAAAGTCTGAACGCGTTTTGTGACCGTGTCGGCAGGCTGTATAGTTGTTGCGATAGATTTCAGTGTATAGTTCATACAGGGAGATGACTCTTGCCGATAATCCTGAATAGCCCCTGACGACAACATGTCGGTTAAGGAATGGTACACTGAGCTGGACCCTTTAAAACCCCGACATTTCCCAGACATCACGGCAGAGTTACTCTGTAAACATGTGTGACTGAGCATTCAAATTGTATTGATTAAATCATCACATGCGAAAAAGGAAAAATCAGCCTCAGAAAATAGTGTTCCATGATAAAACTTGAAATGGCAAAATATGATTAAATTACATTTTATCTGAAGCCTTAAATGCTGGTCGGGGTTTAAGCCTCTGTTACAGTGCGTGTGTGTGTGTGGTGTGTGTGGTGTCGTGTGCGTGTGCGTGTGCGTGTGCGTGTGCGTTGTGCGTGGTGCGTGTGTGCGTGTGTGCGTGTGTGCGTGTGTGCTGTGTGTGCGGGTATATATATGTGTGTGCGAGCGTGCGTGCGTGCGTGCGTGCGTGGTCGTGGTGTGTGTGTGTGTATCTGTTCACCGGTGTCGTGTTTAGACACGACCCCTAAAGTCAGAATGCTGTTACCTAGTTGATGGGGGGAGAAAATAAAACAGTTGTATACTCAAAACTCCCACCATTGGTGAACCTTTGAGCTCTAGCCGAGAAAAGAATACATATCTACATACCTACAAACTACCTACCTACCTTACCTACCTACCTACCTACCTACCTACCTACCTACCTACCTACCTACCTACCTACCTACCTACCTACCTACCTACTACCCACCTACCTACCTATACTACACACATACATTACATACATGTTTTTTTTCTTCTTTATTGCCTCAGGTTTTTCGTTTTCTGTTGTCCCAAGTCTTTTTTTCATGTGTTGTTGTCCCAAGTCTTTTCTTTTCTTTGTTGTTCGAGGCTTTTTTCTTCTTTGTTGTCCTACGTATTTTTTCTTCTTTGTTGTCCTACGTATTTTTTCTTCTTCCTCTGTCGCTCAAGTGATTTTTTCTTCTTCTTTTGTTGTCCCTGTCTTTTTTCTTTTTTTGTTGTTTCTCGGGTCTTTTTCTTTTGTTGTCCCAGGTCTATTTTTTTCTTAAGTTGAGGTTCCAGGAACTTTTCTTCTTTTCTTCTTCTTCTTCTTCTTCTTCTTCTTCTTCTTTCTTCTTCTTCTTTTGGTGTTCCAGGTCTATTTTCTTCTTCTTTTCTTGGTGTCCCAGGTCTATTTTCTTCTTCTTTTCTTGGTGTCCCAGGTCTCTGGCAATAGGGTTATCAGCAGCTGTGTCTGGTCCGGGCAATGGCCCCACCCTCATGTCCGGTGTGGAATGCAACGGGTCAGAGGACACATTGCCTCCTGCAAGTTTTCTGGATATGGAATACCCTACTGTACCCAGGACCAGGACATTGGCGTCTACTGCCCTGGTGAGCCCGGGATGTCCTTGTCTTGTCGGTATCTTGTCTTGTCTTGTCCTGTGCTGTCCTGTGCTGTCCTGTGCTGTCTCTGTCCTGTCCTGTCCTATCTTGTCTTGTCAT
>CM060333.1:51266774-51284274 GCA_030674155.1 Stramonita haemastoma | reverse complement strand
TACTCGTCCCCTTTATCTGAATGATTTGCTTCTGTATATGAATGCATGTTGTGCCTTATTTGCAGATGACCACTTAATTCATGCTGAGAATCATCTCTTAATCATTTTGTCATCTAATCTCCGAGACAACATACATCAACTTACAAGATGGGCAGAACATACCCTATTCCCCTATCTTACGCAAAACAAAGTCAGTGTGCATAACAATCAGACAAAAGCAACAGAACCAGCTTTATTCTATGTCCCTTATCAATTTTTCCAATTAAAAAAAAACACTTAAGAAGTAAATTTCCACAAGGTACGAGGAATCACTATTGTTCATAACTTTTCATGGCTAGAGCACATTGCCAATCTTAGTAAAACTGTATCCCAAATGGTGTTTTGGTTATTCAAAATAAAGTATTTCCTTAATCTTAGTGCAATGAAACAAAATTTCCATGCGCATAATTATAAATTCTGATATCGAATATGCATCTACCTTGTGGGATTCTGCAAGTGCAAATGCATTGAAACCTTTCAATAGTTGTTTGCAAACAAGGTAGGTATGAAAATGGGATGGAGATCAGGAGTAAGTTACAGAACTTGATGTCTATTTCTCCACCCCTTTTTTTATTTTATTTTTTTTTTTTTACCCCACAGCAAATGCCTGAGTGAGACAAGGCAGGTTTGAAAATGGATTGGAAATTAACTCTAGTTACATGTTTGCCCTTTCGTTGGCTAGAGCTCCGTGGTTCACTAAAATAGTGATATTTGTGTGTAATCACTGTTTTATGTCCCACAATTTGTATAGCTGCATTCTGACCACGGGGATGGTGTTTAAATACGATGACACCTGGGTGCATGTAGTTTTTCTTTTCTGGTTATTTGTTCCTACCGGTACACAATGGCCTACTTTTCCAAAAGGCGCAACGGTTTTTTAATGTGTGCGCAAGATGTTCTGTCTGTGTGCGGTCGCACACAGAGCCTGGATTCATAGTTTCATCCGAAAGACTTTGACATCGAGTTTGATTTTTTCGTCAAACTGGGAAGAAAGGGCGAGGCTGGAAATTGAACTCAGAACTTCACTTGTTGGCAGGCAAACGTCTTAGCATTCCTTTCAGCCTCCTTTAAATCTAGTTACAAAACAGGTGTCTGTTTTTCCATCCCTTGTTTTTTTCCATTGTTGACTGGCAGAGCTAATGCCAGAACGAGACAGACCTCTACGTATGGGAGAGGTAGAAGCTCACAGAAGATACTGCTGGACAATGTCAATTGTCAGGGGAATGAGACCAGCATCCTCCTTTGTCCCCACGTTGGCCTGGGACTCCACAACTGTGGCCACTCCGAAGATGTTGGGGTTTCTTGCTCCCCCTCTGTTGGTCAGTTACTGTGTGTGTGTGCCTGCGTGCGTGCCTGCGAGCGTGCGAGTGTGTGTGCGTGCGTGCGTGCGAGCGTGGGAGTGTGTGTGTTGTGTGAGTGCGTGCGTGCGTGCGTGCATGCGTACATGCATGCGTGCGTGCATATTTATGCATGTGTACATGCTTTCAAGTACATTGTCTATGTTTTTGTTTGAAGTTGTTACCTTGGTTGTGGAATCTTTTCTTGTATAAGAATCTGGATAATCTATCGAACTGTGCCAGCTCTAAAAAAATCTTCAAGTAACAAGTTGCTGTCCAACAAAAAGCACTAACAGGCCTGTGTAATCAAGGAATTTGAAGCCCGATTTGTTAACGGTTAAAATGAAGCCATTGCTAAGCACAAACTGCCTTTAACAGCACACAAAATGTCCCAGACTAGCACAGTGCTTTTAGCAACACACGATATCCCACAGTGCCTTTAGAAACACACATAATGTCCCAGACTAGTACAGTGCCTTTAGCAACACACGTAATGTCCCAGACTGGCACAGTGCCTTTAGACACACATATGTCCCAGACTAGCACAGTGCCTTTAGAACACACATAATGTCCCAGACTGGCACAGTGCTTTAGAAACACACATAATGTCCCAGACTAGTACAGTGCCTTTAGCAACACACGTAATGTCCCAGACTAGCACAGTGCTTTTAGCAACACACGATATCCCAAAGTAGCACAGTGCCTTTAGAAACACACATAATGTCCCAGACTGCACAGTGCCTTTAGCAACACACATAATGTCCCAGACTGGCACAGTGCCTTTAGCAACACACATAATGTCCCAGACTGGCACAGTGCCTTTAGCAACACACATAATGTCCCAGACTGGCACAGTGCCTTTAGCAACACACATAATGTCCCAGACTGGCACAGTGCCTTTAGCAGCACAGATAATGTCCCAGACTAGCACAGTGCCTTTAGCAACACACATAATGTCCAAAAAATAGCACAGTACCTTTAGCTACACAGATAATGTCCCAGACTAACACAGTGACTTTAGTAGCCTGGAGTTAACATCAGTGCTGACTACACTCTCCCCACAAGTCTTTTGGATGAAACTATAAACCGATGCCCCTTTGTGCGAACCTACACAGAACATTTTCTGCACACGTTAAATCCTGTTCTGCTTTTCGTAAGAGTAGGCCATTGTGTGCCAGTGGGAACAGATGACAATATTTACACAACTACATCCACATGGGGACTGAATGAAAAAAAAAAGCACCTGAGTGCTTATTCCATTATCCTCGATATAAAAGAATAAAATAAAAGAATAAAATAAACAAAAAATAGTAACACACAATATCCCAAAGTAGCACAGTACCTGTAGCAACACTTATAATATCCCACAGTAGCACAGTGCTTTTTAGTAAACACACCAATGTCCCAAAGTAGCACAGCGGCTTTAGCAACACACATAATGTCCCAAAGTAGTACATAGTGCCCTTAGTAACACACAGTTTACAAAGTCATTCGGATGAGACTATAAACCAAGGCCCAGTGTGTAAACGCATGCAAAACACCTTGGCATATGTTAAAACCCCATGTTAAAACCCCATTCCGCCTTTTGGAAGAGCAGGCCATCGTGTGCCGGTAGGAGCCGATGACAAAATTATTTTTTAAAAAACCAGCATGCACACAGGTTGTGTTTAGACACCATCCCTGAGGGGAAAAAATAATGGGTAGGCGCTGCACTTGTGGCCACGCGCTCTCCCCCAGAGAGCAGCCCGAATTTCATGCAGAGAAATCTGCTGTGACATAAAGTGGTATAAACTAAACTAAACAATGTCCCAAAGTAGCACAGTGCCTTTAGCAACACACATAATGTGCCAAAGTAGCACAGTGCTTTTAGTAACACACAATGTCCCCAAAATAGCACAGTGCCTTTAGCAACACACATAATGTCCCAAAGTAGCACAGTGCCTTTAGTAACACTCAATGTCCCAAAATAGCACAATGCTTTTAGCAACACACAGATTGTCCCGAAGTACACAGTGCCTTTAGTAATACACAATGTCCCAAAGTAGCACAGTGCCTTAAGTAACACACATAAGGTCCAAAAGTAGCACATGCTCTAGAACTCAACACACTTAATAATGGTACACTTTTTTTTTAAAGCATCTACTGTAATAATTTACTGGGACTAGAACAAAGTAAAGAAAAGAAAAGTAAATCAAGACCTTGTGTATTACAGAATTTATGCAATGGGACATATTAAGCACAATGAGTCATGAAAAGACCAGCTAAAAAGTGCCATATCTGGCACAAGCATGCATTGATTTATTAGTATCCACTTCTCATGAAAAGTCCTGGAAATAGTTTATGTCCTTGTTGAGTAACAGCATAATGCATGTGATGCAGGGATCAAAGCATTTAGCTGTGCAGCCCTTGGCCATGACTCTGCTCCACCAGACCATTCTTGGAGATGGTCGGTCTGATCCATTGTAATGTCTAGAAAAGACTGCTCTGACACTTTGGCTGAAGAATATAGCAGGGACAGTCTGGTAAATGGTCAACCCACAATGCCTGATTTCAACAAAAACAGCTGCCACATCACCCTAAAATACTGATAGCTTCATCGACTTAGTGCTTAACAGTCTACAGTGTTTTTGTAGCAAAGTCGGTGGTGATGGCACTGATGAGATGCTGTGTGGAAAAGATATGCCTTAATTCATCAGGTACTTGTGCATGGCAGTCAAGGAATTTAGAACATCAACTGCCCCATGAACCTATTGTTCTCGTTGATGAATGCTGCACATAGTAAAGAGATCCTCTTCTCTTTTTTGACATATCTGTCGGCAATACCCATTGCCTGCAGGCCAACAAACAATGACAAGACATCAACTGTTTAGTTGTCAAAGCAATGGACTGCCACAGTGGAGACAATTTCCACTTTAAATACTTACATCCTTCTGTCTTCCCAATCTTCTTAATGTTGAATCAAGACCCTTCAAGTATCTGGTACAAAGATGCCAACAAAAAAAATTACACTTGTCCATCAGTCCATCAGTTCCTTTTTTGTCCACTTGCATTTGTGATGGTGCAGTTTCTCTTCAGCACCATCACCTGAATCTCCTTTGCCAGGTAGCTATTTATCTCCAGAGCTGCCTGCAGATTTGAAGTGACTTGTGTCAGGATTGACAAATCTACAGGAACTGAAGTGGACATATTGATTCAGGAGAATAAACTCACCATGCTATAACTATTATACATGTGTTCATTTATTATCTTTTAATGATTAACTTAGTGAAGAAATGGCATATTATTTTTTAGGTTGAAAAAATTCATTCTAAAACAAAGTATACATTCTTAGGAACTTTACTTCAGATTTCTGCAATGGCCAGTGTTCCAATCTGGTGCAAGCAAACAGAGTTATATCATTTTTTTTCTGTACGGACCAACAATGCTCCATTCAAGCACATGAACAAATTACACAAAACACAACTTTTGTTCTTTTTTCACCGTACACACAGCAATATGCCACAATACCCATTACACATATGCATTCAGCATCCATGAGCAGGATCAGTTGCAGCCATTTGATCTTTCTGTGTAAACAGCCAGTAGTAAGCACAGTGAGTGTAGCACTGTGTCAGCTACCAGCTAAATACAAGGTGGGAAAGGAAGTACTTGGTTAATGCAAAAGATGGATTAGAAGTGCAGGGGACAGAAGTCACGAATCAAGAAAAGCAGCTGTCTCTATGCTCTAGCTCAGTTGTGTCCTTTAAACATGTAGCAAAACCTGTCAAAACTAATGTTTCATATTTGGCACTAATGGAACAAAAGGGTTTAAAAGAGATCAAAATCAAAGATAATAAGAAACAAAATGTTATAGCTAGGAACGGAATGCTCTAAAACAACCACATTTGCAAAAAAAACCCCAGAAAACAAAAGATTCCCTTTCCACCCCCCCCCCCTTGAATTAAACAAAATACAGGAAAAGTAGCCTTTCCTGTGAAAATCAGATCCCAAATGGCAAACGTGAGAAAACTCACTGATATGTCAAATATTTTTAATTAGAGAGTTGGCATGAACATGGACAAGAACTGCTTGAGACTACCAAGCATCACTACTGGTGAAATGACATGATGCAGGTCCAGAAGAGCAGGAACCTTTGTCACTAAAACGGCAAAGTTACTGATGCCATCAAGCAGCTAAAAGAAGGCAAATCTCCTGGAATGGACAACATATCCATTGACTTTCAGAGAACTCAGGCCCTTCCAGTTTTACAGCTTTATGCCATCTATGCAAAGGAATTCGGGTCTGCCAATGTCGCAGCGAGTAGAAACTACAAACAACAAAATTTTTCATGCTTCACAAGGGCAGGGATACCAAAGACTGCAGCCATTACACAACAATCACCTTGATAAGCCATACAGCCAAAATTCTTCTGATCCTCCTCCTCAACAGAATGAAAATTAAAGTAGGAAGAGAAATATATGATTATAGACAGGATAGAGACATGGAAGAGGAACAAAGGCCATGCTACTTGTGCTTTAGATACTATTAGAGAAAATTAGAAACTCCGAAGAAAGACAAAAAATGGCATGATATTGAAGATGCATTAAAAAATTCACTAGCTTCAGCACTTATAGCCAATGATATAACAAGCTTGGGAAGAATCCTGTACAGAGTCCATGCATAGCTTGCCCCCGCCCCCCATACCCCCCTCCTTCCGAATTATAAAAAGTCAGTAGTACAGATCTGGATTACATTCACTCTATCAAATATTTAGGCTCTTAAAGAGAAAATGGCCCTTGTCTGAAAGGCATAAAGGCTAGAACTGGTATCGACAAGCAAGAGATTGCTTTAATTAAACAAAATTCGAAAAGACAGAGGCGTACCTATACATTTTAAATTAAGACATGTCAAAATACTGATCTGGCCAGTAATGCTGTATGGATCAGATTGCTGAGATATATTGGTAATGAAATCAGAAACAGGCAGAGATGATGGCACTCTCCAAGGTAAGGTTGGGGGCAGAAGGAAAAGAGGCAGACCACCACATCCTACATTGCCAAAATCAATTACATCAGTGGTCTGGGAGGGCCACTGGGTATCCTAGAACTTAACAGAGAGAGAGAGAGAGAGAGAGAGAGAGAGAGAGAGAGAGAGAGAGAGAGAGAGAGAGAGAGAGAGAGAGAGAGAGAGAGAGAGAGAGAGAACCCAGGTGAAATTGCAACAATAGGGATGGACAGAGTTAAGCTGAGTGGGTAGTTGTGAGTACCTATTAACAATCGATTGATTGTCAAATATTGCAATTTAATTTGTTGTAAGTGTAACATTAAGAAGTGTGTCCCACATATAGACAAATAAAGCATGCTTAGATGAATTCCAGATCCAAACTACAAAAACAATTTCTTCATGAATTAACGACCTCTAGCCCACTTCCAGAGGAAGATTGCATAAACAAACATAGGTTATAATCTTGTGCAATCCTTTCTCCTTTCTGAACAAAAAACCCTAGCAACTCTCATGTATAAGGCAAACTTTCTCCTCTGAAGCACTCTCATTCTCAAAATTAATAGATTCTTAGCTCGTGTGCATATCGCACAGGGGCACATATCACACAGGGAATTGAAACTGGGAAACTTTTGTGCACAAGACATTGACGTCAAATCCATGCTTTATTTGTTCAAGTTAATGGTGAAAATGCACCCAGCATTCAGCAGGGCAGGTGACTAGTAAAGTTGCTCTAGGACTAGCATGGAGTAAACATATCAATCACAGGACAAGGTGGAGGAGGGGGGGTGTCAATGCAAATGATTGCAGCCTTGTTGTCCCTATTTCAGTATAAAAGAAATTACCATAAATCTTAGAGTTATATGCAGCCATTATTTAAAATAGTATCTTCATCCTTGAAATACTTGACAGTAAAGTGTTGTTGATATAAATATTAAGGAGCTGTGTCCCGCTCTTTTTCTATCTGTCTTAGTATGTTTTGTCGTTTTATATTTTTTTCTCTCTGAATTATGTCTTTAATCAAAGAATGAATTGTTACCTGTGTAAACAGCTGAACCTCCAGTTGCCAGTGGGCAGGTGTCTTCGTCAGTGCCATAGAGGGTGGAGGGAGCAGAGGACGGCTGCTAGCCACAGTCAGTGGAAGGCAAGGGACGTCTGTGATGACGAGGCTTCCAATGCCCTGGCCAGTGTAGTCTGCGCCAGCTGGGTTTCAACACGTGAGTTGCATTTCAAATCAAGTCAAAATTATTGTGATTCTCCCAAGAAAGGGCATTCTTAACACTGACAGGCACATCATTTAGTAATAATCGATAATCTGTAGGAAGAAATCCCACATGAAGCAAATTCATTACTGACATTAACTTTGTTTAAACATCAAATCAAATTTACACAGCACAGACAGACAGACAGACAGACAGACAGACAGACCCACCACAACAACAAACACACACACACACACACAACACACACACACACACACACACACCACACACACACACACGCTCACGCTCACACACACATTCCCATGCACACATGCTCTCAAACAAATCACACACACACACCACACCACACACACCACACACACACACACCACACCACACACACACACACACACACACACCACACACACACACACACACACACACGCACACACAACACACCACACCACACTCATGCACACACCTGTGCTGAATAAAAATCTCAAAGAGGGCAAAAATCTCAAAGGGAACAATTCATATAAAGTTGAATTTCTCTGAAAGAAATTATAAAGACCACACACATATACAATAGGTCAACATTCCTAACAATAAAAAAAAATCACAGTGTTTTTCAAGTATGCTTTCTTTATGTCTGGAAAAGTAGTCAATAAACATGTGGCTTCTTAACCATCTTAGTCCCAAACCTGGATTTGCTGGGATTGAATAATTGCCCCCCCCCCTCCTTAATCCCAAACCGGGCTTTGCCGGGATTTACACACAGTAGATTTCCATCATGCTGTGACCATCACCAATTGCTACCTCATGCCAAAGCTCTATCAGGACTAGAGGTATAAACCCTGCTGAGAGTCTGGGGGTACAAATAACCTAGTGGTCAGAATATTGCACTCGCAATTTGACAACCCGGTTTGATTCCTGCTCAAGGAGATTTTTCTCCTGGAGTTAATATCAGTGCTGATTCCACTCTCCCCAAAGTCCTTCAGATGAGACAATAAACTGAGGCCCTGTTGTGAACGCACACTGAACATCTTGCACACACGTTAATCCTGTTCGCTTTTCATAAGAGTAGGCCATCATGTGCCGATGGGAACAGGTGACAATTACAAAAACTGCATACACACGGGGACTGGATGTAGAAAAGCACAAGAGTGCTTATCCCATTATCCTGTATAAAAAGAAAGAAAGAAGTAATTATACCTGTTGGTATGTACTTAGAAGGAGGAAAAGACAAGTGAGCATGTGTGCCTGACCTGATTTCATGATGGAATGCGAAATCTAGGGGCAGTTTGTATTCAGAGAATCCTAATGCAAGAGGGTTAAAGTTATAATTGATGGCTGTTGCACATATAGAATGTGACACTCCACCAGGAAGTGAGTTGCTTAGTACCTGACCCACTTTTCCATGAGGAGCCATTTCAGACAGGTAGGGTCAGGTTGTCAATTTTTATATTTTGATTGGTAATAAAACAATAGGCAGTGCTCTACCTTTAACTAAATATTAATAATATGTCAGTATCTAAAAATTTACCTCTGGTGCAGTGTGAATCATAATGTGGTGAAGCATCACAAATAGAACATTGTATCAATCAAAAATCACAGTATTACTCTAAGTATAACTTCTTTATGTCAGGAAAAAAGTCAATATACATCTAGCTACTTCATGCTGTACTAAATGATGGCTATAATCTTTGTTGGTGACGTATTTATTCAATACAATAAGTTTTTTTTTATCTTAATGGTTGCATGAAAGATATATGTAACCCTCCACCACAGAATCAGTCAGCACATTACCCAATTTTGCACTAGGAGCCATTAAAGGCAGATGGGGGTCAAGTTGTCAATTTTGAGGTTTTGATTGATTATTAAACTATATCTGTTACTCTACCTTGTAATGAAATATCAAGGCATAATTTTTATTTCTTTGCTTTTAAAAGTGTTTTGAAAATACCCAAGCCTTCATTCTGACAACCTGTTACAAAAATAAACTTGACCGTTTCTCATTTTGTCACATCCTGAAGTCTATCATTTCAATTTTTAATAGCTGTGCACAGAATTGTTCAAGTTTCGATCTGTTTTTTAAAGTAATAGTCCTTTTATTGCAGATTAATAACTTGTCAATAACTGAAAATTGACTTCTGGTGCAATGCGACTTCTTATGTTGGGGAATGTCACATATCTAAATAGACTATGATTACCAGTTTCTATTTTCTGCTTAAAGCAGATCCTTTAAAGGTGTCTGAACACAATCATTAAAAAAAATTATTCTCAAATTTGATCATGATTTGATCAAGAAAAATTCATAAAAGATATTAATTTTGTTTATTTTCAACCATATATTTACAAAATTGACATTCTTTATTTTGATTTCATTCACAATAATGGTATACATCGCTTCTGAGTGGCAAAACATTACATCTCATCTGTGACACAGCTGCTCTAAGCATTAAGCATCTAACTGCAGAAGATATTTTTCTTTACCAAAGGTTGTTTTGAAACTCCTATAGCTGTCGTATCTGTCTAGGTTCCTGATTGTATTATCTTCTTCCTCAATAAATATATCATTCAGTCTTTGTTTAAACAGAATTTGTTTTTTGATAAAGCCTTAATGTCACTAACTTCCTTTTGAAGCCACACAAAACCAAATCCTGCATGAGACAATGGCATTGACAATGACAATTATTTATTCAAGAAAAGACCATGGCCCCCTTTGAAAGGGTATGCATCATTTGTATCGGTTTGTACATTCCACACTAAAGTACTGTACCTCCAATACATGCATAACATTTTTTGTTCAATCGAAAGGAAAATCATGACATCATCTTTTTCTTTTTTTGATGGACTTGTACATGTACATATCAACAGTTCAAATAGTGTTTTCATTTGTACAGGACAAAAGTAGGACTAGCAAAAATAGTCCTAGTTTCCTATAGAACTTAGAAGGAATGTATTTTATCTTTAAGTCTTCAAGTGCTAGGCAACAAGAAACAAAATGTACCTCATCTTTTCTATTCAGTTTACACACTTCTTGTGATGATTTCATCAGAAAAACCTCACACGCTCTTTTCAGAGTATATGTAGCTCTGACTAACTTCTTCTGCATCCTTTGTAGTTTTAGGCCTGCCAACCTGGCTACATGATCTATTAGCCTACAGATTTCTGGGTTGACTTTTAGCACACAGACAGCACAATTTTCTTTTTTCTCTTGTCTTTATCAACCTTATCCTTAATTCTCTCTTCAGGCATTTTTGACTTTGCCTTATTCTATTGGCAAGATTCTTACAAACAGATATTGTCTCCTTTTCTAGTTCATATGCCTTTCTGTTCTCTTTGAGATGTCCTCAAATTGATTCTTTTGGGTTTCAGACATTTTGCCTTCCCCATATAGAAGACTGTCAATCTGGTACTACATATTCTTATCAATTTCAATTTCAGAAAATATGAAATATGGTGTTCCTCACCCAAAGAATCACAGTGATTGTGACAAGTTGCCACTGCTTTCACATTGGCTGAGACTATACTCTATTTGTTCTCTTTTTGGCAAGAGCTTTGCCTTAGTGCTCGTCCCTCAAACTCTGCTCCTCCAAATTCAAAGATTGTACTTCTTTATATTGCCCCAATCCTTGATTGGGATCGATATGATCATATGTTGAGAAGTATTGATAATTATCTGAAGTCTTTCCCTCTTCCAATTTGAGAGTCTTTTCCATTACCGATTTTGCCATGAAGTTGTATGAGCAATTTATATATATATATATATATATATTATATATATATATATATATATATATATATATATATATATATATATATTATATATATATATATATATACATACATATATATATATATATATATATAATTTTGATTAATAGGCAATATATATATATATAAAAATATATATAGAAGAAGAAGGCACCCATCAGTCTCAGAACACTATGGAGTTGCACTCTTGTCTTTAGAGCGCAAAGCCTGGATAAGTAAGAATGGAGGGCAAGCTGTTACCCATGCAGTATACCCCCCCTCATCTCCACACCACTGGAATGATCTATTGGAAAGGCAACAACCAATATGAATGGTTCCAGTACCATCACAGGGGCCACCAGAACATTGCCATATACAGCCCCGAGCCACCCTGGGACCCCAACTCTCCAATTTTTCCTCATGGATGGTGTCTAAACACGACACCTGTGTGCATGCTGGTTTTTTAAAAATAATTTTATCATCCGCTCGTACCGGCAAATGATGGCCTGCTCTTTCAAAAGGTGGAATGGGATTTTAACGTGTGCTCAAGATGTTTTGCATGCATTTGCACATAGGATCTCGGTTTCTAGTCTCATCCAATGACTTTGACATTCAGTTCGATTTTTTCATCAAACTGGGAAGAAAGGGCGAGGCTGGGTACGAACACAGAAACTCATGGTTTATATATTGGCAGGTGAATGTCTTAAGCATCCTGCCACCTTCCTTCCTTCCATATAACAGGGTTCGCGCTAGGATTTTTTAAAACCGGTACTGGGAGTTGCCATTTCAGAGATATCTTGACCAACTCCCCCAAAATCGGTCCCCAGAAAATAAAATCCGGTACCTGCTGTGAACAAAACGAAACTATTCAGTGAGGGGGTGGGGGAGGGGGGGATTGTTTGGCAGCAAAATTAAATCTAAATTGAATGCGAATCTCTCGGACTTTGACTGCCGTGCTGCTGTCACTCGTTTCTTGTGCACGAAGACACGCAGGAAATAGGATTTTTTTTCTAGTGCCTGTGTCACTGTCTGTGTCAGTCTGTTGTTTTGCATGGCATCATTTGTGTGACTTATATTCTTCTTTCTTGTTTCTATGCTTAGCGCTCATCTAGATCTTTCCTTCACATTAGATTTAGTTTTCGACTCTTCTCTCTCAAAGCAACGCGCAAATTCATAGTCATAGACCCTCTGTTCGTAAGAGCAGGCCATCGTGTGCCAGTGGGAACAGATGACATTTACAAAAGTGCATACACACCGGGACTGAATGTAAAAAGCACAGGAGTGCTTATTCCATTATCCTCGATATAAAAGATTAAAAGAATAAAGAATAAATAAACTTAGTAATTACTCATTTACACATTTACTCATTGTGAATGGAAGTCATTGTCATGCCGAGAAGAGCGCGAAGCTCTATTCTAGAACAGTAAAGCTTGCTGTCCGTGCTAGGCTAATTAAATGAGGCTGGCGCCAAAGATGTTCATCGGAAGGGGTAGGAAGGGGTAGGTGCGTAAGCACAGTACAGGCGCATGACAGACTGTCAGAAAACGTCACTTCAGACTTTTTTTTTAGACGTAAATCTAATCGGTCACAGGCAAACAGAATCGGTACGCGGTACCGGCTGCTTCGAAAATTTCCGGTATTCCCTGTTTACAATCGGTAAAATACCGACAATTACCGGTTATCGCGAACCCTGCATATATATATATATATATATATATATATATATATATATATATATTGTATTTTTTTGTATTTTGTATTTTGTACCACTTTATGTCACAGCAGATTTCTCTGCATGAAATTCGGGCTGCTCTCCCCGGGGAGAGCGCGTCGCCACATGTGCAGCGCCTACCCACTTTTTTTTCCCTGCATGCAAGTGTATTTGTTTCCCTATCAGAGTGGCTTTTTTCTACAGAATTTTGCCAGGGACAACCCCCTTGTTGCCGCGGGTTCTTTTACGTGCGCTAAATAGTGATGTGTAACACACGGGACCTCGGTTTATCGTCTCATCCGAAAGACTAGCGCCCAGACCACCACTCAGGGTCTAGTGGATGGGGAAAAAGTTTTGGGTCCAAACGGGGTACGAACCCCGCACACTCCGACCCGGACTCTTTGCTTTCTAGGCAAGGCGCGTGACCACCTAGACCCACCGATCCACCATATATATATATATATATATATATATATATATATATATATATATATATATATATATATATATATATATATATATATATATATATATATATATATATATATATAACATTACTCATTAATCAAAATGACATACAGGGGAAAAAACTGCCCAAGAAAATAATTTTTACAATCAGAATAGAATATGATTTCTGAGATTATGTAATAATGTGGATATATTCAAAATACAACTGAGATACCAATTCAGATGATGACAATTTTCAACAAACTTTTTGAGAGTGTGGAAATTTCTTCCAGATGACTACCAGAAGCATACACAATATGACTATCATGACACATGCCCATCTCATTGATCACACAGTTGCAGTAAATTTCAAGAAATCGAATTGTTGGATTTCTGAAAGGTTACCAAGAAGAATAGGGAATGTACAACTAAAGTAGACTTGGTAAAGCTTTGGTTGTGTGTATAGTAACTAGACTTGTGTATGACAGTTCGTAATGTGCTAAGAACTCTTTGATGCTTTTGATATGCAGACTTTGAAGTACTCAGTTTTAGAGCAAATCTCTTGATGCTTGATCGCACATTAACTGTTAAAAGTAAAAGTAACTGTGTACTATATGAGAAGCAAAAGAAACGATAGAAATCCAGACACGTGAGCTGATTTGCATCAAACAGGTCCAATGCCATCATCACCAAAGTGCCGCCTTCTGCTGGTCCCACCTCTCTGCCAATCGTGTTGGACAACGTGGTGTGTGTGGGCACTGAGACGTCACTGGACCAATGTCAGTACAGTACAGAGGATAATTGTGGTCATGATGAGGATCTTGGGATTGACTGCCAGATTGGTCAGTTTAATTTTTTTTCTGTCTTTGTCTATATTTATAGATATAAACAAGTTATTATTAAAGAAATACTACACTATGTATACATATATACACACATTATATGTGTATGAGCCACAATCTTGGATTAGGAACTGAATGTGCCATGCTGACAACTTTCAAACTAGCATTTAACATAACCTATTAACAAATAGGTAGCATCCTTAAGGTCGATCACATACACACATACGCAGGCACGCACACACACATACAAACACACACATACAATCAGCAACATCTCCTAGCCCTCGCCCCCAAAAACCAAAGATAAACAACAATAGGAATACAAATACCCAGTACAGGAAAAATACTAACCCCCCCAAAAACAACAACAACAAAAACCAAAAAACAAAAACAACAACAACAAAAAAAAAAACAAAAAAAAAAACACCCTTACAAACAAACAAGAAAACAAACAAAAACAACAACAACAACAACAAAAAACATCCGATTAGAGCATCTTTAGAGTCTAAAGCAATCACAATAACAAACCAACTGGACTATGAATCAGCGATCTAAAAAAGTCATACATAAGTGACAGATTGTTAAAGATAGCTGATGGAGAATTTACCATCAAAACGGGAATATGCCCTTTTAAGCTGCTGCATGTTAGTACATGATCTACTGTTATATCATTACCGCATATGCAAAAAACATTTCCAACATATTTTGTCTTAAAGCAATTCAATTGTCTTAAAGCAGTTATTTTTGGGTATTCCCGTTCTTTTTCTGGGAGGGGTATTGAGTGTTTTCTTATGTGAAATTAAGTAACTATTTAGTTATATTTTTCATTGGAATTACTGATTTTGTTAGAGTTTGTTAGAACTGCATTTCCGGTTTTTGCTTACTGTAGTTCAATAGGTTAATGACAAAAAGGTGTTTTTTTTTTTAATTTTTATATTTTTTTAAATTTACTTAGCAAGTATTGACTCCCTGAGGTTCTTTATCCCATACATTGCCAACCGCACCCTCTTTTTCTGACACTCATACACCCACCTACTCCCCCCCCCCCCTCCTTCCCGTCTAATATCACTATTTGTGAAAAGACGTTAAATGAATTTGAACACACACATACAGACACACACACACACACATACAGACACACACACACACACACACACACACACACACACACACACACACACACACACACACACACACACACACACACACACACACACACACACACATCTTGGAGTTGAGCCAGGATATACTGATGACAGGTTTATTCAATGTGTTCATTTATGGCGTCAATCACAGCACTGAAACCACCCTGGTTCATACCTAAAACATGTTTCTCCATGCTTCTGACTCGGGGAAAATCTCCCTTCTTACTCTTCTCGACTTATCTGCTGCCTTTGACGCTATAGACCATTCAACTCTTCTCTCCTGTCTCCAAAACATGTTTGGTATTAAAGGCACAGCCCTCACCTGGATTACTTCGTACCTTACAGACCGATTCCATACAGTTGCAGTAAACAAGATTCAATCAGCGCCTGCCAAACTGGAATGTGGTATCCCTCAGGGATCAGTTCTAGGCCCTCTTCTTTTTACCCTCTATACTGCTCCACTGTCACATATAATAGACCATCATCATATCAATTATCAATTTTATGCCAAATGCCTCTCAGATTCAAAGCAGTGATACACCCAAAAATCTGCCTTCTCTCTTGATGAATATGACCAACGGCCTTCAAGATATCTAACACCGGATGATACAAAACAAGTTACTACTTAATGCAGATAAAATCGAAGCCATGCTTGTAGGCACCAAATACAAACTCTCCTCCATTTCAACAATTTCAATAGAATTCTGTAATACATCAGTTCCGCTATCCACTTCCATGAAGTATCTTGGGGTCATTGTCGACAACACACTCTCCATGCAAAAATTTAATACCCAGACCTGTCAGTCATGCTACTGTCAACTACGGCATATTAGCGCAATTCAAAAGTATCTGTCCACTGATGCAACATCCAAACTTGTCACTTCTCTTATTCTTTCACGTCTGGACCATTGTAATTTTCTCTTTTGGCTGGTCTGCCAACACCATCTATCCACTCCTTTTAACATACAAAACTCTGCAGCTTTTCTGGTCCTCAGAAAGAAAAAATCTGAACACATTACCCCTCTCTTGCAATCTCTCCATTGGCTGCCCTACCACAGAGAGTAAACTACAAGATCAATACCCTCTGTTACAAATGTCTCCACAAAACTGCACCCTCCTACCTCTGTAAATGTCTTCACCTGTACACACCTTCTCACTCCCTCGCTTGCCCGCAGATACTTTGTCCCTAAGAATACTTAGATTCAACCTATCTACTGTTGGTCGCCGCTCTTTCTCTGTTTCTGGTCCATCGATCTGGAATGACCTCCCTCTCTCCCTCCGGCAAAAGTCTACTTATGACACTTTTAAATCCAACCTCAAGACACACTTATTTCAAACTTAAGATTTATTTTCTCCCTCTGTTTCCATCTCTTACCTGTCCCTGCCTCCAACATCTACCTGCCATAGTGTATAACCTTTATAAGTGTGTGTGCACATACTTGCGTGCATATGTGCTTGTGTGTGTGTGTATGTGTGTGTGTGTGTGTGTGTGTGTGTGTGTTGTGTGTTGTGTGTGTGTGTGTGCGCGCGCGCGCGCGCGCGCGCGCGTGTGTGTGTGTGTGTGTGTGTGTGTGTGTGTGTGTGCACATGTAGAACTCAGAGGCATCAGTGGAATGGACGGAGTTTCCACTGAAGAGATGAAACACAAAGTCTGCTGAACTTCCCTGCAAAGTGCAAGTGGCTGGTTTGTGGTTAGAGGTCTTACCATAGATCTCTTAGGACAATTGTCATTCTCCACAATACAGTTTGGGAATTTTGTATGTCACATTGGGCAATACGTGATTCCAAGAGTTAGGTGCTATAGCTAAAACAGCAGTAGACTTGATTCAAACAGTTTGTTGCTTTTCTGTTGTCTAGCATTGTATGCGGCATATGTCATTTCTACAAAGAATAAGAGGCCATAAGGTAGGACAAGCACAGAAAATACCTAAAATCATGACCTATTTCAGCCACAATTTTTTTAACATTCAGGATTAAAGAAAGCACTGACATTGCATTAAGTAAGTTTTTCCCTGAGATTAGGGTTACAGCAGATCATGTC
>CM060333.1:51239274-51261774 GCA_030674155.1 Stramonita haemastoma | reverse complement strand
TTGGGTAAAAAACTCATTATCTAGAGGATGAGACGAGGACAGATGTTTATAGAGAGTAATTTAAGTGCTAGGAAATGGCGCTGAATGGTATTAAAGGCAGATGAAAAGTCTACAAAAAGTATATTAACAAAAGAGTCAGGTTTTTCTAAGTGAGAGAAGCCATTGTACAGCAAGGTAATAGTAGCATCCTTTGTACTTCTATTGGCTTTGCATGCAAATTGTAGAGGATCTAGATATGAGGAAGTGGAGAGAATAAGCTGTTTCAAAATGATTCTGTCAAGCATTTCATTACTATTGGTGTGAGAGCCACTGGTCTGTAGTCATTTAAGGATTTGGGGTGGCTATTTTCCGGAACAGGACAAATTATTGATTTTTTCCAGAGACTAGGTACATGGCATACTTTTAAAGACATAGTAAACAAATCAAAGTTGTACTGCTTCCAGGCCTAAAGCATGCTTGTTGTTCTGTATGCATTTCTTTGCCATGTTTTTTTGTTTAATATTGCGAATGATTCTCAGCATTATTTTGCATGGGTAGCTTAGTGGTGGTGGACCTCTATCAGTTGGTGTTCACTATGGAATTTGCACCAGAAGAAAGGTCATTTGTTCAGCAACAGCGCTGGCTGTAGCTGGTCAGTCCAATGCGGGAGTGGCAGTCTCTGTTGCATCTGATGCAGATGTGGCTTGTTGAGGTGGCTGGAGTACATGCCTTCCGCTTGGCTCTCTTTTTGTTTGCTGTGGTGTGGATCTTTTCTTCACCACACTTCAACTGTTTGTGGAGAACACTGCACCATTTGCTGCAGTCAGCGGCTACCTCCTCCCAGTTCTCTGCGTTGATGTCTAGGGCCTTCATATTATGCTTGCAGATGACTTTGTAGTGCAGTTGGGGGCGGTCAGTGGTTCTCTTGCTGGAGCGAGTAGTTTATACAACTAATTACTTGGTAGTTTTGGCATTCCTTAGTTTACCTTTCTTTAAAATTAGGATTATAAGAGACTGAATCCACTTCTGACCTTTTCTTTGTGTTGCAGATTTATAACAAACTGCTTTCAGAATATTGACGGTCTCTCTGAGCTTACCAATTCAGCAGGGATTTTGTCCACTCCATGTGACCTGCCCTCTTTTAAACAGTGCACTGCTTCCACTACTTTTTTTTTTTGAAACTGGCAATGGGTATAGTTTTCTTATTGATGTTCCTTCTTCCATCATGGTGGTATCTGGCTGTATTGGGTGGTCGTACTGATCTTTCCAGTATTCTATCTGCCAAAACCTGTGCTGTCAGTGAGCAGTGCACCTGTTTTGTCTTTGATGATTGATGATCTGTTTTGCTGTGTCTTGGTAGGTTTTGCAAGATGTTGTATACATCATTACTGCTTCCTGTGCAGATATCTTTTACAGTAAGTTTGTACTAATCTGAAATCTATTTTAGTTTTGCTTTATTTTTGTTTTGCTGGATTTTATTGTTTATTTATGGAAGTCATTCACTGCTTTTGTACTTCATAACCTAGTTGGTTTCAGATTTCTTTTTTCACCATAAAATTTTAAGCTTTTGTTGGCGATCATGGCTATATCTTCATTGTCTGTCTTCTTAGTGCATCTAGATAGATGGCTTGACGGAAAAAAGCAAATCGATGCTTACTCAATGTACCATCTGGAAATAAAAATTTGATTGATTGATTGATTGATTGATTGATTGATTGATTCTCCCTTTATTGATAAGACTTACTGCAAGCCATTGGCATGAGTATAAGTGTTGGTGCCCACGATACTCAGTGCTGGTAATTTTTTGTCCAACCTGGTTTAAAATGATAATGGGGTCTTTTAGCTTCCCTAGTTCTAACTAAATGCAATGAGTGGCTGCACAGTGGGTTGTTTCAGTTTGTATCATAGCCACAAGCACAGTCACGATCACTGCCAAGCATAATGAAATTTACTTTTTATATAATCTACCTGTCAATGGTCTTTAGTTCTGTCAAGGTAAAAATATTTGCTGGTTGTACCAATGTACATTGTCTAATGGTGGGCAGGAGATAGCAACAAACATAAGACTTACTGCTGTAAATACATCAGTCTAGCTTGCTATACAGTGACACATATTTCAAAGTGAAAATCAAAGAGAGTTTAAAAGATTAGTGTCTAGACGAAAAATGTTTTATGTTGCGGGTTCTACACATTTTCCATGATTACAGTTGATTACAAAGTCAGTTGTTACTTAAAAATGCAACTATGCATTGCCTCAAAACTTGTAATGAGTGGTGCATGAGCTTTGGGAGATGATAAAAGGTGACACCAAATCAACCTTTGGTGGATAGTAGTAAGTCTTGTCTGGTAGTCACCGGCTTACACCAACAAGACAGCCAGTTCACTTGAGGCTACATATTAATGAATTAAGTAGTACACAAAGAAATAAAGTGCTATGTTAATGAATAAAACTTTGCTGCAATGAATGAAGAATGAGCATGCTGTGGTAATAAATAATTCAAAACTATAACACTCTGAGAGTTAAGGAAAAAGGTAAACGTGTCCCATATCTCCATTCCTTTTCTGCTTTACCTTCCCTGACCCAAAAAAGGGGAGGTGCCCATTTACAGCTGGATGAAATGGGGGACTGTACTGAGGCTAAAGCACACAAATGGTTACCCATCCACTTGGTAACCACGCTCAATTCTGCTTCCCTTTAACTTGCAGAAAGTGCGTGTTCTGACCACTGAGCCATCCCGTACCCTGGAGAAACACCCTGAACTCAGTGCAGACACCATCATCTCCAACATTCAGGGCAAAATGCTCAAGTACATCAGTGGTTAAATTGTATGACGAAGAAAAATATAAAAGACTTTAACTCAGTCATCTGAAGTTTGTAGAGAGCAATTTAAGATATTAAGTTTTATATCTTAAAAAAACAAGTACATGTGGTTTTAAAACAATGTTTGAAAGTTTAAAAGATACTAAGGCTGTCAAGCAAAGTCAGCATGTTGAATTTTACTGTAATGTTGGCACCTTTGTTTCTATTCTATTCTTTCAAGGACAATGGAGTAAGCCCTCAAGTGCACTTCTTTTTACATCTAGTCTCTGTGTGCATGCAGTTTAATCCATTTCCACTGCAGAAATGGCCTTCTTTTCCAAAATGCAAAATAGAATTTAACGTGTGCACCAGATGTTCTATGGTATTAACAGAGGGAGAGTTGTAATACCTTTTCCGTCTGTGCCACAGGTCCCTGGCAATGCTTGTTGCGTCATCACTGACTGGTCAAGGCACTGGTCCTATCTGGGTTAGTGGGCTACTGTGCAATGGATCTGAAGCCAACATTGCCTCCTGCAGACATTCTGGATTTGGAATAAATTCCTGTGACCATGACAAGGACATCGGCGTCTACTGCCCATGTAAGTTTGTGGATCTGTGGTGTAGAGGTAATACACCTGCCTAGAAAGCAAGAATGTGGGTTCCAACCCTGTTTGTGCACAAAAATTTTCCTCCATCTACTAGATGTTGAGTGGGGGTCTAGATGGTAGTTTCTCAGATGAAATGATAAGCATTCATTTAGCACACATAGAAGAACTCATGGCAGCAAGAAAGTTGTGCCTTGCATAATTCTTTAGAAAAAAGCCTCTGTCATATGGAAACAAATAACTCTTGCAAACAGATAATTGTAATAAATTTTTAAAAAATATGGGGTACACTGCTGTTGTAATGATATGCTTTCCTTTCAGAGCGCAGCTCGAATTTCATTCTGAGAAATCTGCTATCTCTCAAAGTTGCATTCAAATCATTCAATTTGATTTGTGGTGTGATTCATAGAAGACGTTGTGATGGTGAAAATGATTCTTGCTTTCTTATCAGGGGAAGGGAATAATAGAACACTAATATTTTGACCAGACATGCCAGAACATCTTTGTCAGAATGATAAACTCATTCTAAAGAAGCTAATGATTTAAACATTTGATGTTGATACTAATGAAATATCTTAGTACACCATATCCTTCACATCCAGGAAGGACCATTTGGAAGCAGAGTTGTCTCTTCAGGTTCATGGCTTTTGATGAAAGTATGGAAGAAATTCAATCCTGAGTGGAGATTCAGTCAAGTCAAAAACACTTTGATTAGCCCATGGAAGGAAATTACAATACTGACAGGCACATTGATATGAGTCATAATCTGACAAAACAAGATAGAATAAAGCTACATTTCATATCCACCTCTAAAAGCAGTCAACCTTCTGTGAGTAACATTAAGGGCCACTCATTACGAAAGACACATGAGCTGACAAGATAACAGGTAGCAAGAAGTCCCTACCATAAGACTTAAGAAATTACATCACGGATCATTCATTATGAAAAAAAACATGATTTAACAAAACAACAGGTAGCAAGTAGTCAGTTCCATAAGACTTAAGTAATGACAGGACAGAAGCACGACAGCTAGTAGATAGGCGATAGCAGATCAGCTTTTGATGTGAGAGCACTACTTTTACCTCATGGTTTTGACAAAATAAAAATTATATGTTCGACTTGTGAAAAGGATTGCTGCAGCTTCTAAGGACTGTCTTTTGAAGCTCTGTCTAGTAACATTATTCTAATCTTTATAGTTTGTTGTAAATTAAGTATACCTGCTTTTTTTGTTTTTTTACAAAAGAAGGCTCAATCAAAAGCTCTATTGTATCATCAATGTAGTTTTCCATTCCTCAATGTTTTCAATAGCAATGGAACACTTCAGAGAAAAAATATTCTGTAAAAGATATAAGCACACAGATCTGTATGTACCCATATTTTTGTGTGTGCATCTAAAGCTTCCTTACAATTTGTACCACTTCAAGATGTTTATTTGAAGAATGAATAAAACACATTAAAATTTACTCTATGTTATGAACACAAAGGATGTTCTTTAACAAAATCAGTACCATGTACCTGACTTACAATCATGATAAATTGACCTCTAAAATAAGGAAAAAACTTAGGAGCAATAACAACACTATCATCATCAATGACAATAATCTATATATTGGCCATCTGTCAATCACAACAGGATAACCATGATTAAGGTATGCACGATGTCTTGCTTTTGCTAGCCATGAAATGATCTCTCTCATCACTATCAACTTTGGAGTTGGAGATCATGATCTTCATTTGCTTCAGACTACCATTTTTTCAAGGGTGTCCTTAGCACATCAGAACAACATCCCCGTGTCTTCGTGTCCAGTAGTGTTTCCAAGACAGAAGTTATTCTATAATACCAAGAAAGTAGCTTTTGGTCGTAGTTTGAGCTCAGCCTTTTCCAGCATATTTGCTGGCAGGTCTGTGGAAACTATCTTAGCCATGACCCAATATTGACTTGTAAAAACTTCACCAATGTGTTAATGTCCACCGTTCTTACCAGGACACACCCAGGAATCATCGTATCTGGGATAGCGCTTCCTGATTATAATTGTTATTATCACTATTATTATCATTATTATCATTATCATTACTCATCATCATCATCATTCATCATCATCTCATCATCATCATCATCATCATCATCATCATCAGTATTAGTAGTAGTAGTAGTAGTAGTAGTAGTAGTAGTAGTAGTAGTAGTAGTAGTAGTAGTAGTATTATCATCATCATTATTATCATCATTATTATCATCATCATCATCATTATTATCATCATCATTACTTTTACTTTCACACTCTCCCCTCCATATTCACTTTCATCATCCATTTACATTGATGCTCCTTCTTCATTGACAAACATGCAAGCACACAAGCAAACATCTTCCACATCACCACTCATCCTGCCATGAGCAGTCCTGTCCCAAACCCCTGTTCATTAAAAAGTTAATAATATCTGAAGAAAAAAGTTAGAGTATTTGGTTGTTGTTGGTATTTATTATTTAAAAAAAAAGAAACTTAGCTTATTGATTCAACATTCCAGAGTATTTCAGGCAGTTTGTTTCATGGAGTGGGGGCTGGATAAAAAAAAAAGTTACTAAGCATAATATGAATCTGATACACGTTTGCACAATATCTTACCTCTTTGTTGCTACAGTGATGAACTAACGTGTATCAGATTCAGAAGAATGGTTACATGCTGGTATAAAATTATGTATGAATGAGTTCAGAGGAAAAGCAAAGGCAAGGTGTGAAGGATGGTACAGATTGTCAAAGAAGAAACTTTGTATTCAGTTGTGTTTGATAATGGTAGCCAGTGAAGAAATTTGAAAGGAAGAAAAGTGGCATTCAAATTTTAAAGCAAGCCATTTTGCGCTCTTTGTAGCTCTCTGGAGGTTACAAGACCAGAGTTTTGCATTACAGGAAGAACAGAATCGCAGCAGCCTGCTCTGGACAAGACAAAAGTAGAAGTGTGTTGAGTGTTTATGTTTTATGTTGTCTTTTAAAGGTGCAAATAGTACAGCAACATTGTACGTTTAATGTACTATTCACCCAAACACAGTTTAAGCTATCTACTTCTTAATAAACAACGTACTACTTATGGAGACAGGATAGCCTAGTGGTCAGAACATTGCGCTCACAATTTGACGACCTGGGTTCAATTCCCAGTCGAGGGGATTTTTCCTCTGGAGTTAACATCAGTGCTGACTCCACTCTCCCTAAAAGTCCTTCGGATGAGACTATAAATCGAGGCCCTGTGTGCGAACGCACGCACAACATCACGTTAAATCCTGTTGCGTTTTTCGTAGGAGTAGGCCATCGTGTGCCGGTAGGAACAGGTGAAACTTTTTACAAAAACTTCATACACTCGGGGACTGGATGTAAAAAAGCACATGAGTGCTTATTCCATTATCCTCGATATATAAAAAAAAATAAAAAATAAAATCACCAAAAATGTGGTTGACTGAATCTCATTCAATGCCATCAAAGAGAGTGTGGCATGGAATGCCTCAGAGCATCACCAAAGAGTCTTCAGTGAATAGTGTACTTTGTAGCCTCTGTTTTAAAAATTGTTTGGAAAACATCTTAGTTGTTTACTGAAGCATGATTTTTCTATATGCTTTTTTTCAAAACATATATTAGACAAAGTGAAGCTGTTTTCTTCTGTGTGCAGCCAGTGCAGAAGATAGTGCTGACATACTGCAGGTACGGCTGGTGGGTCCTTCTCCAGACAGGGGTCGTTTGGAGGTCAGAATTTTAAACAAGACCTGGGGTACAGTCTGCGATGATGGATTTGGCCATAGCGATGCAGCTGTTGTTTGCAGGACACTTGGGCTCCCAACGTGAGCTTATACCATTTTAAAGATTTGATTTCTCCTGAGTCATTTTAAATTTAGGATGGTCATGGGTCAGTAGATGAAAATGCCCTAGGGCACAGAATTATAATATTGAAGTGAGTGTAAAGGATTGAAAATGTAAGCCTACCACATTTTCATGGACTAAATTGACTTTGTTAAAAAAAAATGCTCACAGTATCTTAGTGTACTGAGCAACATGTTTTTTTCTCTTGTAGAATGCTTTCACTATTAGTTATCTGCGATGCTGATAGCTACAAATAATATCCCAGTTTCAGTGGCAGATGCAAAGAGAAACACAAAAGAATCTTTCTAGCAACATAAAAAAGTAAAGGGAAGTAACCTTCCATTTCAAAGTCAAAGCCTAATTAATAACAAATGTGCCAAGCCTTTCATGAACATGAATCAAACATTAGGAAGGTGGCTTGAACGAGGAAAAGAACACCAACAACAGCATTATGGGTGAATTGACACACAGTGTAGATCCACAAGAGCTAGAACCTTTGCCACTAAAGAAGAATTTACTGATGCCATCAAGTCCTTAGGATGAGACAATAAACCAACATCCCATGTGCCAACGCAGTAGAACATCTTGCACATACATCAAAACCTATTCTGCTGCTCAGAAGAGTGGGCCATCTGTGTCAATGGGAATGGATGACAAAATTTACAAAACTGCATGCCTGTGGGGACTGAATGTAAAAATGCACATATGCGTTTATTCCATTATCCTTGAAATAAACAGCAATAGATTAATACTAAAAGCAACTAAACAAGTGCTGATCAACTGGAATGGATAAAATACTATCTGAGTTTTTGAAGACCTCAGGATCTTCCAGTTCTACATAGAACAATCGCCTTGATAAGCCATACAAGCAAAATTCTTCTGATCCTCTTTCTCAACAGAACAAAAAGTAAAGTAAAAGGGGAGGTATCCGATTGTCCAGCAGGGTATAGACATGAAGGAGGAACAACAGACATGTTTTTGTGCTTCAGATACCGTTAGAGAAAGGTAAAAACACTGAAATGAGGTATTCATAACTTTTATAGACTTTAGTAAGGCTTTTGAGAGTGTCAAACATCACCATTTGTTAATCACATTCAGTACCAAACATGGGTTTTCCAAAGCATCTTATCTCGCTTATAGCAAGGTTGTATTTAGACCATGAGGCATCCATCATGGAATATAATAATAGAAAAGGAATCAGGGTTTCATAATTATCATCCCAACAACTTTTTTTTTCGCAAATATCCAAAAACAATCATGAGAAAGGACTAAATAGATGGCATGGGCATTAACATAGGAGGCAGAAATGTGGTTAGCCTCAGGGATGCTGGTGATACAGCACTCATGTTCAATGATGAGATGAATTCTCCACAGTCTTTGCAGAATACAAGACTGCTGACCAAAGTGATGCACATTAATGGTACCATAGCCCTCAGAAAATCAGATCAGTGGAACAGATTAGAGTACGTTAAACATGTCATTTTTTTAGACTCTGTAATAGGAAACATGTATCCTGTTGACAAGACATCAAGGCATAAAACAGGAAGAAAACAAAACATACTTGATCAATATCACATTAAGCTGGACAGCCCAAAGAAGGAATAGTGAGACTTAAATCAGAGTACACACAGACATTAGACATGGCCATGTGTCATCTTGACCTTTTTTTTTTAGTCTTTTTTAGTTTCAGTCTCTCCAAATCAGTCACTGAGCACACAGTGTATGCCTTTTCCTCTCAGCTGTCTTTCCAAGTGTTCTCAATGACACATTGTTTTAACAAGGTTCCCATGTCAAATTTTCAAGCCACATTTGGGTTTATGCATGACACAAACTGAAGAATAAACTTTAACGTAAAGAGCTTTTTTTGTTGTTTATTTGTATTGCTGCCTCCTCCGTCTTTATTTCTTCCTGAATCAATATACTTGTGTAATATGACTAGTTGCAGCTTAGTGCATTTTCCAATTAAGTGCATTGAAAAAACGATGTCTGTAAAACAATAGTTTCCTTTAAATTTGTCTTTTGGTTTTATTTGTGTTTTTATGGTTTATTAATTGTTTTACATATGTATGTTTCCAAGAACACATTGTAAGCCATACCTGTCCTAAAAACTGTATCTTTGCCTATTGATTAATTTATTCTTTCATTTATTCATTCAATTTGTTCTGTGTAACAGGTCGTTAGCAATGTCTTTTGGGGCAGTGTTTCATGGTCAAGGAACTGGCCCCATCTTGATCAGCAATCTGCAGTGCAATGGATCTGAGTCCAACATTGCCTCCTGCAGACATTCTGGATATGGAATCCATTCCTGCAGCCATGCAGAGGATATTGGCGTTTACTGCCCTTGTAAGTGAATGCCATGATCCCAGGTAAAAACTATGGTGGTGGTGGAATGGTTGGTGTCAGTCTGATGTTGATGGGTAATGGGTACTGTGCTTGATTGAAGTGGTGTAAAGGCATGGTCTTGATTTATAACCATAGCAAAAGTAACTTTGAAATGTCAGACTTTGATGCAGCAATTGGTGAAGGATAAAGTGTGTGAAATGGTAATACCACATATTGCAGTCAACATAATAATAATAATAATAATAATAATAATAATAATAATAATAATAATAATAGTAATAATAATAATAATAATAATACATGGAATTTGTATAGCGCTATCTCTTGTAAAAACAAATCAAAGCGCTTTCATTCGACCTACACAACACACAATCAACAACTATTTACAGTTTTAACAAATTCAAATATACACACACACAACACGCACGCACGCATGCACGCAGCACGCCCGCACGCACACACACCTACAAACGTTAAGCACTTTGGCAGGTGGATGTTGAAAGCAGGGACAGGTAAGAGATGGAAGCGGAAGGAGAAAAACTTAGGTTTGAAATAAGTGTGTCTTGAGGTTGGATTTAAAAGTGTCATAAGTAGGCTTTTGCCGGAGGGAGAGAGGGAGGTCATTCCAGATCGATGGACCAGAAACAGAGAAAGAGCGGCGGCCAATGGTAGATAGGCTGAATCTGGGTATTCTTAAAGACAAAGTATCTGCCGAGGAGCGGAGGGAGCGAGAAGGTGTGTACAAGTGAAGACATTCACAGAGGTAGGAGGGTGCAGTATTGTGGAGACATTTGTAACAGAGGGTATTGATCTTGTAGTTTACTCTCTGTGGTACGGGCAGCCAATGGAGAGATTGCAAGAGAGGGGTAATGTGCTCGGATTTTTTCTTTCTGAGGACCAGACGAGCTGCAGAGTTTTGTATACATTGAAGGGAGTGGATGGATGATGCTGGCAGACCAGCCAAAAGAGAATTGCAATAGTCCAGACGTGAGAGAATAAGAGAAGTGACAAGTTTGGATGTTGCATCAGTGGACAGGTACTTACGAATTGCGCTAATACGCCGTAGTTGATAGTAGCATGACTGACAGGTTTGGGTAATGAATTTTTGCATGGAGAAAGTGTTGTCAACAACGACTCCTAGATACTTCACAGAAGTGGATATCGGAACTGACGTATTGCCGAATTCTATTGAAGTTGTTAGAACGGAGGAGAGTTTGTGTTTGGTGCCTACGAGCATGGCTTCGGTTTTATCTGCATTTAGTTGTAATTTCTTTTGTATCATCCAGTGTTGGATATCTTGAAGGCAGTTGGTCATATTTGTCAAAAGAGAAGGAAGATTTTCAGGTGTGTCACTGCTTTGAATCTGCGAGTCATCGGCATAAAAGTGATAATTGGTATGATGACGGTCTATTATATGTGACAATGGAGCAGTATAGAGGGTAAAAAGAAGAGGGCCCAGAACTGATCCCTGAGGGACACCGCATTCCAGTATGGCAGGTGCTGATTGAATCTTGTTTACTGCAACAGTATGGACTTGGTCTGCTAGGTATGAGGTGAACCAGGTGAGGGCTGTGCCTTTAATGCCAAACATGTTTTGGAGACGGGAGAGAAGAATTGAATGGTCTATAGTGTCAAAGGCAGCAGATAAGTCGAGGAGAGTAAGAAGGGAGATTTTCCCTGAGTCGGAAGCATGGAGAAGCATGTTTAGAGTATGAACCAGGGTGGTTTCAGTGGTGTGGTTGACGCGATAGGCAGACTGAAAAGGGGGAAAGAGATTATTGGAAAGAAGATGGCTGTTGAGTTGTTTCAGAACAACTTTTTCGAGGACTTTAGAGATAAAAGGCAGATTAGAAACAGGTCTATAGTTCTTCAGGATGTTAGGATTGAGGTCGTGCTTTTTGAGTAGGGGTGTGACTATCGCAGTTTTGAGAGCTGATGGAAAATTTCCAGAAAGAAGAGATGAGTTTACTATTTTTGTGATGGTAGGTATAAGCTGTGGAATGCACTGAATGAAAAGAGAAGCAGGTACAGGATCGAGGTCGCATGATTTTATTGTCATTTCTTTTAGAATGTTCTTGATTTCTTTCTCGCTTGTTGGGTGAAAGACAAGGAGAGGAGTGCCAGTGAATTGGGGATCAGGAGGCGCAGGTTGGAAAGAAGTCTGATCCAGTTTGGAGCGGATGTTGCGGACTTTGTCAGAGAAAAATGAGGAGAATATATCAGGAAGTTCAGAGTGGCTGTGGACAGTAGGCAGAGGGCTAGCCTTTGCAGATCCGAGGAGAGTTGAGGTGAGGGAAAAAAGAGATTTCATGGACGTGGCATCAAGAACTTGAGCAGAGTAATAGTTTGTCTTCGCTGAGTGGATTAAGGTTTTGACTTTGTTTATTTGTTTGTGGAAGAGCTGTTTGTTGATTTCTGTTTTTGTTTTTCTCCATTTTCGCTCAAGTTGTCGGCGTTTTCGCTTTGCAACCAGTATGTCGTGGGTATACCATGGGGCACAGGGCCTATCAGGCAGAATAACATCAGTGGGAGGTGCGTGCTCATCGAGCAGTTGGCTTAAAACAGTATTGTAATGTTCAGAAGGGTCAGTATGTTCAGGGGATTGCGATAGGTGTTTGGCAGCTTGAGAAGAGAAAGTTTGAATGTCAATTGCCTTGAGATTACGACGGGTGACGCGCTTTTTCTTTTTGATAGGCCTAGTGATGTTAAGAGAGAAGAGAATGGCGGAATGATCGGAAAGCAGTTCATTAGTGACGGACACAGATGTGACGAGATTAAGTGAAAGATCAGTAATGAGCCAGTCTAAGATGTGACCTGACCTGTGTGTTGACTCAATGACCAGCTGGGAAAGAGAGTGGTTAGACAGAGAAAGAGAAAGACGCTTGACATCAGGACAGGACTGGTTGTCAAAGTGAAAGTTGAAGTCGCCGAGAATGATAAGTTTCTTTGGAGAGAGGCTGTAATGATCCAGGAGTGACTGGAATTCTTGATGAAAAAGGGAAGATGTCAGGTTATTTTTACGGCTAGGAGGTGGACGGTACAGAGTTCACAGACTTCAAAGGATGCAGGTGAGAAAGGGAGAGAGTGACAGAAAGAAAGAGCTGGGTGCAGAGTGTCTTTGTAGGTGATGGCAATGCCACCTCCACGAGAGAGTCTAGGGAAAGAACGAGTTTTATAGCCAGGTGGTGTCAGCTGTTTTATTTTAACATCCAGTCCAGTCATAGCAGATCCAGTCATCCAGTCATAGCAGATTTCTCTGAATAAAGGTAAGGCTGCTCCATGTAAGGAAAGCACAAAACCAAAGCATAAACCAGGTTTCAATTAGTTTGTTTATATTTGTGATGCTCCACCACGAAATGAGTTGCTTTGCACCAGATCCTTTTTCCTGCTAGGGGCAATTAAAGGCAAATTGGGGTCAGCTTGTTGATTTTGAGATTTTAAAATATTATGAAACTATAGCCATTATTCTACCTTACACTGAAATATCACGGTGTAAGCTTGTTTCCTTTTGCTTTAAAACATGTTTTAAAAATACCCAAGCCCTCATTCTGACCACCTGTTATGATGCTTAACTTGCCAATTTCTTATTTTGTCACTTCCCACAATCTATCATTTTAATTTGTAATAACGTGTCATTGACTTGATCAATTGTCAATCTGCTTTTTGTATTGAATAACCTTTTTATTTCAGGTTAATAACATGTCAATAACTAAAAACTGACCTCTTCTGCAATGCGACTCATTATGTGGTGGAGTGTCACTGCCTTGACAGGGCTGGACAGCTTGCATGCCTTGATGATGTACAGAGACATTTTGATAGAAGCCTTACACATGTCTAACCATGCCAATTTCATTTGCCTTGGATAGAGATCACAATGAATGGGAGGACGTCCAGAAAATTGGAGAGAAAGTAAGAACCATATGAAGGAAAATCCCTCTTAAAATGCATGATGCATCAAAAGATTCAACAGTAGCTTGCCATATTTTACCAAAGATTTTACCCCACTGACTTGTTCCTGATGCAGGTGAAAAACATCTGCCTTTGGAGCACTGACACAAAAGATTTAGATGGAAAGCACCAGTATTGGCTCCTGGATTGTCTGCACATTATATGCTTATGGAAAACTGAAAGGGTTTGCCCGTGCTTTGGCCAAATAGTTGTTGAAAGTTACTTGCATATCAAAAGTCAGGTAGACAGGTACTGGAGAGACAGTGGCTGACTGAAGGCACAAACTGTGGTGTAGTACAAACTACTCTAAACACCAGCATTGAATAAGGTTCCTAGTCTACAAAAAGGAGTGATTTCAGTCATCATCTGCATACCAGTGTCTATCAGGCCTATTGCCTGAAGTTTATCAGCAACGCCAAATATTCTGACCATGGTTGAGGCATACTCTCTATTTCAAGTCTGGTGTTGACAAGGTAGTTGGAATGCTGTATAAAAAGTGAAGGAAACAAAGAGGGAGAACCCTTAGGTTCTGCTTGTTATCACAGATGACTGAAATGCTAAAATTGGCCTGAATACATATGAAATCCAAATTCCAATACTTTATTTTCTCAAAAACAGAGAAATTCACGCAGGGTATGAGCCACACATAACAATAAACATGCAAACATAATATCACGTAAAAATGCCACAACATAGTATTCAAACATCAGCTTGCATCCATCACAATATAAAAAGCACCCACAAATCAGCAATACCTCAGCCAGTCATAAATATGCACAATGCTAGGATAATATTTGGCAATTTGGAACACTCAAAAGCAATGACTGGAGACTGCACCTACTAGAAGAACACGTCAGAGCACTTGCTTTCGCCCAGCCAATGTTAACGGCATTGAGCCAGAATTGGATGCGTGACCGTTTGTGTGCCAGGGCTTCAGTACAGTCCCCCAGTTCACCCAGCTGTAAATGGGTGCCTGCTCTTAAGAGTCAGGGAAGGTAAAGCACTGAAGGAGAGAAGATGGGCGCTGCCCTCAATATGCTGGCCCCTGGAGAAGCTGAGGACTCTGATGCCTCACTCCCACTACAATCACATAGGTTATGGAACACCTTGACCCTTTTTTATTTTATTTTATTTTTTTGCTTTAGAAACATTTTATTTACATGAAAAGGTGATTATATGGCAACTAATAATGAAGCTATGTTTCTTTTATGTGCAGCCAGTGCAGAAGCCAGTGCTGGGATACTTCAAGTACGACTAGTGGGTCCCTCTTCTCATGAAGGTCGTTTGGAGGTCAGGGGTTTCAACCAGTCATGGGGGACTGTCTGTGATGACGAGTTTACCCCCAACAGTGCTGCTGTGGTCTGCAGGATGCTGGGGCTGCCCACGTGAGTTCAGTAGTTAAGTTTTCTTTGAACCACTATGTTTTAGAAATAGGAGTGTCACCAGTCACCAGCACACAGTGGTTAGTATGTTGAGTTTCTTGCAGAAGTTTATAGGTGTCAGTTCTATGGCATGAATAGCGTTTTCTTGGACCCTGGCTGGCTCTTACCCAGAGTGGTTTGCTGTGACCTCTATGAGAAGACTGGGACCACACAATCCAATTCAATCTAATCCAGTCATAATGTTAAGGGTTGTGCCATAGAGACCATAGTTATCGATCCTGTATCTTGTTGAAACTGAAGTACGATTATGCTACCATGAACTGTTTCAAACAAGATCAAACACTTTCTTTTGCTGCTCCTTGTATTTACACCCCAGATAACTGTAAGCGTCAACCCAGAATGGCCACTACTTTGTAAGAGGACCACATAAATGGCATTAAATGGACACTGCTGTTCCTACCCTAACTTTTAGAGCCTGGCTCAGAATTCATGACCTGCTGCTATCAGCAGGGAGTTATAAATATTACAGCAGGAAAAGGAGGAGTGTATAGCAACTACTGCAGGCAGGGCTGTGATGGGGATTTGACTTCCTGTACAAAATAACTACTGACATTTGAAGCCTGACAGGAAACAATCAGTAAGCCCCATGATTAGAAAGATAATAAAAAGCAGATTGTTATGATACAAACGCATACAAGTTCTGTTTCTATGTCTATCTGCTGTGGCAGATTAAACTAAACTGATTAAGACTGTGAGCGCATTATCAATCTGTTATTGGAGTGCCAGCCAAAGTGCCAAGAAATCCCCTCACTGCTTTAGTAGCTGTGAAAGAACAGTACACAGCTGTATAAACAGCTCTGTGAAACAAGACACTAACTTTGCACTGGACACTGGCCCAGCCGCAGTCAGTCAGCTGATGGATTGTTTACAGTGGAGTACTTAGCGCGTGTCTACAGCCGCCAGGATTAATGTACTGTGCAAGAAAGGTAGGCACCACGCATGCCTGCAGCCTGTAGTGCACAGCCCTGGTTGTTGTTGTTGTTCTACTTTATTTGGCTGTTCCAAGACGGGGCAGTTGGAAAATGAGGAATTTTACATGAAGGAGTTTGGTTTTTTTAATTAACAAACACATAACTTCCCAACACTCATTTTGCTTCTCTTATAATAATATGATGAAAATGGGTGACTGAAAACAGAACTGCCAGTGCCACTAATCCCGTCTATTACACTTTGATTATCTGCATCTCCCTTTTTTATAGCTTGTAGATAGTGTTCTTTTAACCTGTGTACAAGCAATATCTCAAGCTGTTTTTTTTTTTTTTTTTTTTTTTTACCCGGTGGGTTTCTGTGGTGCTGTGCTGTTTGGGAGAAACAATAGTGAGCTGCTCTTGCATCATGATGCAGATCTGTTTCCTTCCTCTCTAATGCCACACAGCTCTGACATATTATTTCCACTTTACTGATTCACTGCTAAAGACAAATACACAGTACTCAAACCCTGTATAACAACATGATCACCGCCAGTCAGTAGTGTGTACATCCTGAACAGCTACACCACATAGACATGCACTGCTGTCCATAGAGCCCCCTTTTTGCACTTTTAGTTCCACAGCACTGACAGTACAGCTGCTAACCCTCTCAACCGCCAGACATTCCTTTCCTGAAAAGGAAGGAAGGCTGGCTGGCTATGTCAGTATGTGTGTGATCTCTCAGTGCCCTATTTGTTCTGTATTAAAAACATGTGCTTAGGGTTGATTTCCCCCTATTTTTATCGTTGTGTTTCTCTGTTATCTTATATCCCACAGTGCTGATCTTTTAACACTTTATTTTCACATCCTTTTGTGTGTGTGTGATGACAAACATATCGATTGCACTTTAATGTGATAAGAGATGTTCCTGAATCAATGTTGTGAACAAACCAGCTGAAAAACTACTCTGTGCATTAATGTACATATAATCAATACCAGAGTTTTCATTAGCAAATTTGTTATAATGAAGCGTTATAATGAAGAAGGCTTGTTAAATCAAATGAGAGAAAAAGCTGCCTGATTCTATCAGGAGTTTCAAAAGGTTGCTTTGTGGAATATTGTCAAAGTATTTCTTTCTTTTTAAGAATACGAATCTGAAGTAAAGTGCATGTGTCTAATGTCCTGCACATCTTGATAGTTATGAAGCAGGTGCTTGATGGATACCTCACATGACAAGTCACATATCAAGGGATTTTCTTGCGTTTGGTTACACTAATAAATGTGAATATCTTAAAAGTGACCTGCAGTTATCCTGGCCAGAAATCTTCCTTCCCGTATGGGTCTCTTTTGTGCAAAAGAGAGGACTTTCTTCCAGTTACTGGACATCTGGAAGAGTTTATTGCCTCTCTGAATGTTTTAGGTGTGTTCCCAGAATCTATACACATAGATTTAACTTTTGAATCTTAGGTCTGCATAAAATGTGACGTACCTGGAAAGTTGGTCTGTGGTCTCATTGTCATAAAGGCCTTTGTGCCTGGAATCCAAACAAGAGTGATATTATATCATTTTTTTTCAAAGATGTGTGCACATTATAAAACTCTTGAGAGTTTAGGATGGTTGATGGTTTTGTTAGCAATGGTTTTCAGAGCTGAGTGCAAATAAGTGCATACCAAGACACTTGTATGCAGAGATTGTTTAGTCAGTTTCAGGGAATTAATCAGAGAACAATATCTAGCTGTATACACCAGACTTTCTGAAGGTACAATCTGATCTGAAGGACTTTTGGGGAGTGGAGGCAGCACTGATATTAGCTCCAGGGGAAAAGTTCCTTTAGAAAGGTGTCTTGGGGGTAGTTCAAGTAATCTCCAGTGGTCAAGTTTTGAGTGCAACGCTCTTACCATTAGGCTATCCCATCCCACTACATTGATATATCACAAAGTGAAGTTTATCTTTTCAAGTTGATTGTAAATGGCGTGTTTTAAAACAAAAATCACTCATGTTAAAAATTAGTCACGTTGTACAGAGCGTGAGTAAACACTATAGCCATGGTATAGAAAAGACCATCTCTAGCAGCAATAGATATACTTTATTATACACAAACTCCTGTTACTGCTTCTATTTTCCTTGTTCCCCACCCCCCTCCCCAAAAAAGAGTTATTTCTTCACATCCAGTCTTGTTTTGAATATAGTTGGCTTGTCATGTCAATAGAAAATGTTATTACATATCCTGCATGGTTCTGTCATAAGCACGTGTATGGTCTTATTCAACAAGAGGTGATTTGATCATCATATCTCCCATCTTTTCACTGCAGAGCAAATGCCCAGGTGAAAGGGGCATCCCTATACGGAAGAGTCAGCAGTTCACAGAAGATACTGCTGGACAATGTCAAGTGTCAGGGAAATGAGACCAGCATCTTCCTGTGTCCCCATGGTGGACTGGGGAATCATAACTGTGACCACTCTGAAGATGTTGGGGTTTTTTGCCCATCCTCAGATCGTGAGTGTCAGTGTGTGTGTGTGTGTGTGTGTGTGTGTGTGTGTGTGTGTGTGTGTGTGTGTGTGTGTGTGTGTGTGTGTGTGTGTGTGTGTGTGTGGTGCATGTGTGCACGTGACACATATGTGGGTGTAAAACAGGCTTGCGTGTTTCAAATTGTACTGTGTGATGATGCACTACATTGCATTGTTTTCATGTCTCTTTCAGTCTAGATTGAAAGCTTAAACTTGAGACACTGTCGAGAAGGTAGCGTTCTCTCATAGGCCAGATTGTAGTGAAATCAGTAGCTGGTCAATCTTCAGATCCGGATAACTGCTATACTCCTTTCTGCTAAGTCTAAGCTATATATCCTCTGCTACAATACTTAGCTTTGCCTAGTTTATAATTTTGAACTGCGTTCAATATTTTAGTAAAGAGAGTTTGAATTTTATTGATATTTGTTTAATCATACTAAATGTAATAAGAATCTGGTTTATATTAAAAAAAAAACAACAACATGCGCATGTTGTGTGTGTATATGGATTTTTGTGGTTTTTTTTGGTCAGAACAATTTGGTTTATACAATAAAAATGCATGCATGTGCAGTGTTTGTGTATTTTTAGTTTTTACTTAAAAAAATTGAATTTAAGACTATGTTCAATATCTTGATAGGATATAGTAAGTCTGGTAGGCTAATGTGTAAGGAGCTACTTAACCTCGGTGCAAAAATAGTGCTGTTTAACTGGGACTAAGAGAGACGTTTAGCTATTCTCGCGTTGCAAATGTTGACATTGGTGCAAATTGGCTTTTGACTCTGACACTGGGGGATGAGAGGAGGTGAGAAGTGATGCTGGTTTGTTAAGTTTGTCGGCCTCTGCCTTCTTTTCTCTCCCACTTCCGAACTAATAGTGTTAGAAGAAGTTGGTGTGCCCCCACCACTGTGTCTTTGTATCCCGACAACTATCGCAGCTCATGCCGAAGGCCTAAGAGGTTGATGTCTAGAAAGAGTGCAAAGCTACGTTACGAAAGAGAAGCAGTCAGCAGGCGTGTTGACTCAACATACACATGCAGTACACTAGTCTAGATCGAGGCAGCGAAATTGACCAGATTTTTCCCAGATTTCATCCCTTAACAAGTCCTAAACACGTTGACTAGATACACAAATATTGAAGGAAGTTTAAAAATGTAACATTAAGATTACAATCCTGACTTTGCCATAGTCAAATTTGTCTGAATTCAGAAAGAAAATTGCGATCAATTTACATCATTGGTGTGAAAATTGCCACTCTCGATATTTAACAATTAAGAGCAGCCTGATGAGAACATCCAATCCAGCTGTTATTTTTTATTATAACTCCTACGCAGATCAAACACATTGATTCAAATTTACTTTTTCACAACAACAAGAGAACACTGCATTGAATACTTATGAATATAGTGCTGAAGAATTACACAAACTTATCACAACATCAGACTTAAATTATCCACTACTTTTTCCTCAATAAAACTTATCCCAAAGGAGAAAGAAAAAAGGGGAGACCAAGGAAGAGATGGGAGGACAACATCAGCGAATGGACAGGCCTAGAACTCAACAAAACTTTGAGAAAGGCAGAACGGAGAGAGGAATGGAGGGAACTGGTTGTCAAATCTTCAGGGGTGCCCCCACGGTCGCCAGACTAGATAGATAGATAGATAGATAGATAGATAGATAGATAGATAGATAGATAGATAGATAGATAGATAGATAGATAGATAGATAGATAGATAGATAATGATACACAGACTTTTAAATCCAACCTCAAGACACACTTATTTAAAACTGAGATCTTCGCCTTCTGTTTCCATCTCCTATCTGTCCATGCCTTCAACATCTGTAATCCCCATTTACCCTGCCAAATTATATAACCTTTACTAGTGAGTGCACGCACACGGATGGGTGCCTACGTGGTGCGCGGCGCGCGCGCGCCGCGCGATGTGTGATGTGTGTGTGTGTGTGTCAAAGTCAAAGTCAAAGTCAAAAAGTCAACGTCAAACTTTTATTTCCAGATGGTACATTGAGTAAGCAGTGCAATTACTTTTTTTCATCAAGCCATCCATCTAAAAAAAAAATCATACATAGATAATCTATCTATCTATCTATCTATCTATCTATCTATCTATCTATCTATCTATCTATCTATCTATCTATCTATCTATCTATCTATCTATCTATCTATCTATCTATCTATCTATCTATCTATCTATCTATCCATATATATCCATATATATCTATATCTATATATCTATATCTATATCTATATATTTGAAAAAGGAAAACCTTAAGAAGATATGTCGTACAATGAAACAGATTAAGACAGGCCTGTGTGTGTGTGTGGTGTGTGTGTGTGTGTGTGTGTGGTGTGTGTGTGTGTGTGTGTGTGTGTGTGTGTGTGTGTGTGTGTGTGTGTACGCATGTGCATGCGTGCGTGTATGTGTACATTCGAATTTCCTAAAACTATTAATCGTCATTGATTGCTTGTGTGTTGCATAGGTCGAATGTAAGCGCTTGATTTGTTTTTGCAAGATATAGTGCTATATGAATTACCATGTATTATTATTATTATATTATTAATTATATTATTATTATTATCATCATCATCATCATCATCATCATCATCATCATCATCATCATCATATTATTATTATTATTATTATTATTATTATTATATATCATTATCAATATCATTATCAATCATTATCATATCATATCATAATCATCATTATTATTATTATTATTATTATTATTATTATTATTATTATTATTAATTTATTATTTATTATTATTATTATTATATTATTTATTATAATCTCTTCATTTTATTATTGTATTATTATTATTATTATTATTATTATCATTATTATTATATTATTAATATTATTATTATTATTATTATTATTATTATTATTATTATTATTATTTTGATTTGATTTGATTTGATTTGATTTGATTTGATTTTATTTGATTTATTCTTTTATATCGAGGATAATGGAATAAGCACTCTTGTGCTTTTTTTCATCCTGTCCCCGTGTGTATGCAGTTTTGTAAATGTCATCTGTTCCCACCGGCACACAATGGCCTACTCTTACGAAAAATGGAACAGGATTTAACGTGTGTGCAAGATGTTCTGCGTGCTTTCGCACACGGGGCCTCGGTTTAAAGTCTCATCCGAAGGACTTTTGGGGAGAGAGGAGTCAGCACTGATCTATTATAGATAGATAGATAGATAGATAGATAGATAGATAGATAGATAGATAGATAGATAGATAGATAGATAGATAGATAGATAGATAGATAGATTACAAAGCACTGAAATATCTGAAATCAAAATCTGTGGTCACTTTTCTCCACTGCAACAGTGGAAAGGATGCCACACTATTTTGGTGCGAGAAAGTGGACCCTTCCATACAGTCAGTGCATGAGCTAAGATTAGATCATCAAGGCTCAAGTACTAGCATCTGAGAGCAGCAGAAAGTGGGGGTAAACGACTGCCTGTGATTTTCCCTTAATATCACCATTTAGGTGGTATTCTTGTTTGGAGTCAGAAAATGTTGCAGTCATTAGAAGCTTAGTCTGACCAATTTGGCATGGATTTCTTCTTCATTTTTACGATGTAGTCTTTTATAATTTTACACACAAGAGCCAACCATCTTTATGTCAGTTATAACTGGGCAATTTAACTACCCACATACTGCAAGAAGAACTGAAATACATGATTGCCTGTAATGAATGAGACCTCTGAACAGACCTCAAGCAGAAAGTCTCAAGATTAAGACCTGGAATTCAGGAGTGAACACTGGCAGAGGGTGGAGAGAGACCTCAAAGTTGTCAACAGACAGTAGAGCAACACATGGAAACTGGCGAAGAACTATGCCGGGTTATTGCTTCATCTTTAACCAGTAGGACCTACATTTTTTTTCATCTGTTGTCTGTTTTCATACATGTGAAAGTCCTTCCATCCAGCAATCTGTCCATCTAAGTATATGTTTCAGTCTGTCTTTCTGTTCTTGTGTCTTTCTTTTTTCTCTTTGATGATATCTTTACCTGAAGAATGTATTGTTACCTGTGTAAACCAGCTGAACCTCCAGTTACCAGTGCACCAGGTGTCATCGTCAGTGCCATA
>CM060333.1:51216774-51234274 GCA_030674155.1 Stramonita haemastoma | reverse complement strand
ATCCTAATCAGGTCAAGGGCCAGATGAAAAAAAAAGTGAATACCTACTGTGTTAGCCTTGAAAAATAAAGATTATTCCTTCTTCCCTTTCCCTTTCCTTCCTTCCTTCCTTCCTTCTTCCTTCCTTCCTTCCTTCTTCCTTCCTTCCTTCCTTCCTTCCTTCCTTCCTTCCTTCCTTCCTTCTCATTTCATTCTGGCTCTTTCTCTCCCCCCCCCCTTCTCTCTCTCTCTCTCTGGTCAAAGGTCATATAATACCTATTTACAAAAAAGGAGATCCGGAAAACGCTGATAATTACAGGGGACTGTCATTGTTGAGTATTATTTCAAAATGCTATACAACAGTACTAAATGCAAGACTTTACAACTGGTTAGAAGAGAACAATATGATTTCTGAGAGTCAGGCAGGTTTCCATAGGGGTATTCAACGGTAGATCAGATATCTAATTTATATGCTACAGTCCAAAAGTATATGGTGAAGAAACGGAGAAAATTGTATGTAATTTTTTTTTTTAAAGCCTTTGATTCTGTTCAACATTACAAACTTCTAGAATGTTTCATAAACCAGGGTGTGAATGGAAAGTTTTGGGGTTCATTGAAGGCAATGTATTCTTCCTTGGTCTCATGTGTATATGTAAACTGTGAACTGACTGAATTTTTTGAGTGCCCAGTTGGGGTAAGACAAGGTTGTGTCTTAAGTCCTACATTATTTTCTGTTTTTGTTAATAAGCTTACTATCCACATGACTGGTAAGGGAAGACATAGCATACAACTTTTACCAGGCATCGTGGAACTGTTTATATCACTTTTTGCAGATGATGTGGCTTTATTATCTACAACAGTATACAGCTTACAAAACCAGTTAAATATCCTGCATAAGTGTTGCAACAATATGAAACTAAATGTAAACACTGAGAAAACAAAAAATATGGTATTTAGTAAAGGAGGGTATTTAGGAAGACACGAGCCGTGGTTTTTCAATGGTAAGAAACTAGATGTTGTAAACAGTTATTGTTATTTAGGATTTAATTTTGCAATGATTAGTATGAAAAAAGGCACTAAACGTTTAGCATCTAAGGGAAAGAAAGCAGTTGTTCAACTAAATAGGGTTTTCAAAACTATAAGGAAATGACTACCAAAGTATTTTAAAAGATTTTTTATGTTAAATTCAACCAATTCTTTTATATGCTTCTGAAATATGGGGTTTAACCAAATTAGAACATTTAGAGAAAGTTCATGCCATGGCTTGCAAAAGAGTTCTGGGTGTTCCAGTTAGAACTCCAAACAAAATGGCTTAAGGTGATTTGGGCAGATTTCCTCTTCATGTTAATTCTAGTATTGCTGTCATAAGGTATTGGTTTAGACTATTACAAATGAATAGTGAAAGACTGCCACACATAGCTTATCAGATCTTGTTGGAATTAGACAAAGGTGGTAAAGATTGCTGGGTATCAAAAATCCAGGAAGTTTTATGCAAAACAGGATTTAGTTTTGTTTGGTTGCAGCAGGGTGTGGGTCAGGTCAAAGAGTTCCTAAGACTATTTAAGCAGAGGCTTGTTGATTTATACATCCAAGAGTGGTCTGGTACTATCAGAGACCGTGACAGATATGACAATTACAGATCTTTTAAAACTGTTTTTGAAAGAGAAAAATATGTGACTGATATAGAAACCTACTGTTTTAGAGTTGCCATTTCACAAGCTAGATTTAATGCTCTTCCTATTAATGCAAATGTATATCGATTTGATAATGCCCCACAAAAGAAATTCTGTCCATTTTGAAAGTCAGCAAAGGAAGATGAAGAGCATTTTCTTTTTATGTGTCCCATTGATTATATGTTGATTTAAAAACTAACTTTCTGGGGGAGGGGGGGGGGGGGGGGGGCTTAGCTTGAACTCCTATCCATGTATTGTTTCAAGTATCAGATAGCAAACAGATGCACAGTGTCTCCAGGTACATTTTTCATTCAATGAACAGAAGGAAGAAACAGTTGTTTGGAATTTAATGTTTGTGCCTTTTATGTACCTCGATAATGTATTTTTGGTGTATGGTGTTTGCTAGAAATGATGCGAGTGTGTGTGTGTGTGTATGTGTGTGTGTGTGTGTGTGTGTGTGTGTGTGTGTGTGTGTGTGTGTGTGTGTGTGTGTGTGTGTGCCCATGAGCACGCATCTGTGAGTGTGCATGTGGCATGTGAGCTGGTGTAGCATTGCATTGTTAAAACAAATAATGATGGAAAGGAACATCCTTATAATGGTGTATGCAAAATAACCAAGAGTTCATCTTCATAAGTGATAATGTATAGCATACTCCATGATGAAGATGAGATATTAACAACGATTGTATTGAATGATGTAATCACGTACAATGATAACTCTCTGTGTCGAGGATGATGATATCAATGATGACCTCAGTTATAGATATGCTATTGAAGAACGTGTTGCATCAACAACCTGTTTATACATACATACATACATACATACATACATACATACATACATACATACATACATACATACATACATACATACATACATACATACATACATACATACATACATACATACATAATAATATATATATATATATATATATATATATATATATATATATATATATTATATATATTATATATAATTGATTTATTCTTTTATATTGATGATTTGATTTGATTTGTTCTTTTGTAATGGGATAAGCACTCTTGTGCTTTTTTACATCCAGTCCCCGTGTGTATGCAGTTTTGTAAATGTCATCTGTTCCTACCGGCACACGATGGCCTACTCTTACGAATAGCGGAACAGGATTTAACATGTGCTCAAGATGTTCTGCGTGCGTTTGCACAAGGGGCCTCGGTTTAGTCTCATCCAAAGAACTTTTGGGGATAGTTTATATATATATATATATATATATATATATATATATATATATATATATATATATATATATATATATATATATATATATATATATATGTGACGCTCCACCACGAAATGAGTCGCTTAGCACATTACTCAATTTTGCGCTAGGAGCCATTAAAAGCAGGTTGGGGGTCAAGTTGTTAATTTTGATATTTTGATCGATTATTAAACTATAGCCGTTATTCTACCTTGTAATGAAATATCAAGGCATAATTTCTATTCCTTTTGCTTTTAAATGTGTTTTGAAAATACCCAAGCCCTCATTCTGACAACCTGTTACGAAAGTAAACTTGCCCGTTTCTCATTTTGTCACATCCGGCAGTGTATCATTTCAACTTGTAATAACTTTTCATAGAATTGTCCGATTTTCAATCTGTTTTTTCTATTGTATAGCCATTTCATTGCAGATTAATACAATGTCAATAACTAAAAATTTACCTCAGGTGCAATGCGACTCGTTATGTGGTGGAGCGTTACATATATATATATATATATATATATATATATATATATATATATATATATATATATATATATATATATATATATATATATATATATATATATAAAGAGTGGTTAATGTTCCATTTTGTCCTATTGCATTGTGGCCTTAGGCCGAAGTACAAGTAAAATGTTCAGAGCTCAGAGTTCTTACCCTCTCTTTCAGTATTTTTGTATACAGCATTCTGTTGACATTGCATTAAGCTAAGGCAGACATAATTATACTTAGAAGGCACAGTTGTGGTATATGGTAACTGTTCTAAAAATACAAAAGAATATGAAGGATTTCAGCTTTTAGATGTACACTGCACTTGGTGTTGAATGCTTGTGTTGACATTGACTAGGACGGATAGCCTAGTGGTCAGAACATTGCGCTGGCAATTTGATGACCCGGGTTCGAGTCCGGTCGAGGAAATTTTTCTCCTGGAGTTAACATCAGTGCTGACTCCACTCTCCCCAAAAGTCCTTCGGATGAGATTTTAAACCGAGGCCCCGTGTGCAAACGCACGCAGAACATCTTGCGCACATGTGAAATCCTGTTCCGCTTTTCGTAAGAGTAGGCCATCATGTGCCGATGGGAACAGATGACAATATTTACAAAACTGCATCCACACAGGGACTGGATGAAAAAAAGCACATGGTTGCTTATTCTGTTATCTTTGATATAGAAGAATAAATAAATAAATAAATAAATAATAAATAAATAAATAAATAAATAAATTAAATTTCAAGTATAACTCTATTACCAAGTTTGTTCCCAGTAGGATTTTGAGTTGTGTTTTGTTCTGTAACTTTGAACTGAGATTTGTTTGAATTGTGGGTCTAAATTAGCACTTTTTGTATTTTTTCGGAATATGCATTTTCAGGTGAATAGTTCTGGGTAAATGCCAAGGTATAATTATGGCAAAATCTTATCAACGGTTACGTGTAGTTATCATTATTTCATTTCCTTCACTTTTTTCTTCCCTTCGAATTGTATTGTGGCCAAAGGCCAAAGTACAATAGATGATTTCAGTGTTCAGTGTTCAGTGTTCAGTGTTCAGTGTTCTCTCTCTCTCTCTCTCTCTCTCTCTCTCTCTCTCTCTCTCTCTCTCTCTCTCTCTCTCTCTCTCTCTCTCTGTCTGTCTGTCTCTGTCTCTCTGTCTCTGTCTCTCTGTCTCTCTCTGTCTCTGTCTCTCTTTCTCATTCTCTCTCTCTCTCTCTCTCTCTCTCTCTCTCTCTCTCTCTCTCTCTCTCTCTCTCTCTCTCTCTCTCTCTCTCTCTCTCTCTCTCTCTCTCTCTCTCTCTCTCGCCCTCTAGGGAAGGACTACGAATTTGCCACTTAAATATAAATCAGGCAGTTAATAAAATTGTCGACATACCAACACTTATTAGAAACCATGGCAAACCATGTCACATACTAGGGCTATCTGAATCAAGACTTTCGAAGCACATAGTGGATACTGATTTATATTTCCCTGGATATAAAGTCATATGAAAGGATCCACAAAAGCAAAAAGAAATAGGAATCATCATATACATTAGTGAATCTATAACCTTCAAGCATCTCATCCATCTAGAACATTATGATGTAGAATCTGTCTGGTTTGAAGTGTCCATAAAAGGTTCACCACCTATTGCAATGGGATTCTGGTATAGGAATCCAGCAGAAAGAAAAAACTGGATTGACAAGTTTGAGGCAATGATGAAAGTAGTCTTATTAGAATCCAGGAAGTAATACTACTAGGTGATTTTGATATTCATCTAACAAAAGTAAGTAATGCATGGACGCAAACTACTAATTCATTTAACCTTCACCAAGTAGTTAGTTTACCCATGAGAGTCACACCAAACTCAAGCACAATAATTGATCACATCTACGTATCAAATCCTAAAAACATCATAGAAACATGTGTCCCTGTCTATGACTGCAGCGATCACTACCCAGTATGTACTACATGGTCAAAAAAAGGAAAAAAAATTCCCAAACCTGGCCAAAAAACATAACATATGTTCTTTTGCAAAATTTAATGAACAGCTTTTCCTTCTCGAACTAAGTAACTCGATGCTCTCAGAAACATTCAGCATTACTGATCCAGACTTGGATAAAAACTTTCACTGAAATTTTCAATAAACATGCTCCACTTAAAACCATAAGGGTCAAACATGTTCCCAAACCGCCTTGGCTCACAAAAGAACTAGAAGAAGTATGCTATCTTAGAGATTTTTTAAAAAAATCATAAATAATCATGAAGAGTCAAAAAGATTACGAAACGCAATAACCTCACAGAAACATCAAGAAAAAAGGAAATAGTTCCAAGATTTACTATCTTCCAAACAAAACTCAAAAATTATTTCGAGGGCCATTGATCAAATAACAAACAAACAATCATCTTCCAAATCAAATGTAATCAAAGATATTACTGCTGAACAACTCAACAATCACTTCATAAACGTTTCTACTGACATTGTTAGCAATGACGATTCTAAATCCAATAACCTAAACACATTAAAACAATACTGCCAAGAATAGCATATTCCCTCAAAACTCCACATACCATTTATTTCTGTTTTTGAGGTCAAACAGTCAAGGACAAGAGGTCTTGATGGAATAGACAGCAGAATTCTGAAACTTTAAGCTCCAGTTATCACAGACACTCTCTATATATATATATATATATATATATATATATATATATATATATATATATATATATATATATATATATATATATATATATATATATATAAAACCAATGTCTTGAAAAGAACATATTTTCCCAATGCTTCAAAACTACTAAAGTGATCCCCATCTACAAATCTGGTGACACTTTAGATCCTCAAATTATAGGCATTCTCTATTATATCCTTCTTCAAAACCCCAGGGAAAAACTTTATAAATAAACACTTAGTCAGTCATATAGAAACTAACAACCTACTCCACCCTAATCAGTCAGGATTCAGACAAAATCACTCAAGTCATACTGCTTTGACTAGTCTCATAGACAATTGGCTATCAAACATTAATGAACATAAATTTTGTGGAGTATTATTTGTAGATTTCAAAAAAGCATTAGATACAATTGACCACACACTTCTCATCAGAAAGATAGACCTGTACAATATATTGTCAAATAGTCTAGAATTACTCACTTCTTATCTCAAGAACAGACAACAGTGTGTTTCAACAGCTACATCCTCATCCAATCTAAAACCCATTCATTATGGAGTACCACATGGATCTATACTAGGAACAATTCTCTTTTCATTATACATAAATGACCTTCTACATATTGCATCTAAATGTGAACTATTTGCTAATGACACAACCATACATACGAGCCACAATGACATTGACTCTCTTGCAACCATATTACAACAAAGCTGTAATGATCTTGTCAAATGGACAGAACTGAACCACATGTCTATTCACCCCCAAAAAACAAAATGCATGCTTATCACCACCAGACAAAACTGACAAAATTTACCTCATAAACAGTTTCCAGTCCATATAAAAAGGAAGCAATTGAAAAAAAACCCTCTCATCACAAAGTTCTAGGAGTAACAATCAATGAAAATCTCAGCTGGTTCTACTACATATCTCACCTATGCAAATACTTGTCCCAAAGAGTATACCAGTTGACTAAGATTAAACACTTCCTTGACTACCATTCGAGGAAATTATTCTTTCAAGCTTATATACAATCCTCAATAGACGATGTCTCAACCCTATGGGATTCTACCAGTGCAAACACTATGAAACCCTTATTAAGTCTGTATAAACGTGCTCTCAAATTTATCTTCCTGAAGACAACAACCTTACTTGAAGTGGATTACACTCAGTTAAGTATTCTCCCCCTACAACAAAGACTAAAATATAACAAAGGCATCCTGATGTTTAAGATAATGGCAGGAGCTGTCCCCACATCCTTAAGAGATAAGTTCCCTATAAATCATTCCAGAAATACTGAAAAGCCAAGTGTCCCAATCCCAAGAATAGACTTGTTCAAATCTAGTTTACTGTACTCAGGGCTTGTGCTGTGGCACTCCCTTCCTGATTCAATTAAACAGCACCAATCATTGACGACCTTCAAAAATCACCTTCTAATCCACTTGATGCATGAAAACTAACGAACCAGTCCTCATCCTGTTGGATATATATAATTCTCCCCCTTTTCTCTCTCTTCCTCTGTGTGTGTGTGTGTGTGTGTGTGTGTGTGTGTGTGTGTGTGTGTGTGTGTGTGTGTGTGTGTGTGTGTGTGTGTGTGTGTGTGTGTGCGTGTGTGTGTGTGTGCTTGCTCGCACACGCTTGTGTGTGTGTGTGTGTGTGTGTGTGTGTGTGTGTGTGTGTGTGTGTGTGTGTGTGTGTGTGTGTGTGTGCTCGTGTGCAGGCCAGGGAGTGTGTGTTTACCTTTGTCTTGCTCTCTCATATTTTTTTTCCTCTGGAAGGGGTGATGGATTTGAAGGTGGGACTGATGGTTTCTTGTTTGTGGGACTGATGGTTTCTTGTCTGTGGGACTGATGGTTTCTTGTTTGTGGGACTGATGGTTTCTTGTTTGTGGGACTGATGGTTTCTTGTTTGTAGGACTGATGGTTTCTTGTTTGTGGGACTGATGGTTTCTTGTTTGTGGGACTGATGGTTTCTTGTTTGTGGGACTGATGGTTTCTTGTTTGTGGGACTGATGGTTTCTTGTTTGTGGGACTGATGGTTTCTTGTTTGTGGGACTGATGGTTTCTTGTTTGTGGGACTGATGGTTTCTTGTTTGTGGGACTGATGGTTTCTTGTTTGTGGGACTGATGGTTTCTTGTTTTGCCATCTGTTCCACTTCTGATTTATTACATATATACTGCAGATTCCTCATGTAGACTTACTTAGGCAGTTATACAATCCTCCAAGGTGCATTCAATTAGTGGTGGGGTGAGGAGGGAAGGTCCATGACATCAAATGTGTGCTATTACCTAGATCTGAGAGTACATTCAAAAGGGGGAGGGGGAGGAGTGTGGTGCTATTATATAGATCTATGATAGACTGATGATCTGGAGTTTTTGACACATCAGCCTTAGCCACAACATGAGACAAATTGAAGTGCTTAGAGCAGATCTGGTGATGCTTTCACTATGACTGTTCATTATAATTATTGTACTTATCATCACCATAATTATCATTACGATTATTTATTGTTATCATCATCATCATCATCATCATCATCATCATCATCATCATCATCATTATTATTATTATTATTATTATTATTATTATTATTATTATTATTATTATTATTATTATTATTGTTGTTATTATTATTATTATTATTATTATTATTATTATTATTATTATTATTATTTATTATTATTATTATCATTATCATCATCATCATCATCATCATCATCATCATCATCATCATCATCATCACCATATCATCATCATCATCATCATCATCATCATTATTATTATTATTATTATTATTATTATTATTATTATTATCATCATCATCATCTTTATTAATGTTTAAATTTTATTAGTATTAAGATGATGATGATGATGATGATGATGATGATGATGATGATGATGATAATGATTATTATTGACTATCAACTCAGTGGTAAACAAACAGGCATAAGACTACAAATTTATGCAGGTGCACAGTAAAGTAATAAGCCTTTTTTATGGATAGCTTCAGTGCCCATGGGTATATGTTTGGGTGCATACCCCTCATGCACCTCAAGTACTAGATCATTTGTAGGAAAAGCACTCTCCCTTCTTACAAACCCTACTCATAAAGGCAGACTCCTCTGTATGCATATTACGTTACTCAACATCCAGGATTTACAGCAGATTCTTCAAATCATGGGGGTGCTATGCAACCAGGATGTAGGGAAAGAGATGAGTGATTCATGCAAGGCAAGGCGAGAGGTTTAGTTCCTTTTCAGACACCCTGGGTGTCTGTACACCCAGGAGATAAGGAAGCAGGTTATGCTTTCACTAAAAGTATGGGTTGCTGTGCACCCAGGAGGTATGGTAGCGGGTTATTCATTCAATAAAAGTATGGGTTGCTGTACACCCAGAAGGTACAGTAAAGGGTTATGCCTTCAATAAAAGTATGGGTTGCTGTACACCCAGGAGGTACAGGGCGTCAAGTCTGAGGCCACCTACAGCAAGGTTAAGAAAACCTACAAAGAGCCCAGGTTGCCTGAACTTCACTGAAGTCACTTCTTAGCAACTATTGGCCTTTGATGAACTCTTTAAAAAAAATAATTTTAATCCACATGTGTGTGTGTGTGTGTGTGTGTGTGTGTGTGTGTGTGTGTGTGTGTGTGTGAATATGATAGTATAACTGCTGTTTGTGTCTGTCCTTACAGGGTACAGTAACCTCAGTGTACGACTTGTTGGTGATGCACCAAATGTGGGGCGAGTGGAAATCAACTACAACGATACCTGGGGCACCGTTTGTCGGGAAGGATTCAACCAGCCTGATGCAGCCGTCATATGTAACCAGCTTGGCTTCAATGGGTAATTGGTTCTTTCTCCTTTTATCATTCTTGATTCCCTCTGTTGGGCTGAGCTTTCTTTCTTTGCACAATGTAGAAACCCCACATAATTATAGAGGAGAGAAGTAGCCTCTGCCAGCAACCATTTCCCCATTACTGGAAAATTTCAGTGCGGACCGGAAAGAAGCTAAGTCAGGTGATAAAACCCCAAGCATGGCACAAAACACACCATTACTTAACAAGTACAAAAACAAACTGCCACCTACAAAGGGCTGGTAATGGCTCAACTCCTCTCTCTCTCTCTCTCTCTCTCTCTCTCTCTCTCTCTCTTCTCCCTCTCGGGGGGGGCTGTAAATTACGTTCACAACCTACAGATGCCACAAATTGACCTGGCATTTCATGTCAAGATTACAGGTGTTCTACGCCTTAGAGAACCTCAAATCTTTGCAAGCGTCAACATAAGTGACTATGCCTTGCGGAAATTTGGAATTTAGGCAGAAATGTGGCTGCTTTGTCTTTATTTTCATTTCTTTCATGTACAAACGTACAAAATCAAAATTAGGAAAACTGGGCCTGCAATTGAAGACGAAGATAGACGGTGTTACCTTTGGCTGCCTCCTCTCATTTTTGTACTGGGGCAGTTTGCTACTGGCGCGCTGCGGCGATGTGGAATCAAACCCCGGACCTGTGCGTCCAGGCATGCGTCAGTCAAAGCTGGGCTCTCGGTCTTCCGAGTCACCCAACGCCAAGGAAAAGGAGGAAACCGCCAGTGCAGCCAGTGAACCCTCGCTGACTGAAGTCATATCCAGACTGGATACGATGACCACAATATACCAAGAACTGAGGGAGGAATTCACGGGCCTGAGGGAGTGCTTCTCCGCCCTGAAGGAGGAGTTCACGGACCTCAGAGAAGAATGTGCCGGCCTTCGTGAGGAGAACGCTCAACTCTGGCAGAAGAACGCTGACCTGGAGAAGAGAGTGGAGGAGACCGAGAGGAAGATGGACGACTTGGAATGCAGGTCCAAACGGAACAACCTCATCTTCCACGGACTCCCGAGGCCAGAGAAGGAGACGCCAGAGGAGCTGGAGGCTGCGGTCAGGGAGGTCTTCACAGACAAACTGGAGCTGACACGTGATGTGCCCTTTGACAGACTGCATCGGCTCAATCGTAAGTCAGACTCTCCAGTCATTGGGTGCTGCACTTTTTTCAAAGATAAAGTCAGTGTGTTAAAGGCCAGGGGAAAACTGAAGAACACAGGGGTTTTCATTGGGGAGGACTTTTCCTTTAGGGTACGGGAGATCAGAAGGTCACTTATTCCCCACCTTAAAAAAGCAAAAAGTGAGCAGAAAAAAGTGACCATGGTGTTTGACCACCTGGTCATTGAAGGGAAAAAGTTTTCTGTGGACAAGGAGGGGAATTTGATGGAGATTAAATAGGGAAATGGCCCGCTCTTCATGCGGGGAAGTTTTTCCGTATGTTACCACTTGTTTTTCCCCCTCTGTGTTAAAGGGAACACCCAGAGACACGACACCGGTTGTAAAATCAGTGAGCAGTTACGGCAAATTTGCATGTAGGGATGCACGTCCCTGTGTTCAAGCTTCACGTGCTAGGGTTTGTGAATTTCGTGATGGTGACAGTGACAGCCCAATGGGTGCAAGTGTACCGAATCTGTGTCATGATGCATGTGGTAACAGGCAACTGCAAACACATACTTCCCCTTCTTTCTTTTCCTCTGTAAATAAACCATTTCAAATTTTGCAATGGAATATCAATGGTTTGTACAGTAAATTACGAAATAAAGATTTTCTTTCGTATGTTCGTTCTTTTGACTTAATTTGTTTTGTTGAAACTTTTTTTGAAACATTTCATTCTGATTTATTCAATGATTATATAAGTTATCATAAGTCTGCTGTTAAATTTACTAAGCATGGTCGTCCCTCGGTGGTGTCCTATGTCTCATAAAGAAAGAGTATGCTTCATGCGTTCAGTGCATTGATGTTGACTACAACAACATTTTGGTGTTTCTTATAGATAAGAACATGTTGAACACTGAGAAAGATATTTTGTATTTTTGTGTATATGTACCACCAGAGGGATCTCCGTTCTATTCCTATTTTGACATTGATTGTGGTATTAGTACATTGGAAGAATGCTTGACTGATTGTTTATTAAAATATGATGATGTGTTTGTTGTTCTGTCAGGTGATTTCAATAGCAGAATTGCTGATATTAATCCAAATGATGTGTCAAATGAAAATGTTGATTTATTACATACAAGCCAACCAGTAAATATAGATAGAAAATCACATGATAAAGTAACAAATATTTATGGAAAACGTTTGCTGAATTTATGCATTGCATTTGATTTATGTATTCTTAATGGTGTATGTAAGGGTGACCCTCTAGGTTGCTATACATACATCTCAGACTCTGGTAAGAGCGTTAACAACTATTTCATTATGTCAAGTGATATGTTTGCTATTTTGCACTCTTCATGTCTGCTTACAGTAAGGGACAGATTTGACTCTGATCACATGCCTGTGGAACTTTGTTTAAATCTTTTTGACAAAACTGTTGAGACACAAAATATATGTAGTGAAAATGTAACAATAAATAAGCTTGTGTGGGATGAAAATAAAAAAGAAACATTTATTTCTCTGATGAAAAGTGACGAAACTCAGGAAATGCTAGAACTAGCTGTAAATCTTATAGATGAGAATATTGATGAGGCATTAACTGTTTTCAATCGTTGTCTAATGCAAAGTGCTGACTTTAGGACAAAACAATTTAGAGACAAGACAGACGGACAGATGGATGACTGGTATGATAGTGAGTGTAGAATGGCAAGGAAAAACCTACGTAAACTCTTTAAAGTAGCTGGACAGTCAGGTGATGCTAGTAGTCGACATGCCTTTTGTGTAGCAAGAAGAGAATATAAACATATGTTAAAATCTAAGGAAAAAGAACATAATAAGGCCTTGCTTGACAAACTATTGTCGTCTGTACGAGATCAAAAGCAGTTTTGGACAAATACACGTAAATGTTCATTTAAGAGAAAATTTGTTAGTAACAACATTTCTGTTGAGGAATGGTATGATCACTTTAAAAAACTACTTGAAAAGGATTCACATGAAGAAGATACTATACAATCTGAAGATACTGATATGTATTTCAATCGACCTATTACAAAAGAAGAGGTCATGATAGCATTTAGAAAAATAAAGAGTAGAAAAGCAGCTGGTCCAGATGGGATCATTGGAGAATTGTTTAAAAATGCAGGGGACAGTGTTATAGAGTTCTTGGTACTATTCTTTAATGCTTTATTTCACAAAGGTGTTTTTCCACAAAAATGGACAGAAGGCATTGTTCTACCTTTGTACAAAAAAGGTGACAGAAATAACCCCAATAATTATAGAGGTATAACACTTAGTGATATTAGTAGTAAGATTTATAGTACAGTCATAAACCACCGTTTACAAGAGTGGATTGAGGAAAACAAGATTACTGGAGAACATCAGGCTGGTTTTAAAAAGAATTATTCAACTATTGATCATATGTTTACTTTGATGTCTTTAGTACAAAAGCAGTTTTCTTGTAACAGAAAATTATACGTAGCCTTCATAGATTTTGAAAAGGCTTTTGATTCTTTAAATAGGAGTATTCTTTGGCGGATTCTCATAAAAAATGGAATAAAAGGTAAACTATTGGAATGTATCAAAAGCATGTACAATAATGTTAAAGTAAAGGTTAGATGTGGCTCAAAATTGACAGATTTAATTAGTTGTACTTATGGTGTGAAACAAGGTGATATTTGTAGTCCAGTTTTATTTTCATTATTTATCAATGAGCTTGCCAATGAAGTAATTGGAAATGGAAGGCATGGAGTTTGTTTACAAATGATTATCTTGAACTCTTCATATTGTTATTGGCAGATGACATAGTCTTATTAGCTGAAACAGTTATTGGTTTACAAACGCAACTAAATAGTTTACAAAGAGCAGCACTGTCTATGGATTTAAAGGTAAACTCAGATAAAAGTAAAATCATTGTATTTAGAAAAGGCGGCCATCTTTCAGCAAGAGAAAAATGGAAATATAATAATGTTGAAATGCCTGTTGTAAATGCATACAAATATTTAGGTGTATTGTTTTCAACAAGACTTAGTTTTACAGCAGCATGTAACGACCTTGGAAGCAAAGCCAAGAATGCTGTGATATGTATTATGAGAAAACTTCGAGCTCTAAATAAAACTTAGAATTATTTTTAAAGCTATTTGATTCACAGGTCGTGCCTATTGTTTTGTATGGAGCAGAACTGTGGGGTTTAGACAAGGCGGCACATCAGTGCGAACAGGTGCATTTGTTTGCATTGAAAAAATTTCTGGGGGTCGAAATGAGAACCCCAAATGATTTTGTTTATGGTGAAACAAATAGACACCCTATCTATATTAATTCTGTTGTACGTTGTATTCGTTATTGGTTAAAGTTAGTAGTAATGGAAGATATTAGATTACCAAGAAAAGCTTATAAAATGTTACACGATCTAGATGCAAGAGGGAAAAGAAACTGGGTATCAAACATTCGCTGTAGATTGTATGAAAATGGCTTTGGGTATGTATGGGAAAATGGAGGGGTTCAAAACGTTAAAGAGTTTTTATATCAGTTTAAAGAAAGACTAATTTTAAGCAGAGGGCAAGAATGGAATTTCCATATTGAAAACAGTGAGAGATTTAGTATATACAGAACTTTTTGTGGTGTTCATGACAGGAAAACATATCTCAAAATAGAGCTAGACAAACATTTGAAATTTCTTATGACCAGGTTTAGATGTGGCATTTCGGAAATTAATACACACCAAAACCGCTATAAACTACATCCTGATTTGGATTTGACTTGTTCTTTGTGCAAAATCGGAATTGAACTCGAAGTGCATTTTATGTTGTGCTGTCCGATTTTTAGTAAACTAAGAATACGATATATACCATTGAAATTTTATAAATACCCTAGCCAATTTCGTCTGAGTTTGCTTTTGGCATCTACAAATGAAAGCGTTATCCGGAATGTATCAATTTATATATACAAAGCGTTCAAATTACGATCAGTTCTGACATAGTCAAGTTTGTTAATGTGTGTGTATGTGTTTAGTGATTTAGCTATTATTGCATGTGTACTGTACCCCCTTCATTAGGGGCAATGGCCTTTACATGAATAAACCATCCGAATCTCTCTGTCTCTCTCTCTGTCTGTCTGTCTGTCTCTCTCTCTCTCTCTCTCTCTCTCTCTCTCTCTCTCCTCTCTCTCTCTCTCTCTCTCTCTCTCTCTCTCTCTCTCTCTCTCTCTCTCCTCTCTCTCTCTCTCTCTCTCTCTGAAGTCTGAATCGAGTCTCTCTCTCTCTCTCTCTCTCTTCTCTCTCTCTCTCTCTCTCTCTCTCTCTCTCTCTCTCTCTCTCTCTCTCTCTCTCTCTCTCCTCTCTCTCTCTCTCTCTCTCTCTCTCTCTCTCTCTCAAACATTATGAGTGTGAGCACTGTGTGGTATTGTTCATGATCGTTGTGGCAGAACCTTGCCAGTTCCTGGACAAAGTGTGCACGAATTTGGTAGTCGGGCATCAGGATTTGCCCAACAGCAGAGTGACGTGGTAATTGGCACCCTTGTGAAATTTATCACCAAGTCACCCTCAGAAGTGTGTAGGAACACTCTTTTTATTTTTATTTTTAATTTTATTTTATTTTATTATTATTTTATTATTATTTTTTTTCTTTCTCTCCTTTATATTGCCAATATTGTTGATTGTTCAATTAGACAATATCTACCGTGTATGATTGTGTCTTTTGAGTAACTATTGAAATTAGTTGTTTGTGTCTTTTGAGTAACTATTGAAATCATTCTTTCTTTACTTACATCTCATCATTACCCCAGTGCCCTACTCCCATCCCCATTATTCACCCTATATAAAGTTTATATCTTTTGAGTAACTATTGAAATAATTTTTTCCCCCTTACATTTCATCATTCCCCCAGTGCCCTACTCCCATCCCCATTATTCACCCTATATAAAATTGATTCTTATCTTGTCTTTTGCTACACATCATTGTTAGTTCCATTGGGTTATACAGTTATATACACTGTATGTGTATCCTTACGTGACTTAGAAATCAGTTTTTTTTTCTTTCTTCTTACATTTCACCCTTCCCCCTATTGAGTGCCCACTCCCCCTTATTCCTATTTATCCCTAATTAATCTTCACCTTTTCCGGTTTTTAGACACATTATCACATTTCCAACAAAAATCAACACAAACAGATGCATTCAAGACACAACATGTGGCCCTCGAAGGAAGGCCTACGAATTTGCCAACTAAATCTAAATCACGCAGTTAATAAATTTGAAGACATATCAACACTTATTAGAAACCATGGCAAACCATTTCACATACTAGGGCTATCTAAATCAAGACTTTCAAAACAAATAGTAGACAGTGATTTATATATCCCAGGATATAAAATCATACGAAAGGATCCACAAAAGCAAAAAGAAACAGGAATCATCATATACATTAGTGAATCTATAACCTTCAAGCGTCTCATCCATCTACAACATTATGATGTAGAATCTGTCTGGCTTGAAGTCTCCATGAAAGGTTCACCACCTATAGCAGTGGGATTCTGCTATAGGAATCCAGCAGAAAGAAAAAAATGGATAGACAAGTTTGAGGCAATGATGAACGTAGTCCTATTAGAATCCAGGGAAGTGATACTCCTAGGTGATTTTAATATCGATGTAGCAAAAGTAAATAACGCATGGACGCAAATTACTAATTCATTCAACCTTCACCAACTAGTTAGTTTACCCACGAGAGTTACGCCAAATTCAAGCACAATAATTGACCACATCTACGTATCAAATCCTAAAAACATATTAGAAACATGTGTCCCTGTCTATAACTGCAGCGATCACTACCCTGTCTGTACTACTTGGTCAAAAAAAGGAACAAAAATTCCCAAACCTGGCCATAAAAACATAACATATCGTTCTTTTGCAAAATTCAATGAACAGCTTTTCCTTCTCGAACTAAGTAACTCTATGCTCTCAGAAACATTCAACATTACTGATCCAGACTTGGCTATGGATTTTTGGATAAAAACTTTCACTGAAATTTTCAATAAACATGCTCCACTAAAAACCAGAAGGGTCAAACATGCCCCCAAACCGCCTTGGCTTACAAAAGAACTAGAGGAGGCATGCTATCTTAGAGATCTCTTAAAAAAGCATAAATATCATGAAGAGTCAAAAAGATTACGAAACGCCATAAACTCACAGAAACGTCGAGAAAAAAAGAAATATTTCCAAGATTTACTATCTTCCAAACAAAACTCAAAAATTATTTGGAAGGCCATAAATCAAATAACAAACAAACAATCATCTTCCAAATCAAATGTAATCAAAGATGTTACTGCTGAACAACTCAACAATCACTTCATAAACGTTTCTACTAACGTTGTTAGCAATGATGATTCAAAATCCAATAACCTAAACACACTAAAACACTACTGCCAAGAAAAGTATATTCCTTCAAAACTCCACATACCATTTATTTCTATTTTTGAGGTCTATATTTATCTGA
>CM060333.1:51164274-51211774 GCA_030674155.1 Stramonita haemastoma | reverse complement strand
CATGTCAAAAACACGTTAATTATCCCATGGAAGGAAATTACAATACTGACAGGCAATTGATGCGAATCACAATATAGAAAAAAAAAATTAAGAAAGGCTCTATTTCATATGCAACTCTAAACGTAATAAACCCTCATTAAGTGACAGTCAAGGCTGTTCATTATGAAAAAGATATGAGCTGACAAACAATAGATAGCAAGTAGTCCTACCATAAGACCTAAGAAATGACAGGACAGAAGCAGGCAGCTAGTAGGAAGATTATAGTAGATCAGCTTTGATGTGAGAACGCTACTTTCACTTCATGGTTTTGACAGGAAAAAATTGACTTGTGAAATGAATTGTTGCAGCTTCTTGGGACTGAGCTTTTGAAGCTCTGTCAGGTAATATTATTGTAGATTCCATAGTTTGAAGTAAATTAAGTATAACTGCACTTTAACAAAGGATGATCAAATTCAAAATTGCCTTGTTTCAATAGTGTAATTTTTCCATTCATTAGGAGTGAAACACTTTAGAGAAAAAAAGATTCATTAAAAGAAAAAGGATAAAGAGTAATATTTATCTATATTTTTATGTGCTCACCTCAAATTTTCTTACTGTTTCTAGTACTCCAAGATGTTTAAACATGTATTGAAGAATATATATAACACACTGACAATTTGTGGTATGCTATGAACACAAAAGATGTTCTTTAACTCAATCAATACGCTGTATCTGCCTTATAATCGTGAGAAATTGACCTTTAAAGTAAGGGAAAAGCCTAGGGGCAATAACAGCACTATCATCATCAACGACAACAAATACATGTAGGCCATATGTCAATCACAACAGGATAACCATGATTAAGGTATGCACGATGTCTTGCTTTTGCTAGCCATAAAATGATCTCTCTCATCACTATCAACTTCGGAGTTGGAGATCATGATCTTCATTTGCTTCAGACTACCATTTTTTCAAGGGTGTCCTTAGCACATCAGAACAACATCCCCGTGTCTTCGTGTCTAGTGTTTCCAAGACAGAAGTTATTCTATAGTACCAAGAAAGTAGCTTTTGGTCGTAGTTTGAGCTCAGCCTTTTCCAGCATAATTGCTGGCAGGTCTGTGGAATACTATCTTAGCCATGACCCAATATTGACTTGTAAAAACTTCACCAATGTGTTACTGTCTACTGTTCTATACCAGGACACACCCAGGAATCATCGTTTCTGGGATAGGGGTTTCTGATTATAATTACTACTATTGGATAGTACTACCACAACAACTATTACTGCTGAATATTCATATAGCACACATCTCAAGAAATCATCTAAGAGTGCTACACACAACATGTTAATGCTTTCACTCTACCAGTCTCCCATCCATATTCACTTCCATCATCCATTTACATTGATGCTCCTTCTTCATTGACATGCATACAAGCACACACCAAACACCTTCCACATCACCACTCATCCTGCCATGAACGCTCCAGTCCTGCATCCCCATTCATTAAAAAGTTGATATTTTTTAAAGAAAAAAAGTTTGAGTATTTGGTTGATGCTGGTATTTGTTTTTCAAAATAGAAACTTAGCTTATTGATTCAACATTTGGGAGCATTTTAGTCAGTTTGTTTCATGGTGTGGTGGCTGGATAAGAAAAAGGTTACTAAGCATGATATGAATCTGATACACGTTTGCACAATATCTCACCACTTTGTTGGTACATTGATGTGCTAACATGTATCAGATTTAGAGAAATGGTTACAAGCTGGGATAATTATACTTATGTATAAATGAGTTCAAAGAGAAAGCAAAGGCAAGGTATTTAGGATGTTTGAGAGTGCCAAAGAAGAAACTTTGTATTCAATTATGTTTGATACTGGTAGCCAGTAATGAAACTGAAAGGGGGAAAAGATGTATTCAGATTTTAAAACAAGATATTTGTAGCTCTCTAGAAGCTGCAAGAACAGAGTTTTCCATTCAGCAGAACAGAGTTGCAGCACTCTGCTCTGGATAAAGGCAGAGGTGTGTGTCCAGTGCATTTTTTTATTTTTGGCTTTTAAAGGTGCAAATAATACAATAATAGTGTACGTTCAAGAAGCTATCTACTTACGAGCAGCCTTTAACTCTTCATTGGATATTGTACTTTGTAGCCTATGTTTTAAAATTTGTTTGGAAAATATCTTAGTTGTTTACTGAAGCCTAGTTTGCTTTTGCTTCTTATACATTACCAGACGTGCAGAAGCCTTATGCTTTCTTTCAATACATTATACCAGACAGTGCAGAGCCTTTTGCTTTCTTTCATACAGAACCAGACATGAAGGCAGGACTATACTGCAGACACGGCTGGTGGGTCCTCATCCTGACAGGGGTCGTTTAGAGGTCAACGTTTATAACAAGACCTGGGGTACAGTCTGCGATGATGGATTTGGCCATAGCGATGCAGCTGTTGTTTGCAGAACACTTGGGCTTCCAACGTGAGTTTATTCATTTTAAAGATTTGATTTCACCAGAGTCATATGCTCACTTCTCAGATTCTCATACTATTGAATACTAAGAAGTTGACAATGAGACAAGCTGGGAGCCTGCATTTGTTTTCAATCTTTTTGCCTTGGTCTTTCCATCAATTGGAAAGAAAACAAAACATACTAGATGAATAGCATGTTAAGCTGGACAACCCAAAGAAGGAACAGTGAGACTTAAATCAGAGTACACACAGACATGAGACGTGGCCTTGTGTTATCTTGACCTTTTATGGAGTCTTTTAATTTAAGTCTCTCCAAAGCAGGCACACAGTGAATGCCTGTTGTTCTCCGCCATATTTTCAAGTGTTCTCAATCAGAAATTGTTCTGACAAGGTTCCCATGTTGACTTTTCGAGTCATACATGGTTTTATACATGGCACAAACTTTGAAGAAGAAAAGCCTTACGTTCCCACATTAGCCTGTATGATGTATTCCTGGATGGCTTGTAAAACTTAACAAACTGCTTTTTTCATTGCTCATTATTCATTGCTGTCTCTTCCCTCTTTATTTTTTCTGAATCAATATAATTGTGTAATGTGACTAGTTGCTCCTTATGACTTTTTCCAATTAGGTGCATTTAAAATAGATGTCTGTAAAACATTCCTTTTCCCTAACGTTTTTGGTTTCATTTGTGTGTTTCTATGGTTTCTTATTTGTTTTATGCATGTATGTTGCAAGAATTATTGTAAGTGATACTTGTTCTGAAAACTGTATCTTTGCCTGTCGATTAATTTATTCTTTCATTTACTCATTCAATTTTTCTGTGTATATCAGGTCTCTTGCAGTGTCTTTTGGGGCAGTGTATTTTGGTCAAGGAACTGGCCCCATCTTGATCAGCAATCTGCAATGCAATGGATCTGAGGCCAACATTGCCTCCTGCAGACATTCTGGATATGGAATCCATTCCTGCAGCCATACAGAGGATATTGGCATTTACTGTCCTTGTAAGTGAATGCCATGATCCCAGGTAAAACTATGGTAGTGGTGGAATGGTTGATGTTGGTCTGATGTTGATGGGTAATGAGTACTGTGCTCGATTGATGTAGTGTAAAGGCATGGTCTTGATTTATAACCATAGCAAAAGTAACTTTGAAATGTCAGACTTTGAGGCAGCAATTGATGAAGGATATATAGGCTGTGAAATGGCAAGACCACATACTGCAGTGAACGTCCAGTCATAGAAGATTTCTCTAAGTAAAGTTAAGGCTGCTTCGTGCAGGGAAAGCGCGAAAGGAAAGCATAAACCACGTTTCGTTTTGTTTGTTTCTATTTGTCCTGATGGGCACCTGATGCCTCTGATAGTTGTTGTCCATCTGCTATTGGTGGGTAACAACTACTGTGCTTGATGGAAGTGTTGTATAGGGATGGACGTGATTAACAATCATAGCAAAAGTAACGTTACAATGTCAGACCTCGAGGCAGGTACCTCTGCCTTGGTGGAGCTGGACAGCTTGCATGCCTTGACGACCTACACAGCTTTGTGGTAGAAGCCTTGTGCAGGTGTGACGAATTTGGTTTACCTTGGGTAGAGGTCACATTAAATGGGAGTACCTCTATAAACTTGAAAAACAGATACGAATCATGATGGAAACCACCTCTAAAAACCCATGATGCATCAACAGATTCAACAGCAGCTTTCCAGATTGTTTGGAACATGGTTTTACCAATAATTGCACTCCTCACTGCCTTGTTCCTGAGCAAGTGAAAAACGTCTGCCTTTCGAGCATTGACAGCAATAGAACTACAGTTTTCCAGGGAAAGCAGGCTTTTGGTTTGTCTGCTCATTATATACTTATAGAAAACTGAAACAGTTTGTCCATGCTTTGGCCAAATAGTCGTTGAAAGTTACTTGCATATCAAAAGTCAGGTAGACAGGTACTGGAGAGAAAGTGACTGACTGAAGGCACAAACTGTGGTGTAGTACAAACAACTCTAAACACCAGCATTGAATAAGGTTCCTAGTCTACAAAAAGGAGTGATTTCAGTCATCTGCATACCAGTGTCTATCAGGCCTATTGCCTGAAGTTTATCAGCAACGCCAAAGATTCTGACCATGGTTGAAACATACTTTCCATTGCAAGACTGGTGCTGACAAGGCATGTGAAATGCTGTATAAAAATGAAGGAAACAAAGAGGACGAACCCATAGAAGGTTCTGCTTGTTATCAAAGAGGACTGAAATTCCTAATTTGGTCTGAATGCATATGCACAATGCAACGGAGAACTGAGCACTTTGGAAAATTCAGAACAATGAGTGGAGACTGCAGCTACTAGAACTGGGCAATAGTCACGTCACACTGACCAAGTCATTGATCCCGCACAGGATCTTAAAACAAACAACCTGGAACACACCCTTTAAACTAGTGCTTAATCAACGTAATCTATATGCGCCAGAAGTTGTGGTTCAGCATTAACAAAGCCAGAACCAGACTGTTCCTAGTATAAACGTCTGTAGTGATCATGACAGGATGCTAATAACACTGGAATTACAGTTGGAAGAAAAGAACTGCAAACTTGGCAAAATAAATACAGCAATATTTGACAGAGAAAAGCACTTACGTACCCAGAAGTATTCACAGATTTTGAAGCCAGAGATTAGGGAAATATAACATTCTTTTTTTTTTTGCTGCCTCATCTTCTGTGACGCTCATGTCCCTGCTGTTCCCATGCCGCTCGCTTCAATGTCCCTGCCACAGCCATACCCAGGTTTGTCATGTCTCATCCCTAGGTTCGGAAGTCCACAGGGAGCTCATCAATATTAGGCCATCACGAGGCCTCCAGCCAGAGGGACCCTGCACTTCTGCTGGGTCATTTTAGTGGTGTTCAGTGGTGCCTGTTCTGAGCTAACATACGCAGGACACCACCTACTAAGCTCTCTACTAACAACAGTATCAGCTCAGTCATGGAGCCAGACTGAGTGAGACGCCCACTCGAGGTGGCGACACCATAACGTCCCTCCAACGACCACCCCCTCGAGCATCCAACCCCAAAAGCTTTGACACAAACTCACCACAGGCACAGAAGCGTAAGGGGAAACCGAATCTGAGGTCACTATGAGACCAGAGCAACTGGGCCCATGGAATTAGAGGCAATTTTTTCATTGCTTGATGATCGATTAGAATGAGGATGATGTAAACATTCTGCTGTGGAGGTGCATATCCTTTTAGACTAATTGACAGGGTTGTACTCTACGCTTACTATCATAATATATCCTGGCGTCAACTGGGCCCAAGAGATACGGACCCCTGTAGTGTTGGTCAGGTAATTAGAGCACCACTCCCAAAGTCATATCCGTAAAGTGGAGGAAGCTCGACTGTGTGGTCCCAGTCTCCCTATTGAGCCCACAGCACATTCACTCTGGGTAGGAGCTGGCCGGAGCCCGAAAAATCCCTATGACTCGTATGGGATTTGAACCCCGACCTTACAGTCCGGAATCCAAGGCGCTAACCTCTGCGCCACGGTGGCTTGTAGAAATATAACATTCTTTGCAAGAAGTTTACATTGAAACGTTTGAAGCCAGAGAGGAGGGAAATTTAGCATCATCATTTTGCAAAGAGCTAACATTGACATTCACTGAATCTCAACTGAATCTTAAGAAACTGCTTTGGAAGTACAGTGCGCGGGACAGAAGAAACACGACAAACCATGGGCTATAGATGACAGTCTGGACTTCTATGACAAAGAAGAGGCCCCATGAGACCACTAAAACAACACTCAGAATGAGAGCTTGTAACAGCAAAATAGCCTGCAGCATTCTAAAAAGAAAACCACTTACAAAGTCTCACCATATCAGATTAAATCTAACTGAAGACAAGGCTGGGAACTTGCTGACAGAGCCGGAAGATATATCAACAGATGACAAAGTACTGCTATGACCTCTACATTCTCGAGCTCAAATATAATATCAGTCTTATTCTACAAAGGCATAACAACCAACAGGAAACAGGGTGATGCTACATGACTGGAAGAAAATGTTGAGGAAGCAGCTCCTTAAAAAACAAAAAAATCACAGGAATGGATAACATTCCATAAAAATGTATTATACTTTGCAAGACCATAGCTCATTATCAGTTTGACAGGAATATGCCAGATGATTTGGAAAGCAAAACTGGCCAGAGGAATAGACAAAATCCCTTATAATATCTCTTCTCAAGAAAGAAACCTGAGGCTATGTCATGGCTACAAAACCACAAGTCTGGTTAGTCTCCCCAACAAAGGGATGTTTAGGGTTGTTTGGAGTTAAAGGAGAAACCAAAGAAACAGCAGCTGAAGAGCAGGCAGGATTTTGATCAAACAGAAACACGGCAGTACTACTGCTAGAGAAAAAACCACGGCCCCAACGTAGCATCTGCCATGTACCATACCTTCATTGATTTTAAAACAGCATTAAATTTTAAACGTATCTGGCTTGAGGGTCTTTGGAAAGTCATAAAACCTTCAACCTTGACACAAACCTTGTGTCAATCAAAGTGCTGTGTGACAACACAAATAGTGCACTTCACAGAAATGTATCTAATATCCACCATGTCAAATCTTTCTCCACATCTAAAATGCACTCAAAACAAACCTTTTTCACAAAAATTACCCGTCTCTCAATTTTCTTATTCCAAATCCTCTGCAATCACCATGTAATCTTAACAGTTTTTTTTTCATCAATGGCTGACTTTATTATCATATGGATTAGGTAACTGCTTTCTGTGTTTTTCAATGAAATTGGCATTATTTTTATGATGAGAGAGAGAGAGAGAGAGAGAGAGAGAGAGAGAGAGAGAGAGAGAGAGAGAGAGAGAGAGAGAGAGAGACAGGCAAGGCAGGCAAGCAAAGTATTTTATTGAGGATAATAGATAAGCACTTGTGCTTTTTTACATCCAGTCCACGCCTTTCAGGATACATCAGATGAAAAGTACTAACAATAAAATAAGAGAGAGAGAGAGAGAGAGAGAGAGAGAGAGAGAGAGGAGAGAGAGAGAGAGAGAGAGAGAGAGGAGAGAGAGAGAGAGAGAGGATGAACACTGAACACTGAAATTGTTTAATGTACATCAGCCTTAGACCACAATACACTTTCAGGGGCAAAACTGGAAAGATGCAAAAAATGACATATAACTTTTTCGTAAACTTATTTTACAAATTATTTTTATGAGAGAGAGAGAGAGAGAGAGAGAGAGAGAGGAGAGAGAGAGAGAGAGAGAGAGAGAGAGAGAGAGAGAGAGAGAGAGAGAGAGAGAGGAGATCTTTTGGCTAGGTTACTCTTATCATCTAGGCTTCCACCTGCTCTCCTCTGCTGTTAAAGTCAGTATATTCCCAGCTTGATGAGTAATTGTTAAAGTCACTAGTTATCAGTAGTTTCTGGCTATCAAGAGGAAGAGTGTGTGGTTGGAGATCTTTGTGTGGGGTGCAGTAGCAGTTGATGACTGTCAATGCTCTGCCCTGATTGACAGCTGTGAGAAACACATGATTGCTTCCTTATCTTCCAGTCTCTGTTGCTGGAATTGCATCACAATCAAGAGTGATAACAACTCCCTTGTGTTGCCTGGCGCTTTCACGCTTGAAGACCTCACCCCTTCTGAGGGTGAAGCAATGAGCATTTGTGAAGTAAGTTTTCTACGTGCAGATAATGTCCCTCCTTCTTTTCGCAGGACTTCTTGTAGCTCAAGCTTTTTGTGAAGACCCTGAGTCTTCCATTATGTAAAGACAAAGTAGGATTCTTGTTTTCAGCTGATTGCTTGGCTGCTTGGTTTGCACTTCCTGCTCTGGACTTGCGTTGCTCTTCCAGTAACTGTGGTTGGACCTTTTGAATTGAGGGGAGAGGCCTGGCACTGTCACTGTCTGAAAATAAAACCAGGATGAGAAACAGATTGTCAGTCTGCACAGACATGTAAGGTAGACTATGTAGTGTCTTGTCATCTCCTGCACCTGTAACTCTACAAGAGGACTGCCTGCTGACGTCAGCTGATGTATTCCGACATCAGGGCAGCATACTAAAAAGTATATGAAAAAAAAAGATTTGTTTGACAGATTAGAGCGCTTGTTTCCTACCAGCAAATGTAAACAGCATTGAGATAGAATTGCATGCGTGACCATTTGCGTGTCATGGTTTTGGTACAGTCCCCCAATTTACCCAGCTATAAATGGGTACCTGCTCATCAAGGAAGGTAAAGTAGTGATGGAGAGGAGCTGGGCGCTGCCCTCAATATGCTGGTCCATAGAGAAGCTAAGGGCTCTGATGCCTCACCCCTTTCAACCATATAGGTTATGGAACACCTTAACCCTTTTTTTTAACTTTGAAAACGTCGTGTTTATGTGAAACGGTGATGTATATAGCAATTTATAAAGAACCTATGTTTTCTTTCATGTGCAGCCAGTGTAGAGGCCAGTGCTGAGGTACTTCAGGTACGACTGGTGGGTCCCACTTCACATGAAGGTCGTTTGGAGGTCAGAGTTTTCAACCAGTCCTGGGGAACTGTCTGTGATGACGAGTTTACCCCCAACAGTGCTGCTGTGGTCTGCAGGATGCTGGGGCTGCCCACGTGAGTTCAGTAGTTAAGTTTTCTTTGAACCACTACGTTTTAGAAATAGGAGTGTCACCAGTCACCAGCACACAGTGGTTAGTATGTTGAGTTTCTTGCAGAAGTTTATAGGTGTCAGTTCTATGGCAGGAATAGCGTTTTCTTGGACCCTGGCTGGCTCTTACCCAGAGTGGTTTGCTGTGACCTCTATGAGAAGACTGGGACCACACAATCCAATTCAATCTAATCCAGTCATAATGTTAAGGGTTGTGCCAATCAAAGAGAGCATGGTTAATGGATCCAGTATCTTGTTGAAACTGAAGTACAATTATGCTACCATGAACTGTTTCAAACAAGATCAAACACTTCCTTTTGCTGATCCTTTTATTTACACCCCAAATAACTGTAAGTGTCAACTCAGAATGGCCACCACTTTGTAAGAGGACCACATAAATGACATTTAGTGGAATCTAATCAATACCAGAGTTTTCAAAAGAAAAGTTTTTGTAATGAAGAAGTATGACTTGTTCAATCATATCAGAGGCAAAAATTGCTTGATTCTATCAGGAGATTTAGAATGTTGCTTTGTGGAATATTGCCAAAGTATTTTTGGTTTAAAAGAATCATCAGTAAAGTGTAAAGTGCATGTGGCTGATAAGCTGCACATCTTTACAACCATGAAGCAGGTGCTTGATGGTTGCCTCACATCACAAGTCACACATCAAGGGGTTTCATTGCCTTTCGTTAATCTAAAGAATGGTAATATCTTTTTAATTTTTTTTTTTAAAACCCTGCATTTATCCTGACCAGAAATCGTTCTTCCCCTATGTGTCTCCTTTGTACAAAAGAGAGGAATATCAGTCACTTATCTTCACCCTCCCCAAGAAAGGAAACCTTCATGAGTACCAGAATTACCGCTCAATCAGCCTCATATGCCACCCAAGCAAGGTCATGTTGAAGATTATACTAAACAGACTCAAGCCACAAGCAGAGACCATCATTGCTGAGGAACAAGCAAGTTTCAGAGCAGGCCGTAGCACAACTGAACAGATATTCAACTGCAGAATACTTTGTGAGCAATACATCCAACACCTTCAAGACCTCTACCACGTATTTATCGGTTTTAAGAAGGCATTCAACAGGGTGTGGCAAGCAGCTTTGTGGGCAACCATGAATTTGTTCACCATCAATGCAAACCTGATCAGAGCCATCAAAGAGCTGTACAACAAGGCCGCCAGTGTAGTGTACTACAACAGCAACATTGGAAAGTGGTTTCAAACAACAGTTGGGGTAAGGCAGGGCTGTCTACTCCCACCTACTGTTTTGAACATCTTCCTTGAGAAAATCATGGCTGATGCACTGGAACACCATAAAGGATCAGACAGCGTTGGGAGGGGGGTGGGGGGTGAACGATCACAAACCGCTTTGCAGTTGACATTGACGGACTAGCAGGATCAGAAAAGGAGCTTGCCAGCCTGATAGAACACCTGAAAGTGATGACCAGTAATACCACGGGCATCAGCACTGAAATCAGGGTCAGCAATTAGAAGCTGGAAACAGTTCAAAGCTTCAAGTACTTAGGAGCTGTAGGATCAAACAGGGGGTCCAAGCCAGAGGTAGTATGCAGGATTGCACAGACAATAACTTGAATAAGAGCACTGTCAAAACTGAACACCAGCTGGAAAGATAAAAATATTTCACTCAACTCCAAGATCAGACTAATGCGCTCCCTTGTCATATCCATATTCCTATATGCCTGTGAATCGGGGACCCTGACTGCTGATTTGGAGAGAAGAGTACAGGCGGTAGAGATGAGATGCTTCCAGAGACTACTTGGCATCTCCTACAGAGACCACATAAGCAACAAAGAAGTGCAAAACAGAATCCAGCAAATCATTGGTCCCTATGAAAACCTTTTATCAATCTTAAAGGAGTGTAAACTTAAATGGTACGGGCATGTAACAAGATCAAAAGGACTTGCAAAAACAACACTGCAAGGCACTGTCCAAGGAGGAAGAAAAACAGGCAGGCCAAGAAAAAGATGGGGGGACATTATCAGTGAATGGACAAGCCTAGAACTCATCAAATTATTGAGAAAGTCAGAACAGAGAGAGGAATGGATGGAACCGGTTGTCAAGTCTTCAGGGGTACCCCCACGGTCACCGGACTAAGGGATAGATAGATAGATAGATAGATAGATAGATAGATAGATAGATAGATAGATAGATAGGTAGATAGATAGATAGATAGATAGATAGATAGATAGATAGATAGATAGACAGACAGACAGACAGACAGACAGACAGACAGACAGACAGAGGTAAATAGATTGATTGATTGATTGATTGATTGATTGATTGATCGATCGATCGATCGATCGATAGATAGATAGACAGATAGATAGATTGATAGATAGATAGATAGATGATAGATAGATAGATAGATAATGATCGATAGATAGATAGATCGATAGATAGATAGATCGATAGATAGATAGATAGATAGATAGATAGGTAGATAGGTAGATAGGTAGATAGATAGATAGTAGATAGATCGATCGATCGATCGATCGATCGATAGATAGATAGATAGATAGATAGATAGATAGATAGATAGATAGATAGATAGATAGATAGATAGATAGATCGATCGATCGATCAATCGATAGATAGATAGATAGATAGATAGATAGATAGATAGATAGATAGATAGATAGATAGATAGATAGATAGATAGATACTGGATATCTGAGAGAGTTTATTGTTGGGATGAATGTTTTATTCATATTACCAAAACCAATGCACATAACTTTCACTTTTGAATCTTAGGTCTGCATAAAATATGTGACGTACTTGGCAAATGGGTCTGTGGTCTCATTGTCATAAAGGTCTTTGTGCCTGGATTCCAAACAAGAATGATGTTATACCAATTTGTTTCAAAGATTTTTGCACTTTATAAAACTCTTGAGAGTTTAGGATGATTAATTGTTTTGTTTGCAACGGTTTTCGGACCTGAGTGCAAATAAGTGCATATCAAGACTCTTGTATGCAAAAATTCTTTAGTCAAGGATATTGTTTCAGGGAAAAAATTGAGAGCACGTTTAGTGGTATACACCAAGCTTTCTGAAGGTACAGTATGACCTGAAGGACTTTTGAGGGAGTGGAGTTGGCACTGGTATTAACTCCAGGGGAATATCCCCCTAAAGAAGTGTCTTGGTGGTAGGTCAATTAATCCCCAGTGGTCAAGTTGTGAGTGCAAAGCTCTAACCACTCAGATATATCTTCCCACCACATGTGATATATCTAAAGTGAAGTTTATCCTTTCAAGTTGATTGTAAACGGCGCCTCGTTTTCTTAAAGAGGCAGTCATGTTAAAGAATTTGTCTTGTACAGAGGGTGAGTATACATTATAGCAATGATATAGAGAAGACTATCTCTTTAGCAGCAATAGACATACTTATCATACACAATCTCCTGTTACTACTTTTGTTTTCCTGGTCCCCCCCAAAAAAAAAAAAAAAATGTTAGCCCTTCACATCTAGTCATGTTTTGATTATAGTTGGCTTGCCATGTCAATATAAACATTTCATGTTACTACATACACACATACATATGTTATTTCATGGTTCTTTCATGAGCAGGTGTCAGACAGTATGGTCTCATTCAACAAGAGGTGATTTGATCATCATATCTCCCGTCTTTTCACTGCAGAGCAAATGCCCGGGTGAAAGGGGCATCCCAATACGGACAAGGCAGTAGGTCACAGAAGATACTGCTGGACAATGTCAAGTGTCAGGGAAATGAGGCCAGCATCTTCCTTTGTTCCCATGGTGGACTGGGGAATCATAACTGTGACCACTCTGAGGACGTTGGGGTTTTTTGCACTTCTTCTGGTCGTGAGTGTGAGTGTGAGTGTGTGTGTGTGTGTGTGTGTGTGTGTGTGTGTGTGTGTGTGTGTTGTGTGTGGTGTGCATGTGCACTCATATGTGGGTGTAAAAGAGGCTTGTGTGTTTCAAATTGTACCGTGTGATGATGCACTACACTGCACTGTTTTCATACCACTTTCAATCTAGATTGAAAGCTTAAACTTGAGACACTGTCGAGAAGGTAGCGTCTCTCATATGCCAATTGTAGTGAAATCAGTAGCTTGTCAATCTTCAGCTCCGGATAAGTGCTGTACTCCTTTCTGCTAAGTCTAAGCTATATATCCTCTGCTACGATGCTTAGCTTTGCCCAGTTTATAGCTTTGAACTGTATTCAATATTTTAATAAAGAGATGTTGAATTTCATTGATATTTCTTTAATCATACTAAATGTCAAGAATGTGGTTTGTATTATTAATATAAAAAAAATACGTGCACATGGTGTGTGTATATATACATTTTTGTTTTGTTTTGGTCAGAACAGTTTGGTTTATATAATAAAAATGCGCATGCACGTGGTGCAATTGTGTACTTTTAGTTTTTATCTATAAAAAAAATTAAGAAGATGTTCAATATCTTAATAGAATATAGTATTCATTAAAGTTATATTCCTCTTATAATTTAAAATGTTATAACAATTTGGTTTGTATCATAAAATAGGTGTGCATGTTCATTTTCTAAAAATATATTTATTAACTTTTACAATGAGGATAATGGAATAAGCACTCTTCTGCTTTTTTACATCCAGTCCCCATGTGTATGCCGTTTTGTAAATCTTGTCATCTGTTCCCACCGGCACACAATGACCTACTCTTACAAAAACCGGAACAGGATTTAACATGCGTGTAAGATGTTCTGCGTGCATTTGCACATGGAGCCTTGGTTTATAGTCTCCTGTGTAGGACTTTTCGGGGATTTGAGTCGGCACTGATGTTAACTCCAGGAGAAAAATCCTCTCAAATGGGAATCAAATCCAGATCGTCAGATTGTGAGTGCAATGTTCTCACCACTAGGCTATCCCGGATATAATATATATATATATATATATATATATATATATATATATATATATATATAGATAGATAGATAGATAGATAGAGATAGATAGATAGATAGATAATAGATAATAGATAGATAGATATAATCTGATTAAGATATTAGATATATTAGATTATATTTTACATACCTCCTGATGTAAGCCATTTTGTGGTGGTCACACCTGCCTGGTTTTTCTATCCATATTACAACACACCTATCTGTCCATCCATAGCTAAAATTAGTGCGCCTTGTTTTTGTACACCAACACCCTTTCCTTTCTTTCCCCACCCTTTCCCCCACCACCACTGTGTCTTTGTATCCCGACACCCTTCCCTTTCTTTGCCACCCTCCCTCCACCACTGTGTCTCAAACTGTGGCAGCTCGTGCCGAAGGACTAAGAGGTTGATGGCTAGAGAGAGTGCAAAGCCTACGTTACGAAAGAGAAGTGGGCAGCAGGCTTGTTGACTCAACATACACATGCAGTACACTAGTCTAGATCGAGGGAGCAAAATTGAGAAGATTTTCCCCAGATCTAATCCCTTCTAAAGTGATAAACCCATTGGCAATTTACAAAAAATATTGAAGGAAGTTTAAAAATGTAACATTAAGATTACAACTTCAAATCCAACTTTAATACACACTTATTTAAAACCTAAGATCTTTGCCTTCTGTTTCCATCTCCTATCTGTCCCTGCCTTTAGCATCTCTAATCCCCATCTACCTTGCCAAGTTGTATAACCTTTATTAGTGAGTGCACGCGCCATGCATGCGTGCATGCGTGCGTGCGTGCGTGGTGTGTGCATGCGTGCGTGCGTGCGTGGTGTGTGTGTGTGTGTGTGTGTGTGTGTGTGTGTGTGTGTGTGTGTTGTGTGTGTGTGTGTGCATGTCCGTGCCTGTGTGTGCGTGCCTGTGTGTGCACATTCGAATTTACTAAAACTTTTAATCCTCATTGATTGCTTGTGTGTTGTATAGGTCAAATGTAAGCGCTTCGATTTATTTTGCAAGATATAGCGCTATATAAATGCCATGTATTGTTATTGGTATCATCAATATTGTTGTTGTTGTTGTTGTTGTTGTTGTTGTTGTTGTTGTTGTTGTTGTTGTTGTTGTTTTCTTCTTCTTCTTCTTCTTCTTCTTCTTCTTCTTCTTCTTCTTCTTCTTCTTCTTCTCTCTCCTCTCCTCCTCCTCTCCTCCTACTCTCCTCCTCCTCCTCATCATCATCATCATCTTGATTATGATTAATAATAATAATATAATAATAATAATAATAATAATAATAATATAATAATAATAATAATAATAATAATAACACAATAATAGTAATAATAGTAATATAAGTATTATTATTGTTATTGTTTATTGTTGTTGTTATTATTATTATTATTATTATTATTATTATTATTATTATTATTATTATTATTATTATTATTATTATTATTGTTGTTGTTGTTATTATTATAGATCACAATGCAATGAAATATTGGAAATCAAAATCTGTGCGGTCACTTTTGTCCACTGCAACAGTGGAAAGGACGCCACGCTATCTTGGTGCAAGAAAGCGGACCCTTCCATGTGGTCAATGCATGAGCTAAGATTAGATCATCAAGGCTCAAGTACCAGCATCTGAGAGCAGCAGAAAGTGAGGGTAAATGACTCCCTGTGATTTCCCCTCAATATCACCATTTAGGTAGTATTTTTGTTGGGAGTCAGAAAATGCTGCAATTATTAGTAGCTAAGTCTATGACAAATTTTGTGTTGATTTTTTCTCCTTTTTATGATGCAGTCTTTTTTAATTTTACACACAAGAGCCAACCCTCTATACGTCAGTTATAACAGGCCAAGTTTACTACCCACATACTGCAAGTAGTACTGAAATACATGATTGCCTGTAATGAATGAGACCTCTGAACAGACCTAAGTACCATAGTCAAACCATCCTCTGCTGGATAAAAGTTGTGCAGAAAGTCTCAAGGTTAAGACCTGGAATTCAATGCTGGAAATGATCATCTGCCCATCAGAGAAAGAGCTGGTAGTCCAGGAGTGAACACTGGCAGAGGGTGGAGAGAGACCTCAAAGTTGTCAACAGACAGTAGAGCAACACATGGAAACTGGCTGAGAACTATGCTGGGTTATTGCTTCATCTTTAACCAGTAGGGCCTATATCGTTGTTTTTTTTAATCTATTGTCTGTTTTCATGCATGCGAAAGTCCTTCCATCCAGCAATATGTCCATCTAAGTGTGTGTTTCAGTCTGTCTGTCTTTCTGTTCTTGTGTCTTTCTTTTTTCTCTTTGATCATATCTTTACCTGAAGAATGTATTGTTACCTGTGTAAACCAGCTGAACCTCCAGTTACCAGTGCACCAGGTGTCTTCGTCAGTGCCATAGAGGGTGGAGGGAGCAGAGGACGGCTGCTAGCCACAGTCAGAGGCAGGCGAGGGACGGTCTGTGATGACGAGGCTTCCAATGCCCTGGCCAGTGTAGTCTGTCGCCAGCTGGGTTTCAACACGTGAGTTATAGGTTCAGGGAAGAATCAAATAATAAAGACGAACATAACAGTTCTTGCTAATGAAGCCATATAAAAGAAACAGTAAACATATAAAGATGATATTATATATAGATATATCTATATATAGATATATCTATCTATCTATCTATCTATCTATCTATCTATCTATCTATCTATCTATCTATCTATCTATCTATCTATCTATCTATCTATATATATATATATATATATATATATATATATATATATATATATATATATATATATATGTACATACATACACACTTATAACTATATAAGTAAAACACATAGCGAAAGTAAAACAACCAGCATATTATGGTTCCCCAATATATATATATATATATATATATATATATATATATATATATATATATATATATATATATATATATATATATATATATGTATCTGTAACTATATCTATATCTATATCTATATCTATATCTATCTGTATCTATATCTATATCTATATCTATATCTATATATATATATATATATATATATATATATATATAAACCACAACGGAGTATCCAACATTTGCACTCACCCATCACAATATAAAAAACACCCATAAAGCTGTATTACCTCAGCCAGTCATAAACTCGCCGAAGTAAAATCACAAACACTGCTGTGTGCAACAGCATGCTCATGCATCCACACACTTACACATGGCTTGCACGCATGCACGCACACACGCATGCATGCACGCACGCACGCGCACATGCACGTGCGAACACGCTCGCGCGCACGTGCATTGCAACCATTCAAACAGATGCGCACGCATTTTTATGATATAAACCAAATTGTTCTTGCATGTATGATAAGACAAATATCACTTAAATTTATATTCTCTTTGGTTAAGGTATTGAATGCAGTCTTTAAAAAAATGAAAAAAGCAAACAAACAAAACCACCATGCACAGACATTTTTTAAAATATAAATCAAATAGTTATGACATGTTCTAAGATTAAACACATAATTATCAGACGTTATACCTTTGTTTATTAAAATATTGAACACAGTTTAAAATAAAAGAAAAGGTAGCCAGCATTTCCTATGCTTCAAAATGTCCCATCTCTTTTCTACCTGAGCTCTGTATCTCCCTTTGCCCCACCCCCTTTCCCCGCCCTTTCCCCCTCCTCCACCACTAGTTCTTTTCTCTCTCTCTCTCTCTCTCTCTCTCTCTCTCTCTCTCTCTCTCTCTCGAATACGGTGGCAAGATGTAGACGTGCAGATCAGCTCTGTTAATTTGTACTGAATTGTGGATAGTTTGAGTGCAGTGATCCTGTTGAAATTTGGCTGAGGTATGAATAGTATATGTATGCATCTAAAGGTACTATCAAGATGTCGAAAAGGTCAGTCATCGTTATTAAATGAACATTTGAATATTTACATTGTATAAAGAAGGAAACCCATTTCTGATTTCAACAACAGCAACTCACCATCAGTCTAATCTTCCGATGAGGCCAAGTTGCACGTGTTTAGTCCGTGATGTTTGCACGTCATTTGGCTACAGCTAAATTTAGCACTTTTGATGTGTGTTGTGTTGATGTGTAGTGGACACTAGTGTGTGTGTGTGTGTGTGTAGTGGACATTTTGAGACTGCCATTCAAACACAGGCACCTGAAAGTTGTCTTCTAAAATGTCTGTTCCTCCTCAAGGCAACTTGCTGTATTTTATTGACTTTCGTTTTGACCAGATGCAACAGGGCTTACAGTTACATTTAGCAGGAATAAAGAACAGTATTGATGAAAAGTTTTGTAGTCTAGAAGACAGTTTTTCACGTTTATTTACTGAATTAAGCCAACTGAAAGACAATGTACAAGTGCATACAGAAGACATCAAAGAACTGAAAGAAGATAAAGCATTAATGTCAGACAGGATAGAGGCGCTTGAAAAAACACTAGAGTCTGCTGAACAGAATACCAGAGTTTTAAACCTGAGGTTTATTGGTGTTGAGGAGCAAAGGTGGGAAGACGAACATGTAACAAGCCAGGTAATTGTAGATGTACTAAATAGCCATTCAACCTCACCCAGCTGGCAACAATCAGACATTGCCAGGGCATGCCGCATTGGTAGACCTCGCCATCATAGTGAGGAACCCCGGCCCATACTTGTGCAGTTTTGCCACTGGACTGACAAGATGGCTGTTCTGCGCGACAAGGAGCTGCGAGATGATTTGAGAACGAGTGGTATTCGGGTTGCTGCTGACTTAACCACTCGCCAGCGGGACTTACTAGAGTTCCACCGCGGTCAAGGGAAGACCGCTTACTTTCATGGAGGAAAATTGTATGTGTATGACAAAGAGCAGCCCAGATCATTCAGTAGTAGCCACAAAGAAAATGACTGGCCTAAAGTACAGGCTGGCAATCACACAGATTTCAACACAAAGGGGAATGCTTGGCACACAAATGGCTACCAGACTAAAAAGTTTACAGCAAAGCACAGTCAACAGGCCAAGAGACACCAACTGGACAGTACCCATGAATATGGTGATTATTTGTTTCCAAGACATGGCAGCGATAGATATAGATCACCATATCAATATCAAACCATGTGGCGTGACAAACGCCACAGACAAGCAGACCTGGAGGAGTGCCCAATCAATAGTCCCAGAAGAAAAGACAGACCCAGAGACTTGAGTCAACCCAGATGGCAGGACTATAGAAAAAAGACATCCGTGCCAGTGGTTCCTGGTGTTCTCTCCTACAGTGGTGCTGTACAAACTGGAGGAGCAAGTGAACAACATGATCTGGACCACAGAAGAATTGTGAGAATGAAAGACTCTGTGAAAAAACCTAGTGCAGTGAATACAGAGTCCCATGAAAGGTGCCCCAAACTTCAAATGGGCATCAGAGGATCACAAGGCGTACCATGGTTCATTTGGAAGGAGACAGTGCCAACAAGACTGACCTGAATCTTCAACATGCACTGAGGAAAATGGAAGATCCTTTGCATGTTGAGGGTTCTTACAGTGTTGACTCCCTACAGGACAAAGTAACTGGGGAAAAACTTGACATACATGACCAAGACAGAGACAAGACAGACACAAATGATGATGACAGTATAATAAGTGACACTGCTAACATCACAGAACCTCACACTGAAGCTCAAGGCACATCTGCATCTATTGAGCTTAGAACAGAGAGTTGTATCAGTGAGGATGCATTTGATACCAGTTGTGCTGAAACTTTACCGAGACATGACAGAAATGTAAATAAAGGTCAGACATACATGACTGAAACAGTTGACAAAATCAGGGAAGACGAGACTGACGACTGTTCCACCAGCAAACAAGACAATGAACAAACATGTGATCACATTGACAAAGAGAAGGGTCTGACCCCAACATGTTTGCATGCTGCTCGCAGTCCACGACCAAGAAGGGCTGTATCCAGCTCTAGAATTAACAGACAAGCATACAAGAAAACTGCCAATAGATCTAACAGTCAAGGCAATATTGTAGATTCTTTTAAAAAGGCAGAGTCTGTCAATCAAGCACAGGACAAAAACAAGCCACAACAGTCAATGTCCCAACATAAAAAGAAAGATGCCACAGGCATCAGTAAATAGGGATTCGGCCGGGCCACCTTGTCAGACAGTAACTCCTCAAGAACAGAGGAACAGTCCATAGCATGTCCAAATGAATCTATGTTTGTACAAAATGTAACTAATAGTTCAGTTAAATTTCTAAATTATAATGTAAATGGTCTCTTGCCCAAACTAGAGAATGTAGATTTCATTAACTTCCTTACTTCATATGATTTTATATGTCTAACTGAAACGTTTGTAGGGTTTGAATTTGAATCCAACTTTTTCAACGATTTTGTTATATTCACCTCAAAGGCAAAAAAATTGTCTCACCAAGGGAGGTACTCTGGTGGCGTAATTGTTCTAATAAGAAAAACATTTTCCAAGTTTGTAGAACGTATTCATGTAGAACAAGAAAATATTGTTGTGGTAAATATACATAAAGATCTTTTCTGTACTGAAAAAAGTATTATGTACATATGTTGTTACCTACCTCCATGTGATTCTACATTCTGGAATAGCCAACAGAATGTTTATGGCATGGAGATGCTAGAGCAGTGTTTTGAACATTTGTATGACTTGTATAGAGACTTTTTTGTTCTGTTAACTGGGGATCTAAATGCAAGAACAGCAAGTAAGAATTATTCTTTCAATGGAAATAGCACTGACTTTGATGAAACATCTAATCCTGCTGAAAACCGGTTTCCAAGGAAATCACATGATAAGGTTGTCAACAACTTTGGTGATCAGTTGATTGAATTATGTAATATGTATGATTGTTTTATACTAAATGGACTGAGTGAAGCAGATTTTGATGATAGCTGTACCTATGTTGGACATTCTGGGGAAAGCACTGTGGATTATTTTGTTACATCTGTTGAACTTTTTTCTTCTATTCATGTAATTGCCTTAGTTGTTGAAAACTGTATAGAGTCTGACCATTTGCCTATTGTCATGGAGGCAGAAGTATTGGGAAATGGCAATGACTGGCACATTAAAAAGAAAGTAAGTGTAAATGCTGAATTTGAAAAATTTATCTGGAATACAGCACTGGAAAATGAATTTAGGAATTCATGGGAGAGCACAGACATTCAAAACAGCTTGAAAATGGCCATTGATAACTTAGATAGTGATGTAGATGGTGCTTTAGAAGTATTTGTAGATAGTTTAAAAGAAGCTAGTAGATGCATGCTTAAAAGATGTCGTATTGGTAGGGCAAAAAGGTCAGAATGGTTTGACAATGAATGTGATAAAGCAAAAAAGGAATGTAGAAAGAAGCTTAGGTGTTTTAGAGCAACTAGAAAAGAAGCTGATCGGCTAATATATGTTACAGCAAGAAAACAGTATAAGTATCTTTTGAAAACTAAAAAACACACTTTCAGAAAACAGAAAACTGAAGCATTGGAAAAAGAAATGAGCAATGGGTCAAATTTTTGGAATGAACTCAGAAAAATGGGTTGTGTAAATAAAGAAAAGGTAGTAAACAGTATCACTACAGATGAGTGGTATAAACATTTCAAAACTGTTTTTCAAGGGGATAATGAAGAGATACAAAGGGACTTTAGCAGTGATATGGAAATCTTAGAGGAAACAGATCATGTTTTAGATACAGAAATATCAGAAGCAGAAGTTATTCAGGTAGTAAACAAACTTAAAGATAGAAAAGCCTGTGGGATAGATGATATTTTAGCTGAAATGTTAAAATGTGGTGGTAATACTGTTGTCATGTTTCTAACAAAATTATTTAATGTTGTCTTTGATCAAGGAATTTACCCACAGGTATGGTCAACAGCCATAATCGTACCATTACATAAAAAAGGAAATTTAAATGATGTTGATAACTACAGAGGAATCTCTCTCCTAAGCATAATATCTAAATGTTATACCTCAATATTGAACAGGCGACTATACACCTGGTTAGAAAGTCATAACTTAATATCAGAATGCCAAGCAGGATTTCGTAGAAAATATTCTACAATTGATCAGATATTTACTTTATATGCTGTCATCCAGAACCACATGAGTAAAAAAGGTAGAAAACTTTATGTTGCCTTTGTTGACTTCAGAAAGGCCTTTGATTCTGTTCAGCACAATAAACTATTGCAATGTATTAGAGATCAAGGAGTAAAAGGAAAATTCTTTGCTGCACTGCAAGCTATGTACAACTCATTAAAATCATGTGTACGTGCAAATTTAGAATTAACCGAAATATTTGATTGTCCTATTGGAGTCCGGCAAGGCTGTGTACTCAGCCCGACACTATTTTCATTATTCATAAACCATTTAGCTAACCAAATGAATGAAAACGGTAAACATGGGGTACAATTGTTCCCAGATATCATGGAATTATTTATCCTATTGTTTGCAGATGATGTTGCATTGATATCAACAACACCAAGTGGTCTTCAGAATCAGTTGAATATTTTACGAACATGTTGTAATAATATGAAATTAACTGTAAACATTGATAAAACAAAGGTCATGGCATTTAGGAAAGGGGGATTTTTGGGAAAACATGAGAAGTGGTTCTATGATGGTAATAGGTTAGAAGTAGTTAACAGCTATTGTTATTTAGGATTTAAATTTACAACAATGATTAGTGCTAAAAATGGTACATTGCACTTAACAACAAAAGGCAAAAAGGGGGTAGTTCAGCTTAATAGAGTTTTTCAAAAATATAAAGAAATGACAGCAAACACTTATTTTAAAATCTTTGATATGAAAATACAACCAATTTTGTTATATGCTGCAGAAATATGGGGAATGAATAGGTTAGAACACATAGAAAAAGTCCATATGCGTGCATGTAAAAGGTTTCTAGGAGTCCCAATTAAGACACCCAACAAAATGGTATATGGAGATTTGGGTAGGTATCCACTCTATGTAAATTCATATGTTACCTGCCTAAGATATTGGTTTAGATTGTTAGAAATGAATACAGAACGATTACCGTATAAAGCCTATCACATGTTACTACAGTTAGACAGCACTGGGAAGCAATGTTGGGTATCAAAAATAAGAGAAATATTATGTATGACTGGTTTCAATATTGTTTGGTTACAGCAGGGTGTTGGGAATGTAAAAACGTTTCTGCATATATTTAAACAGAGGCTTGTGGATATGTTTACCCAAGAATGGTCTGGCACTCTCAGAGAACGTGACAGATATCAAACTTACAATTCATTCAAGTCTGTTTTTGAAAAAGAACGATATATTCTAGATATTGATGTATATTGCTTCCGTGTTGCTATTTCGCATGTTAGATTCAACGTTCTGCCACTGAATAACAATGTAAATCGCTACAAGGATTCTAATCATGATAAAGCTTGTCCATCCTGTAAAAATCATATTGAAAATGAACATCACTTTTTGTTTGCCTGTCCAGTGTATGATGATTTGAGGTCCAAATTTCTAAAGGAATCAAAAGATCTTCCTTTGCACGTTTTGCTAAGAGCCACAAACCCTATCCATAGATATAATCTATCAAAGTATGTGTTCCATGCAATCAACAGACGGAAGAAAATATCTTAAGGCATTTGAGCTTATCATGACCTGTACTTCTATGTGAGTGTAACTGCCTATTGATTTGAAGTATCAACTTTCTTTTTTATGCAATACCAGCAAACAACTCCAATGGACTATTACAGAGTCAATGTTGTTGTGCAACACTGGTATTCTAATCTGCATCTCTACCGTGATAACTAGCCTATCATCAACTTAATGTAAAATGTAGGCTACATTACAAATGTTTCCTTAATAGTCTGTCCAGTAGCTGTGTTTGGTTTGATGTGATTGTAAAGTATTTTTTGTGTTTCTCAACATGTTTCATTTGTATAAAAGCTTGGTGCATCAGTGTGCAGCAAAATGCGTGGAATGGTGGGTAATATAGAATGTTAACAGTTTTGCATTCAAGGACAAACAAATAATGACGAAGAAAGACATATTTTTTTGCAAATGTGGTTTTGTTGTATATCATCAGAAGGAAGAAAAGTTACATAAGTATTGAGATGTGAGAGTAGTAGGCCACCACAGGACGAAAACAAAATCTTTCATTTTCATAGAAGTCACCACAAAGTATGGAACATTTTTCACCATGTTCTTGTAGTTATCCGTAATCTTGATTCCAATAATACTAGAGAAGTGAAAACTCAGCAAACTTATCTAATCAGACCTTACATCTGTTCAGTATGCTATAAATGCATAAATATGTATCGAATGTTGATTACTGTGTGTTATGCAATGCGTTATATCGTGGTGCTTTCCAAAATCCTCTGTGCATTGTATTGTGGCCCAAGGCCGATGTGCAATTAAAACCATTTCAGTGTTCAGTGTTCTCTCTCTCTCTCTCTCTCTCTCTCTCTCTCTCTCTCCTCTCTCTCTCTCTCTCTCTCTCTCTCTCTCTCTCTCTCTCTCTCTCTCTCTCTGTGTCTGTCTCTCTCTCTCTCTCAACTGATAGCCAAGTGGTCAGAACATTGCGCTCGCAATTTGATGACCCAGGTTCGATTCCGGTCAAGGAGATTTTTCTCTTAGAGTTAACATCATTGCTGACTCCACTCTCCCCAAAAGTCCTTCGGATGAGACTTTAAACCGAGGCCCGGTGTGTGAACGCACGCAGAACACCTTGCACACACGTTAAACCCTGTTCCGCTTTTCGTAAGAGTAAGCCATCGTGTGCCAATGGGAACAGATGACATTTACAAAACTGCATACATACGGGGACTGGATGAAAAAAAGCATAAGAATGCTTATTCCATTATCCTCGATATAAAAGAATAAATCAAATCTCTCTCTCTCTCTCTCTCTCTCTCTCTCTCTCTCTCTCTCTCTCTCTCTCTCTCTCCTCTCTCTCTCTCTCTCTCTCTCTCTCTCTCTCTCTCTCTCTCTTTTTTTTAAAAACATAATTATCATGAAGAGTCAAAAAGATTACGAAACGCCATAAACTCACAGAAACGTCGAGAAAAAAATAAATATTTCCAACATTTACTAACTTCCAAACAAAACTCAAAAAATATTTGGAGGGCCATTAATCAAATAACAAACAAACAATCATCTTCCAAATCAAATGTAATCAAAGATGTTATTGCTGAACAACTCAACAATCACTTCATAAACGTTTCTACTAACGTTGTTAGCAAAGACGATTCAAAATCCAATAACCTAAACATATTAAAACAATACTGCCAAGAAAAGCATATTCCTTCAAAACTCCACATACCATTTATTTCTACTTTTGAGGTCCATAATTATATGACTCACCTCAAACAGTCAAGGACACGAGGTCTTGATGGAATAGACAGTAGAATTCTGAAACTTTCAGCCCCAGTTATCACAGACACTCTCACATATATTATAACCAATGTCTTGAAAAGAACTATTTTCCCAATGCCTTCAAAACTGCTAAAGTTATACCCATCTACAAATCTGGTGACACTTCAGATCCCTCAAATTATAGACCAATCTCTATTATATCCCTTCTTTCAAAACCCCTGGAAAAACATATAAATAAACACTTAGTCAGTCATATAGACACTAACAACCTACTCCACCCTAATCAGTCAGGATTCAGACAAAATCACTCGTGTCATACTGCACTGACTAGTCTCATAGACAATTGGCTAACAAACATTAATGAAAATAAATTTTGTGGAGTATTATTTGTAGATTTCAAAAAAGCATTTGATACAATTGACTACACATTTTTCATCAGAAAGCTAGACCTGTACAATATATCGTCAAATAGTCTAGAACTACTCACTTCTTATATCAAGAACAGACAACAGTGTGTTTCAACAACTACATCCACATCCAATCTTAAACCCATTCATTATGGAGTACCACAGGGATCTATACTAGGACCAATTCTCTTTTCATTATACATAAATGACCTTCCTCTACATATTACATCCAAATGTGAACTATTTGCTGATGACACAACCATACATACAAGCCATAATGACATTGACTCTCTTGCAACTATATTACAACAAAGCTGTAATGATCTTGTCAAAAGGACAGAACTGAACCACATGTCTGTTCATCCCCCAAAAACGAAATGCATGCTTATCACCACCAGACAAAAGCGACAAAATTTACCTCATAAACAGTTTCCAATCCATATAAAAAAGAAGCAATCGAACAAACCTCTCATCACAAAGTTCTAGGAGTAACAATCGACGAAAATCTCAGCTGGTTCTACCACATATCTCACCTATGCAAATACTTGTCCCAAAGAGTATACCAGTTGACTAAAATTAAACATTTCCTTGACTACCACTCAAGGAAAGTATTCTTTCAAGCTTATATACAATCCTCAATAGACTATGCCTCAACCCTCTGGGATTCTGCCTGTGCAAACACTATGAAACCCTTATTAAGTCTGTATAAACATGCTCTCAAACTTATCCTCCTGAAGAAAACAATCTTACTCGAAGTGGATTATATTCAGTTAAGTATTCTCCCCCTACAACAAAGACTAAAATATAACAAATGCATCCTGATGTTTAAGATAATGGCAGGAACTGTCCCCACATCCTTAAGAGATAAGTTCCCAATGAATCATGCCAGAAATACTGAAAAGCCAAGTGTCCCAATCCCAAGAATAGACTTGTACAAATCTAGTTTACTATACTCAGGCCCTGTACTGTGGAACTCCCTTCCCGAATCAATTAAACAGCACCATTCATTGACGACCTTCAAAAATCACCTTCTAATCCACTTGATGCATCAAAACTAATGAACCAGTCCTCACCCTGCAGGATATATATAACTCTCCCTCTTTCTCTCTCTTCCTCTGTGTGTGTGTGTGTGTGTGTGTGTGTGTGTGTGTGTGTGTGTGTGTGTGTGTGTGTGTGTAAATATTTTTATATGCATCTTATCATTGTGTAGTTGTAACTGATTTCAAAGAGTATCTTTTTGATATTTTATTTTTCGTATCACATTTATCATATGGTGTATTTTCTATATGTGCATAACTAGAAAGATAGATAGTATTAAGTGATGATATTATTGGTCAGTTGATAATTGTACGCAACACTACCTGGCTTAAAATGTACTGTGTACAGTCTCTCTCTCTCTCTCTCTCTCTCTCTCTCTCTCTCTCTCTCTCTCTCTCTCTCTCTCTCTCTCTCTCTCTCTCTCTCATCTCTCTCTCTCTCTCTCTCTCTCTCTCTCTCTCTCTCTCTCTCTCTCTCTCTCTTACATGTTGTCTAAACATGTTACCATCTATATTGAGAAATACTTTATTCACATTTTGTACTATTTAATAATCACGTGCTAAATTTAGTTGATTTTTGTTGTTGTTGTTGTTGTTTTGAGGTGGGTTTTTTGTTGTTGTTGTTGTTGTTTTTGTTTGTTTGTTTGTTTTGTTTTGTTGCTTTGTCTTGTTTGTTTGGTTTCCTTATTCAAATCAAAATCATCATTGATTCTTACTTCATAATTCGTTTCTGAATGAGTGCCTTTTTATAACATTACCTTTAATATTGTATCTCTGTCTTATTTCTTATCTGTTGTTGTTCTTTCTCCTCTTTTATCAAAATCTTATGTTCTATGGGACTTATTTTGATGATAGATGGTGGTGGATTGATGTTTTCAGCCATTTAACGTCACCATGTACTCATGTTTGATCTTTGATTATTGTGCCTTTATTTGTTTTTGTTTTGTTTTGTTTTGTTTGTTTGTTATTGTTGTTTTTGGTTTTTTTTTTTATTCAAATCAAAGTCATCATTGATTCTTATTTCTATTTTCGTTTCTGAATGAGTGCCTTTTTATAACATTACCTTAGTATTCTATCTCTGTCTTATTTCTTACCTGTTGTTTGATACTTGGTATTGTTTCTTGCTCTTGGTATTTGAATCACTATAATTGTTGTTTAGTTGAGGCTATCTTTTTATCTTGATGTTATCCCTGAAAAGGGCGGGGACTGGATGTAAAAAAGCACACGAGTGCTTATCTATTATCCCCGAATAAAAGAATCTTGCCTTGCCTTGCCTTGCCTTGCCTTGCCTTGCCTTGCCTTGCCTTGCCTTCTCTCTCTCTCTCTCTCTCTCTCTCTCTCTCTCTCTCTCTCTCTCTCTCTTCTCTCTCTCTCTCTCTCTCTCTCTCTCTCTCTCTCTCTCTCTCTCTCTCTCTCTGTGATGGACTGATGTTTTCAGTCATTTACCTCATCATATTCACATGTTTGCTCTTTTTTTTCAAAGCAGAATCATCATTGATTCTTACTTATTTATAGTTTTTTTTGTCTTGATGTTATCCCTGAAAAGGGCCGGGATTGGATGTAAAAAAGCACATGAGTGCTTATTCATTATCCTTGAATAAAAGAATTTGTCTTACCTTGCCTTGCCTTGCCTTGCCTTGCCTTGCCTTGCCTTGCCTTGCCTTGCCTTGCCTTGCCTTACCATGCCTGGCCTCTCTCTCTCTGTGTCTGTGTCTGTCTGTCTGTCTGTCTGTCTGTCTGTCTGTCTGTCTGTCTGTCTGTCTGTCTGTCTGTCTGTCTGTCTCTCTCTCTCTCTCTCTCTCTCTCTCTCTCTCTCTCTCTCTCTCTCTCTCTCTCTCTCTCTCTCTCTCTCTCTCTCTCTCTCTCTCTGGCCCGTTCAATGGCTCGCTAGCTCACTCACTCTCTTTCGGTCAGTTGAGATTTATTGTCATTCATTTATTAAGCAGCAGAATTGCAGTGGAAATGAAACTATTTTTATATCGCAGAGTTTTAGACTTGGGTACCCTGTAGAACTTTTGGGAAGGGAGGATTTTGAAATATTTTGTTAGCACATTAGTATCATTCTCTCACACGGCATTCACACAAATAGTTCTGTTTCATTTGCTGGCAGCCCACAATTTTGCCACATCTGATTATAATCCTGTTTAGTACAGTTTTGTTTTTGACAGTCGGGCTTGTGTATAAACATATCAAAGAGAAGGAAAGGACAGGCTCAATAAAGCAGTGATAAAACTTCTGTAAAACGTTCACATTAACTTAAAGACTCTGGAGTTCTTGAAGGAAAAAGCTGCGACAATAAAATTTTCTATTAACCAGATCTGTATTAGCATTAAAATTTGGTTTTTCATAAATTAGCGTACAGTACCTAGGTATCTATACTTGTGCACTTGATCAATGTAAAGATTTGGTATAGGCTTGGGGGTGGGGGGTGGGTGAAAATCAATTATCTCTTTACTCTTTTCAGTGTTTAAATCAAGACAATTTTGCTTGCACCAGGAAAAAATCCTATGAACTTGTTGAGAATGCTCAGCATAGGAGTATATGATCAGAACCAGTGCAGTAATTAATGTAAAGGGTGAAAAGATTGGGAGACAGAACAGTGCCTTGGGGAGAACCACTAGAAGTTGATCTTTCAGTAGATATTGCGTTTTGAAAACTGACAAACTGTGTTCAATCCGTCAAAAAACTCTTTATCCAGAGAATGTGCCGAGGACAGACGTTAATGTAATTGAGAGAGGTTTAAGTGCTAAGAGATTGGGCTAAATGGCACTAAGGCAGAGAAGTCAATGAAAAGTATACAAGCAAGAGAGTCATGATTTTTTAGGTGTTAGTAAGCATTGTGCTGCAAAGTAATAGTGGCATTGTTCGTGCTTCTTTTGGCTTTGCATGCAAATTAAAGAGGATCTAGATATCAGGAAGTTGAGGAAAAAAGCTGTTTCAGAATGATTCCTACTAAACATTTAACTATTATTGGTTTGAGAGCTACTGGTCTGTAACTATTTGAAGATTTGAGGTGATTAGTTTTCAGATTAGTATATATTATTGATTTTTTACAGAGACTAAGTACATGGCAAGCTTTAAAGATAAAATAAAACAATTCACTAAAAACATAACAAAGCTGTTCAGCACAAGATCTTAAAAGCGGCCCACAAATACCATCCACAGCCACAGCCTTCCTCGCATGCAATGTTTTAAGTTCTGATTTCACATCTGTAGAGTCAACGATAAAATCTACATCATCTGAATCCTTATCACAGACATTTTTGCATGTTAAAAGGACATATTCAAACTCGTGTTTAGTATCTTCACACTCAAATTGGCAATTGAAATATTTTAGTCTATCAGAAAAAGCTGTTTGTTCCTCTAATGGCATTGACTGTAAAAATATATTTCAATTTCCGTGCCCTTAAAGTGTCTTTAACCCCCTTCAAGCATTTGACAAATGACTCCCAGAAACACTTCTTCAAAGTTTTCTTTGTAAGATCTTTTCCCCTCCCGATTTTCTTTTCAGAGTTTCCTTTTAAGTGTTCTGTGAGGCATTCTGTCACCACTCTGAAATGCTTTCTTTTTGTCAAGTGATGATTTGAATGTATTTTCCCTCAAGGCTTGTTGTTGGGAAATAGCGTTACAATTTTTGTGGAATTATAAGGTTTTCGTAGAGAGAAATATAGGCATGCACAACATCAGTTGCTTCATCAACATTCTCACTCAAGTCATGAAGCGCACTCCAGTCAGTACACCCTTTCAACTTTACCACACTTTCAGCCTCCCAACTGATAAGCACCATTCTATAGAAAGTGTTGTTGGTTGCAAGAAAAACCAAGCACCACAGTCTGCATTAAAAATTGTTTGCTCCTTAATGATATATGGGGATTTTCTTCAGCCTCAACAGACTTTCAGCATGATAACCCACACTAGTCTGTGTGTATCCCGGTGAGCATTATTTGTTCCTTCTGTTTTTGCATAAAAACTGTGGACTTCATTTAAGTTAAGATGAATCTGCAAAAGTTTATTGTTAGTTTGAGTGTTCTAATCCTCTTGCCACAGAAGGGGAGTGTAGTATTTACTATTAGGTCTTAAGCATGTGTATGGTACATAAAACTTTGATATCCCCCTTTCTGAAGCACCTTAGGTGAGTCAATCATCTGCTTCATTGCCCTAAAGGCCCATGTATCCTGGGATCTATATCAGAACAATGTCATACCCATCCAGTTTCAAGGATGTATTTAGATCACAGAACTATGTAAACCTGGGATGATTTATGTTCTTGCAGGCACTGGCCTCCAGAACTGGAGATCAGGATAAATACAATATCTCCAGAAGCAGGATGGCAGAAGTCAATTCCTCAAACTTTGCCCAGAACTGGGGTACTTAAGCACAATCATAAGCAGAGTTCTTATGCTCGAAATCGTGCTTCATGTAATAATTTAGAATCAGTTTGAGATGGTGGTGTTTTTTTTTTTTTTTTTTTCAGAAAGGCTCCCTTGCTTCCATGTACAGACTGTAAAGTGATGTAATTCAAATGCTCCCAGGTTTATTTTGACCCTTGATGGTGATTTGGGCACAGAGACTTCTGGTATGAAGGCCTTGATGATTGGTAATTCTGGCAACCATAATCAAGTTTGGTATGCAGAAGTTCCCAGTACAGATGCAACAAAGTCTTCCATCAGATGGATCAGTCTTTCATTCTGCTCCACAGTTTGTATGGGCAATCATTCACGGAAGGCTTAAGGCTTTCTGACACTTTGCTGTCAAGTGTCGGGCAAGATTTTTGACATTTAGTCTCCTGTCTAATATGATACCTAGGACCTTACCCTCCATCACTTTAAGGATGGTGCTTTTTCCCAGGCAGATGATGGAATCAGGAGTGAATGAATTAAATAACAAGTATCTCACATGCCAATGGACCAATCTGAGAAGACTGTGGTTCATTATGCTAAAGAGGGCAGGAGAGAGGATGTTCCTTGTAAAACCCCCGTCTTTTTGTCAGGTTGTCGCAGAGCATGGAGCCAACCTGAAACTGAAATTATATTTTGCAATTAAGTTCTCCAGAAAGAAAGAATTACAACTGTAAGAACCCAAGTCATGTAGACTTACATAATGCTATTATTCCAAGCTATGCCATAAGCTTTTTCAAGGTCAAAGGAGATAGCAATGACATGACGTTAGTCACAAAATCGAAGTAGTATTAAAAGTAACAGTAGTAGAAGTAGTAGTAGTGGTGAGTAGTAGTAGTAGTAGTAGTAGTAGTAGTAGTAGTAGTAGTAGTAGCAGCAGCAGCAGCAGCAGCAGCAACAGCAGCAGCAGCAGCAGCAGCAGCAGCAGCAGCAGCAGTAGTAGTAGTAGTAGTAGTAGTAGTAGTAGTAGTAGTAGTAGTAGTAGTAAGTCATCTTTTCTCTCAGAAGATGATGAATGCACCATATTTAGTCATTTCAGTCTTGTTGTAAGAAGCATCTGGTCATAGCTCAGCTGTAGAAACTAAAACGTGACGTTCGTGCCATAACTGGAAAAAATATACACATAATTATATAAAAAAAAAAAAACAACAACTGAGCTGATTTTCATCAAACAGGTCCAACGCCATCATCACCAAGGTGCCGCCTTCTGCTGGTCCCACCTCTCTGCCAATCGTGTTGGACAACGTGGTGTGTGTGGGCACTGAGACGTCACTGGACCAATGTCAGTACAGTACACAGCACAACTGTGGTCATAGCGAGGATCTTGGGATTGATTGCCAGATTGGTCAGTTGAGTTTATTCTTTATTGTATGTATATGATAAAGTAATAAGGTTGTAGAGCGCAAAATCTTGCATCAGTAACTCAATGTGTAGCACCGCTATCTTTTACACCAGCACACAAAATTACCGAGTAATAAGTGAGCAGAAAACACACACACACACACACACACACACACACAAACACAAACACACACCCAAACACTCACACACCCCAGTTCAGATTTCTTTCAAGAGGATCAATCCCATCTCCACTACCCCCAAAACTCCTTTGGGTGAGACTATAAACCGGGGTACAGTGTGTGAACGTATTTACCGATTGCATCATGCATGCCATCATTCTAAAATCTATTCTGCTTTTGGAAAGTGTGGGCCGTTATGTATGGGTGGGAAAGGATGACAAAATTTAAAGAACTGCATACACTAGGGGATTGAACTTAAAACAACACATAAGTGCTAATTCCATTACCTTCAAAGTATAGTAACAGAAAAAATGGACTGAATACAGATTCTCTCTCTCTCTCTCTCTCTCTCTCTCTCTCTCTCTCTCTCTCTCTCTCTCTCTCTCTTGTTGCCTATTGGTCAGAACATTGCGCTCGCAGTTTGACGACCCTTGTTCGATTCCCATTCGAGGAGATTTTTCTCCTGGAATTGACATCAGTGCAGACTCCACTCCCCTAAAAGTCCTTTGAATGAGACTATGTCTGTCTGTCTGTCTGTCTGTCTGTCTGTCTGTCTATCTCCCTTAATTTTTTTTTCTGTACCCTTCTATTTAGTATCTCACTATCTGCTTATTTGGTAGTAATGATCTTCATTATTTGTTTTCATATTGTGTACATTTGGTAATGTTTCATGTATACTGTGGGGTTTTGTTTGCTTGTTCCTGTTTTTTTGTTGGTATTGTTGTTTGTTCTCTTTTTCTAGAAGGGGGGTGGGGGTGGGATCTTTTCCCAGGGCTAGATGTAAAAAGCCAATTGTTGCTTATTCTATTACCCTCTTTAAGTAAAAAATCTCTCTCTCTCTCTCTCTCTCTCTCTCTCTCTCTCTCTCTCTCTCTCTCTCTCTCTCTCTCTCTCTCTCTCTGTGTTTATCTGTCTGTCTGTCTGCCTATTTCTCTCTCTTTCTCTGTGTTTATGTTTATCTGCGTATGTTTGTGTGTGAGTGTTTGTGTGTGTGTGTGTTATATATATATATATATATATATATATATATATATATATATATATATATATATAATTGTCTAAATATAGTGGAGAAAAACAAGTGCAGGTAACCAGTTACAACTTCGTTCTCATCACAGAATTGGTATCATTCAAAGATTCAAAAATTGAAAATAAAAAACCCGCTATAAGATAAAAGTCTTTGATGGCAACATTTGGGGAATTATTGAGTAAGTCTTATTTTTGGCTTTATTGGTTTTTTTTTTATTGCTTGTAAATTCACACGTTTTTCTACCAATTAAATGCGTGGGGGGGGGGGGGGGGGGGGACGGGGGGGGGATGGTGCGTATGGATAGGTGGGGGGGGAGCGTGTGTGTATGTGTGAGGGAGGGTGGGTGTGGATTGTATGGGGAGGGGGGGAGCGTGTGTGTGTGTGCGCGCATGCATGCATGCATGTATGTGTGCGGGTGTGAACGCGTGCGTATAATGTGTAAATAATGGTGATCGTATGTCTTTTCTAGTCAATGGTTTTTAAGAACATTGTATCTAAACTTTGGTGTGTGTGTGTGTGTGTGTGTGCGTGTGTTAACGTATGTGCAAGCGCGCGCGTAGAGTGTGGGTGTTTGTGACATTTTATTTTGAATTATATAATGTTTGAACAAACAAGAAATGTAGCTACTTTGTGTGTTTGATTATGATTTGTATCAATATGCCTGTCAGTATTGTAATTGCCCTTCGGGGATGATTAAAGTTTTTTTGACTTGACTTGACTAAGGACCATGCTTTGGGCCTGACCTGACTTGAGTTTTGGCTCCTGGTTGAGCACTCTTCAGAGTCTCCGGCAGTGATTGTAACCTCACTCACCCTCTGTGGTGAGAGCAAGACACATTTTAGAATTCAGAAGTGTCCATTGCAGCCTTAGGAATAGGTAAATATTCCTGTGGCCTACCACTGCTGCCAGTAAAAGATGAAGATAGAAAGAGAAAGAAAATAAGTTTGGAAAAAATGTTGTAAAATAAAAACTGAATACACAAGAAAATATGTACCTAATGAATCTTTGTGCCTTATGTTCGGGGATCCTTTATAAGAAAGGATGCAAGGGAGATCATAAAGTCCATACCCAGCTGATAGGCTAACCCCAGTTGGATAACAATGATAACCCAAACATTACCAGTCACTTTCAGTGCTGGCACAGGTAGTAGAAGTTGAGGAAAAATGGCCTTTACTTGGATCTAAAAAAAACCCGCTATTCTCCACTTAACCAATCATATAACGAAGAAAATAAAGTGGAGAAAAACAAGTGCAGGTAACCAGTTACAACTTCATTCTCATCATAGATTATATATATAACCCTGTTCCGCCTTGCGCAAGAGCAGGCCATCGTGTGCCAGTAGGAGCGGATGACAAAATTATTTTTAAAAATTCCAGCATGCACATAGGTGTCGTGTTTAGACACCATCCCTGAGAAAAAAATCGGGGAGTTGGAGTCCCAGAGGTGACTCGGGGCTGTACATGGCAACGTTCTGGTGGCTCTTGCAATGGTACTGGAACCATTCGTATCAGTCATTGCTTTTCCAATGGATCATTCAGTGGCGTGGAGATGGGGGGGGGGGGGGGGGGGGGGGGGGTTCTGCTGCATGGGTAACAGTTTGCCCTCCATACATACTTACCCAGCTTTGCGCTCTAAAGACTAGAGCGCAACTCCATAGCCTATTATTATCATTATATTTATATTATTATATTTATTATATATATATATATATTTATATTCTATTATATATATATATATATATATATATATATGTGTGTGTGTGTGTGTGTGTGTGTCTGTGTCTGTGTCTGTCTGTCTGTCTGTCTGTTGTCTGTCTGTGTCTGTCTGTCTGTCTGTCTGTCTTCCTTACAGGGTACAGTGGCCTCAGTGTACGACTTGTTGGCCTGCACCAAATGTGGGGCGAGTGGAAATCAACTACAACAATACCTGGGGCACCGTTTGTGGGGAAAGCTTCGACCAGCCTGATGCAGCCGTCATATGTAACCAGCTTGGCTTCAATGAGTAATCCTCTCCTTGCTCTCTTCTTCCCTGGTCACTCCTGTTAGGCAGAGGTTTATTTTTTATCTCATGAAGGAAAAATCTCAGATATAGATAGGGAGAGAAATAGGCTATGGCAGCTTCCATTTTTTTATTCTGACTGAAGCAGCAGTAGTAACATTGGCATAAACTGTGCTAATAGAGATTTATTTTGAAACACTGCTTGCAACTATTCTTCAGTCATTATGAAGCTGAAACTTGCTCCTTCTCCCTGTGTGCCTGTGGTAAAGAAAACCAGTCAGGCAAGCACATCCTTCAGAGGGGTACATTATTCAGTGACCTGAGGAATTAAGTGTGGCCGATGGAGATAATCCTACAAACCATCAGTGGATTGGTGGTCTAGAGGTAACGCACTTGTCTAGAAAGCAAAACGTCCGGGTTGGAGGAGTGTGCGGTGGTTCGAATCCTGTTAGGGCCCAAAACTTTTGCCTCATCCATTTGACCACGAGTGGTAGTCTGGTTTCTAGTCTTTCAGAGGAGATGATAAAACTAGGTCCCATATGTTACACATAATTATTAAGTGCACGTACGTAAAAGAACCTATGGCAACAAGAGAGTTGTCCCAGACAAAATTCTGTAGAAAAAAGCCAATTGATTGGGAAACAAAATTACAGTTGCAGATAGGAAAAAGAAAAAAATACTAATAGGGGGCGTTGCACTAGTGGCCACCTGCTGTCCCCAGGGAGAGTAATCCGAATTTCATGCAGAGAAATCTGCTGTGATATAAAGTGGTATAAAATAAGAATGAAATAAAATAAAACCAAGCTGTCTGGCCTATGAGGGGATCTGAAAAGGACATGCCATTATTTTTCCCAGACACATCTGACGGTGTAAAGCAAATGAGACAAGAGAAGCAGATTTGCAGCTTGAAATCTGTCCATGGCGGGCGTGCACTCCTGCTTTTACTCAGCGTCTACGACACAGCCATTCGCAAAATGCACTTTATTTTTATATAATCTGCCTGATTATGGGTTTTACTTCCCTCAAGGTAAAACTGTTTCCTGATTGTAACAAAGCACATTTTCTAAAGCTGCATGGAATATATATGATCATGCACCGGATTTCATTTCATGTAAACTGCTAGTTTGGCTCACCAAACACAGAAACAAATTTCAAAAGACCACTGCATTAAAAATTGCTTTCCGATGCAGTCTCTAAATTTTGGTGGTTACAGATTGTAATGTAATAGAGTGCAGATATTTGATCTGCTGCATCTTTGTATAACTTCTTGGCGACAAAAGCACGATCATACAGTCGGAATGTGACCTCTACATTTTACCATGATGAGCAAAATGTATGCAACAGATAGTTTTTGCCATCTCCCAATGATTCAGAACATTGCACAATTTGCAGGTGTGTCCTAATTATAAACACACAACGCTGAGATTGGCAGTATTGATCATAGGGGAAGTAATCTAATTACCGCCCCGTCACATCCACCACCACCACTGACTTTGTACCGCATCCCAAGGTACAGTGGGTGCTGACCAGCGTATTTGACACTCAGATCAGTAGCCCCCCAAATTCTTTCCATCCTGCTCACAACACCACTTTGTCACAGAGTGCAGATATTTGATCGGGCCACGTCTCTATACAGCTTCTCGGCAACAACAGCATGGTCAGACAGTTGGAATGTAACCTCTAAAAAGAGGCTGCATAAATACTACATTTTACCAGGATGGGCAAAGTGTGTGCAACAGACGTTTTTCTACCATCCCCAAATGATACAGAACATCGTACAATTTACAGGTGTGGTCTATATATATAGGCACATGATGCTGCCATTGGCAATTCCAATCGCAGGGGAAGTGATCTAATTACCACCCGGTCACAGTTAAAATGCCAATTGTGACTTTCCAACACGAAATGAGTGGCTTTGCACCTAACCCACTTTTCTGTTAGAAGCCATTTTAGGAAGGTGGGGTTCAGGTTGTTGATTGTTAGATTTCGATTTAAAATCAAACAATAACCCCTATTGTACCGTCTATTGAAATTGCAAGTTGTAATTTGTTTTCGTTCTTGCGTTAAAAACATGTTAAAGATATCCAAGCCCTAATTCTGACAGCCTATTGCAATGCTAAGCTTGTCAAATTCTCATTTGTCACATCTTGCAGTCTACCTTTTTCATTTGCAATAACATTACATAGAACTGTCCAATTTTCAATCTTTTAAACATTTTAATTGAATAGCTCTTTTATTGCAGAACATACTAATATCTAAAACTTGACCTCTGGTGCTATGCACTCACTATGTGGTAGAGTGTTACAAAATTGTCATTCAAAAACTGCATCTGCACATTTCCTGAAAACTAGTGATAAAAAATGCATGAACTTTTGAAGATATGAAAAGTGATATCAAATTCATGTTTGGTGGATGCTTGTAGGTCTTGTCAGGTGGTCATCTATTTTTACCAACAAGACAACCAGTTCACTTGAGGTTGCACACCACGCAACTGAGTAGTACACAAAGAAAGTGTCATATTAATGAATAAAGATCTGCTGGAGTGAATGAAACTGTAATACTCATTGAAAACTCTCCTGACTGAGGACAGATATCATTTTTTCAATATTCAGGACAAAGTGCTAAAATAGATGAGTAGGAAATCTGTAGGAAGAAGAAAAAAAAGATTTGGACATTATCCTCTTAATTTTGTAAAGAATACTTTCATCTGATCATTTAAAAAAGTCTGTGCATAAGTCTTTTGTTGATTAAGGTTGAAAATCCACAACCAATCTGCCAAATAAAACCAGCATGCTGATTTTTACGGTGGTGTTGGCATTGTTATTAGCACAGGAAGATTTCTAATGCCGTTTCTGTCTGTTCCAAAGGTCCCTGGCAATACTTGTTGGCTCAGCACTGACTGGTCAAGGCACTGGTCCCATCTGGGTTAGTGGGCTGCTGTGCATTGGACATGAAACCAACATTGCCTCCTGTAGACACCCTGGGTATGGAATAAATTCCTGTGACCATAAAAAGGACATTGGCGTCTACTGCCCATGTAAGTTGGTGCCATGATTCTTGGAAGAAGTTGTAGTAGGGGTCAAAGTGGTTGTTGTATTTTTCTTGTTGTTGTGTATCTGTAGAGAGTCCTACATTGGAATTCTTTTGGTGGCCACTCTAATTCCCGTTCCACCTAATTTGGTACTAGACATATAGAGTCCTAGACTAATTCCTATTGTCTTTAGTAACCCTAAAGAGGAGTAGGGTTAGCCTACTTATTGGGGTGGGAGTGATAAAGGGGGATCTGAAGAGGATAGAAGAAAAACAGGGTAAAGAAATATAGAAAGGTAGTAGGTGAAATTGAATTAATTCCTCAACTTACTCAGCAGCCAAGCTAAATACACTGTGAATGTGACAAGCAGCATCATTCATTTAATGCAACTCTCCAAACCCAGCAAGTTGGGTTTACAAACTATATTTTGCTAAAACAACCTACTAACCTACAACATCAGACATTACAAATCACATATTGCACTGCAAGTACAATTCAAACGCAAGATATTTTGTTCATATAGTCCTCAAAAGCACAACCACTAGATCAAGAGCACAGTCAGATAAGACAGAAGGATCTAATAAAACAATAACGATGGCAGGCAAAAACGAGGCCAAAAATGATGGAAGCCAAATGATGAGTCAAAACGATGGGAAAACGATGTTTCTTAAATAAAGACAAACCTACAATGGAGAAACCATTCAAACTCTTCTTGAATTCAAAAACTCTCTTCCTACTTAAGACATGACCTCCCCCTATTTGAGGCTAACACTACTGAGCTGAACACGCAGAGAAGTGCAGAGAAAAGGAGTGGGTGTGTAACTCAGCTTGAGTTCACATATGGAAAGAATATTATGTGCAAACAGAATAGAAGCTGGACATAAGACACACAGACACACACACGCACAGACACAGACACACAGAACTAGCATAGGATAAAGATTTAAACTGTTTCATTCTATTATAATTATTTACACAAAATATGCTTGCTTGTCAAAAAATTGATTTAACTCAGCTGAATGTATTGCCATTTTTGGGGGGTAGGAGCTCCATGCACTGCCACCAGGGTTTGCCATCTCCCTCTACTGATCCCTACAATTTCCTGTGGCCCTTTCATAACTCTCATCTCAGTGATGTTCGCAATGTAGGATGTTGGTGGTCTGCCTCTTTTCTTTATGCCCTCAACTTTACCTTGGAGTACTGTTGTCACCAGATTTGTCTAGTGTTTCTGGCTGCATGACAAGCATAACTCCATCCACGCATAATTATCACCCCCCACCAACATCTTCCTTTGCATTGACAGTTCTCCAAGACTGTCTATGCCATTTTCTTTTGTCTGATGATTTGGCTCTTAGAAGTTGCTTGTAGAACCACATTTTGGCTGTGTTTATTTTGTCTCTTTCCTGTTTTTGTAGTGTCCAGGCTTCCAACCCATACAGCAACACAGGCCAGATAGGTGTTCTGACAATTTTATACTTGAGATATTTAGGTATGCCTCTGTCTTCCCAAATGTTATTTGATCCGATCATCTTTTGCTTCCCTGGCCATAACAAACCTACATATGATGTCTTGCATGCAGGAGTCTGCAACTAAAAATGTGCTCAACTCAATTTGTATTGGTCAATATTGTCTTTTATTAGTTTGAATACTCTTTAGAGCAAAATATAGATCAATTTCATTGTAATATTGCAAACCATTTAACTATCAGCAGAAAAATCGATGTTTTAATGAAAGTGTAAAAAAATGTCATAGCTACATTACTGATGCACCGTTGAGCAAAGAGTGTTAGGGAGCTGTATCTCTTTAAAAAAAATTGTAAAATGTGGTCTGAAGGAAGATAAAATAACTTGTGTTGATAATCACAGTGATTATCTTTAAGGCAGATAGATCTAAACATTTATTTTGTAGATCTGAAATTTCAGATTCCAAAGACATATACTTAAAAATTTTCAGATTTAAAAGTGTTGGTTTTTTTTTTTAGACTTAGACAAAGTGAAGCTGTTTTTTTTCTGTGTGCAGCCAGTGTAGAAGCCAGTGCTGACATACTGCAGGTACGGCTGGTGGGTCCTTCTCCTGACATGGGTCGTTTGGAGGTCAGCGTTTTTAACAAGACCTGGGGTACTGTCTGCGATTTTACATTTGACCCTGACGATGCAGCTGTTGTTTGCAGAACACTTGGGCTCCCAACGTGAGTTTTAACTTTTGAAAAAATGATTTCATTGAGTCTTTTTAAACTCAATAATGGCTGTGGAATAGCAAAGAAAAATATGTCCTGGGAAACAAGACTGCAATGACCAAGAACTTAAAGCTGTATTACATTTTGACAGTTTTCATCTCTCTCCAGTACATACTATTGTGTATTCTTTAGCAATACTTTTACTCTTAGTTGTTGACACTTACTCATATTTGAAGACAGCACTTATGTTTCAGTACAGATTTGTGATATTACCAAAACACCATTAATGCACTATTTAGTATGATTCTACAGCAGTGTAAGTTACCTTTCATATTGGAAATGTCATACATCATTCCTGTTCCAATTAAAAGCCTTGATAACCATAATAATAATCTTTATCCAGTGGCTTTTATATTCATTTTGTTGTTTGTGTGTTTCTTACAAGTCGCGTTAAGGGATTTGCTCTTTTGGCAGTTTGCCTTAACCTGGAAATGAGGTTATGTTTTTAAAGAGATATGTGAGTATCATTCTAGTTAGTTGTGTTTGCTGGCAGTCGGTAGGTAGAAAAAGCTGCTGGAGAGAAGCAGACTGTGCAAGGTTGCTGCCGTTGTTCTCCTTTGATGGAGGGTTGAACTGGTTTCATTGGCTGCTGGCAAAGCAGCTGACCGTTTGAGACTGGTAGTAGGAAATAGTACGCTGATCAGTTAGACTGGGGTCTGATGAGTCAGCAAAGGTGTCTTCCACATTGGCCTGGAGCTTGGGATTCCAGCGGAAAACTGTGTAACTTGTTTTTTTCAGTATTGTGTCCAGAGGCTGATAGCAAATGAAATATGAATAGTGTGCCACTGGATAAGTGGTGAATAGAAAAAAAGATATAAGTATTGTTATTGATATCATTCATTACCATGAACCATTGTGTATGTGTCATGATTGTGATTGTTTAATAATCACAAATTTTCTGGTTAATCATATGTTTGAAACTTTGGAAATGTTTTGTCACATTTTGTGTGCAAATGCTTGTGGACATGAGAGAGGGAGTGCAATATTTGAGGGGTAGAGCATGCTATTAACTCTGTCTGAGTCAGTATTGATTTTTGAAACAGATGTGTCCATCTATGTATGCATACAATGTTATCGATCCTTAATGTGTTCAAGATTTTGAACCTGGAGTTTTGGTGACTCGCCAGATTATAACAGTGCTCCCAGACTATAACAATGCTTGCTTTTGCTCCTTGGCTATAATTCTGATGTTCATCATTCGTTATATTTTGGACGTGTAACAAATTTACCTGCAAATAAGACAGCCACATTCGAATTTCAGTGATGATGTCTAACCACAACATCAGTACCCCTTTCCTTTTTATATTGCCATCCGTGTTCCAAAAAGCAGGAAATGGCCTACTCTTCTCATGGCAAATCAGACTTTTAACGTGTGTGCAAGGTATTCTGCATATGTTTTGCATATAGGTCCTTGGTTTATAGTATCATCTGAAGAATTTCTTGGGGGAGTGGAGTTAGTACTAATGTTAATTCCTGATGGAAATCTCTTTAAACAGTTACATTGGTGGTGGCGTGGACCTGGGCTATCAGATCATAAACTCAACACTCCACCCAGTAGGCTACCCTGTCCCATTCCTTGTAATGGAAATATTTCAAAGAGTAATGCCTGTGCACTTGCAAGAATCAGTACAGAAAATACTAACAACCATTGCAATATTATGCATGTACAAGAAGCAGAATTGTTGATATGCTATTTGTATATTTCAAATAGGAGTTATGAACATTTTGACAAAGAAGACATTTGTGTATGCTTGGTGTTTTGTTTCTTGCCAAGCGCATTCAAATTCATTCAATCTCATTTATTAAAATTTATTGACACATGGTCTTCTTGCCACATGCAATGCACCTCAACTGTGTAGGTCAGACTTCACCACACGACCCATCTGTTCAAACTGGCCTCATATGGGACACTTCAGTCTAGAGACAATAAAGCCTACTGGAAAGCCAGATCCTGTTTGGAAACCTACAGTCCAAGCAGAGTATACCCTGGCAATACAACCGCGAATGGCAAGAAGATCCATTGAGTCATTCTGTGCTGCCTCCCTAGCTCTATGCAGATGTAGACTTCAAGTCAAGATGAAAAGAGTGCCCACCACAACTTCTTTGAGTTTGTGGTAACCTGATACTTGATAATTTTCTGGTTAGTGCAATGCTCGCTATCCATTGTTCCATCATGACCTTCGATGGCAAAACGCCATGTGATCCGCACCTTCTATGACTCAGATCGAGAAACCCCTGTGATACTTGAGCTAGATTTAAACCAGCCTGTAGAGCACCCTCAATTTTGTGCCTGCAGCATAATCAAGGGAGCTCCTCAACATCTTCAGCATCTCCTTTACATCCTTCACAGGAAAGTCCTGCAGATGATTCCCCAGATAGTGCCTGTTCAGTGATGTTCTTTTCTGACAAAGGTTTCCTGCAGATGATTCCCCAGATAGTGCCTGTTCAGTGATGTTCTTTTCTGACAAAGGCTTCCTGCAGAGGATTCCCCAGATAGTGCCTGTACAGGGATGTTCTTTTCTGACAAAGGCTTCCTGCAGAGGTTTCCCAGATAGTGCCTGTACAGTGATGTTCTTTTCTGACAAAGGTTTCCTACATAGGATTCCCCAGATAGTGCCTGTTCAGGGATGCTCTTTTCTGAAAAAGGTTTCCTGCAGAGGATTCCCCAGATAGTGCCTGTTCAGTGATGTTCTTTTCTGACAAAGGCTCAGTGAGGGGTAGGCTTGGGACTGGGTTGTCAAAAGTAAAGAGGCAGGAACACCCTTCTTCCTCCTGGAGCTCCAATACCAACACTCGGTACTCTGTCACAACGTTTGGCACCTTGATAATGCTGAAACTGAATGAAATATCCAGCCATATATACTACATCACCTGAAGACATGTTACTGTCTACATCATAAAGTGGCTGATGTTTGCTATTATTGAATACTGTGGATGCTAAAAAGTGCCTAAAGTGGATGCCAATTGATGCTGGAGACTGTTCCTGCCCCGTCCTCTTGTATGCTGTCTTCATCCATGTCCTCATTCTTTGTCTACTACCCACAAATTCTGTGTTTTATTCAGAAGAGACAGGCTTACCCTTTACTGCTTGCCATGACTGCTCCACGAGTGGGTCAAAATCTGCAACTGGCAGCTTTTCTTGACAGTTTTAAGTCAGGCTAATAACCAAAAACACAAAAGCTGGACACACACAGCCCCCCTTCACTTGAGTTCTTCAAATAGATCAATGAACTCATCTAATTTTGAGTAGTATCATGGAAAACATAAGGCGTACCAAAAATGGAACAGTAGGCATTTGTTAGGCCTGAATGTTTCTTTGTGTTTTCTGTCTTTCTGTCTGTCTGTCTGTTTGTCTGTCTGTCTGTCTGTCTGTCTGTCTGTCTCTGTTTGTGTCTGTCTGTCTGTCTGTCTGTCTGTCTGTCTGTCTGTCTGTCTGCCTGTGTCTGTGTCACTATTCAGAAATATATGGCTGAAAAAAAGAAAAAGTTAGAAACTATATATTGCCTTGGTTAATTTTATTAAGATCTTGACACAGTTCAAGGTGTAAGGGGTAAGCCTATATTGCATTACTCAGAGGTATGTTTAATTTATTACCAGCATGTATATGAGCATACCTGAATTGACCAATATGTTTCAAGACAGTGATACGTTTTGAACCCCACATTGTTATCATTTATATTAATCAGAAAACATTACGCATAAGAAGGTAATCATTACATTCAATTGTTTCTAGATATTTCTGAGTTGTTTATTTTATTATTTGCTGATGATGAATATGAACTATACTTAGTGGCTTACAGACTCAATTACAGCTCTTGAAACTTGTGATACTATGAAATTAAATATAACATACACAAAACTAAGATTATGCTATTTAGGAAAGTGAAATACTTGGAAAAAACTTGCAAAATGATCCCTAATGATAACAGATTAGAAGTAGTTACAAGTAATGTTATTTGGGATTTAATTTTATGTCCATGATTAGTGCAAAAAGAGGTACATGATATTTTGTTACTAAGAGACAAACACAGTTGCACAGCTTAACAAGGTTTTCCAGAATAGCAAACTTTAGACATTGAACACATTTTTTAAAATATTTGGTGCCAAATCCATTTAATGCTTTTATATCTAGCGAAAATTTGGTGGTTAAATAAATTAGTTCATCTACAAAATGTTCTTATATTTGCATACAAAAGGTTCCTAGGTGTCCCAGCCAAGACACCAAATAAAATGGCATATGGAGATTTCGGCAGGTACTCACTGTAAATGAATGCATATGTTTTTGAGCATTAGATTCTGGTTCATAGTTATTACACATGGATTCTGAGAGATTACCACACAAAGCTTATGGAATGTTGTTAGAATTTTATATACAAGAATGTGGGTCTAGTAATAGATACAACGATTTTGAAACTTCAAGAATGTTATTTTTAAAGGAAAAGTAAACCTATATCAGTGAAATGGATACATATTTTTTGTATTACTCTTACAAAAATAAGATTCAGTGTCGTACCACTAATACATAGTGCTATAACAGTTACCACAATTGTTTGTTAATTCCAAACAGAGAATGAAAAACACATTTTGTTTCAAATATTCAGTCTATGAAAATGGGAAAAACTGATGTCTGGATTATTTGGGAAAACTTCTTTTGCCTGTTGTTTTAAACTATAATACAGACTGACAGATAAAATTTATCATGATTTATTTGTTATGGAACCAAAAGAAGATATAGGCTGATTTTCTAGGAATGGATTTTTATGTTGATCAATACTAAATCTAAACAAAATATTGCTCATTGTGAGCCTCGTGAAATGCACTTGCTTTTGCGCAAGTATTCATGACATGGCCAAATTAAGTCTCTTGTTTTAATGTGGCAGGGCGGTAATTAGTATTACTTCCTTGCGATCGAAACTGCCAATCGCAGGACGTGGGTGTAACGTTTGGATCCACACCTGTGAATTGTGCGACGTTCTGTATCGTTGGGGGTGGTCGAAAACCGTCTTCTGCATGCACTTTGCCCACAGCGGTAAATGTTGTATTTATGCAGTCTCTTTTTAGAGGCCACATTCCCACTATCTGACCGTGCATGTCGTTGCGAGAAGTTGTACAGAGTCGCGGCAGATCAAATATCTGCACTCTGTTACAAAGTGGCGTCGTCGACAGGATGGAAAGAACTTAGGGCTACTGATTTGAGCGTCAATACGTGGTCAGTACCCACTGTGCCTCGGGACGCGGCACAAAGTCAGCGGTGGTGGATGTGGCAGGGCGGTAATTAGATTACTTCCCTTGCGATCGGAACTGCCAATCGCAGCGACGTGGGTGTAACGTTTGGATCCACACCTGTGAATTGTGCGACGTTCTGTATCGTTGGGGGGTGGTCGAAAACCGTCTTCTGCATGCACTTTACCCACAGCGGTAAAATGTAGTATTTATGCAGTCTCTTTTTAGAGGCCACATTCCCACTATCTGACCGTGCTGTCGTTGCCGAGAAGTTGTACAGAGTCGCGGCAGATCAAATATCTGCACTCTGTTACATTAATAATCCTGACATATTTTTATATAATGCGTTGACAGAAATATGTTTATAACACTTATGGGATCTGCCCATTAAGTTTATTTTAACTATTTTGTATTATGGCCTTAGACGTATATACAAGTAAAAGTCAGTAGTGTGAACTCTCTCTCTCTCTCTCTGCATTTCTAACAGGTCTTTTGCGATGTCTCTTGGAGCAAGTGCATTTGGCCAAAGTAGTGGCCCCATCTTGATGAGCAAAGTCGAGTGCAACGGATCTGAGGCCAACTTGGCCTTCTGCAGACATGCTGGATATGGGATCCATTCCTGTGACCACAGTAAAGATGTTGGCGTTTACTGTGCTTGTAAGTTGGTGCCATGATCCCAGAGAGAAATTTAGGTAGTGGTGGAAATGGTTGTTATTCATCTTATATTAGTAAGGAATGAATACTATGCTTTATTGAATGATGTAGAGAATCAGCAACTCAAAAACACAGTGAAGATATCTTGAAGATGTCAAATCACATGATAGAAGTCACTCAATCATGTGATTTAGCGATATGGTATATGAAACAAAATGCTCTCATTCCCAGTTTTAGTGTTGTGGGTTTTTTTGCATAAATTGCTGTGATTGCCATGGCCTAACTGCAAGTCAGACCAGCTGGTGAAGAGCAGAACGTTTCTGCCACTTGCTTTTGATCCTGTTATTTCCCTCCTGTAAAAGTAGTCATGCACCCATAGTTTGATAAATCTATAAGTATATGAAAATAGAAGAAATTTAATAAAAGCTGTAAAACAGAGTGTTACTATGTCAAACCCAAACAAGGGCCTGCTCAGGCAGTTTGGAGAATTTTGCACAAAATTTCAGGTTAGCTGAAAGAAAAAAAGAACAACCCAACACAGGGCTAGCAGCTGTAGACGGAGTATGACCACTGAGCTGAGTGCATGAGACACTTTGTAAACATGCATGATATCAATGGCACCAATGGCCACAGATTAGTGCTAGAGACACAATAAGTTGGCACTGGGCAGTGCATG
>CM060333.1:51136774-51159274 GCA_030674155.1 Stramonita haemastoma | reverse complement strand
TTACATGCTGCAGACAACTATAAAGGTCCTTGCTTATGACAACTATAAAGGTCCTTGCTTATGAAGCACTTGTTTTCTTTCTTTGTTTTTAGATAGCAGGATAAACATGTAACAATCTACTATTGTCGTTAGTCTATCGTCGTCGTTTTGACTTCAATAAACAGAATGCCACCATGAAAAAACAATGCTATTTGGATCCTGTCTAAAGTGTTGTTCTCACATAAAAGGTAAGCATCACAGTCTGCAGTGAAATAGTTTGCTCCTCAACAATATATGAACACAGTCTCAACAGACTCTCAGCATGATAACCGAGAATGGTTTGTGTGTATCCTGGAGAACACAATTTGTTCCTCATGTTTTTGCACAAAAAGGGAGGACTTTATTTAAGTCAGGGTGCATCTGCAAAAGTTTATTGTCAGTCTGGGTATTCCATTCAGCTTGCCATAGAAAGTGCGCAGAATGTTCATAATTATATCCTAAGCCTGTATATGGTACATAAAACTTTGATATCCCCCTTTCTGAGTCACCTTAGGTGAGTCAGTCAACTGCTTCATTGTCCTAAAGGCCCATGTATCCTGGGTTGTAGGCTATACCAGAAGAAGGTCATACCCATCCAGTTGCAAGGATGTATTCAGATCACAGAACTATGTAAACCTGGGATGATTTATGTTCTTGCAGGCACTGGCCTCCAGAGCTGGAGATCAGGAAAAATACAAAATCTCCAGAGGTAATAAGGCTGAAGGGAACTCCTTTAACTTTGATCAGAACTGGTAATTAAGAACACAGTTATAGGCAGGGTTGTTGTAATCCAAATAGCGTTTCATGTCATGATAAGAGTCAGTTTCACATGGCGTTTTTTTCAGAAAGGGTTGCTTCCACGCACAGACTGTAAACTGGTGTAATTCAAAAATGCTCCTAGCTTCTTTGAAAACTTTTGGTAATTGATAGACTATTTCTGGTATGAGACATTAGGTTTGGTAATAATTCACTGGCAACCGAAATAATCAGTGTTGTTGGTATGCCCAAAGTTTCCCCGTACAGATGCAACAGTCTTTCATCAGATGCATCAGTCTTCCAATCTGCTCCACAGTTTGTATGTGCAATCATCTACATAATATTCAAGGCCCTCTGACACTTTGCTTTTAAGTGTTGGATAAGACTTTCAAAATTTAGCCTCTTGTCAAAAATTATACGAAGGAACTTAGCCACTGTGTATACTCTGCAAATCTGATACCAAAAGTAATATACTATACATAGATTGAATACGATCAATTTATTTAGTTTTCTTTGATGACTTCACAAACGTTTCACAGACTAGGATAAGCCATTAAAAAGCACAAAATTCAATGCTTTTCCACTTATAGAGACAAACGATGACAAAGTAGCACTGTATGTCACTCCACACGCCAATGCAACAAGGAAAAGTATGTTTAGCTTTGAATGTGCATGAATTAAAAGCCCATGTGTGTGCTTTCGAATTGCTAGAATTATTTATTGTCATTGATTGTTTGTTGTGAGGGTCGAGTGCAAGCGCTTGATTTGTTTTTACAAGATATAGCGCTATATAAATCCATGTATTATTATACCAATATAAAAGAAAAAACAAACAAACAAAACTTAGTCTCCATAAATTGGTATGGTGGTTTTTCCCAAGCAAATGATTTCAATAGGAAAATGTTTGCAGAATCTGTTATGGATGCACTGTGTCACTGTTGTGAAAAGTGGTATGCTATTGTCCTCAACCCAGTCCTGGAACCATGTTTACAAAAAGCTAAAGCTGTTTCTGAACTGCAGTATATAGTGCCCTATTGTAGGGAGCAAATTCGTCTACATAAAGCAAGCATTGCACACTTTGATGAACCAATCTGACAAGACTGCTGTTCATTATGCTAAAGAAGGCAGGAGAAAGGATGCTCCCTGTAGAACCCCATCTCCTTGTCAGTGGTGTTACAGAGTGTGGAGTCTGCCTGTAACTCAAACTAAGTTTTTCGCAATAAAGTTCTCCAGAAAGAAAGGAATATAGCTTCAAAAGCCCAGGCCATACAGATCTGATACAGTTCTACAATTCCAGCCATGCCATAAGCTGTTTACAGGTCAAAGAAGATACCAATGACATGACGTTAGTCACACAGTAGAAGTAACTGTAGTCGTTGTAGTATAGTAGTAGTAGTAGTAGTAGTAGTAGTAGTAGTAGTAGTAGTAGTAGTAGTTAGCAGTAGTAGTAGTGGTAGTGGTAGTGGTAGGAGTAGTAGAAGTGTTTTTTTTTTGGTTTTTTTTGTATTTTGTATTTTGTACCACTTTATGTCACGGCAGATTTCTCTGCGTAAAATTCGGGCTGCTCTCCCCGGGGAGAGTGCGTCGCCACATGTGCAGCGCCTACCCATTTTTTTCTTTTTCCTGCATGCAAGTGTATCTGTTTCCCTATCAGAGTGGCTTTTTTCTACAGAATTTTGCCAGGGACAACCCCCTTGTTGCCGTGGGTTCTTTTACGTACGCTAAATAGTGATGTGTAACACACGGGACCTCGGTTTATCGTCTCATCCGAAAGACTAGCGCCCAGACCACCACTCATGGTCTAATGGATGGGGAAGTACGAGTAGTAGTAGTAGTAGTAGTAGCAGCAGCAGCAGCAGCAGCAGCAGCAGCAGCAGCAGCAGCAGTAGTAGTAGTAGTAGTAGTAGTAGTAGTAGTAGTAGTAGTAGTAGTAATAGTAGAAGTAGTATAGTAGTAGGCACCCACCAGTCTCGGAAGACCATGGAGTTGCACTCTAGTCTTTAGAGCGCAAAGCCTGGGTAAGTAAGTATGGAGGGCAAACTGTTACCCATGCAGCAGACCCCTCCTCTCCACCGGAATGATCCATTGGAAAGGCAATGACCGATACGAATGGTTCCAGTACCGTCGTAGGAGCCACCAGAACGTTGCCATATACAGCTAGTAGTAGTAGTAGTAGTAGTACCGTAAAATCCCTAGCATACGCCCACCCCCCTGTGCACTGATTTAGGGCAAAATTGGGGGGTGGGCGTCTGCTAGGGATGAACCCCGTTGCACAAAGTAATTTTTGTGCTCAACCGTGAAACTGAGTAAATACAAACCCCGAAAGCATGTAAGTTAGGTCGTGTGAGTAGAAGTGAAGAAAAATAGAAAAAAGGGACTTTGAGGCAAAGAAGGCCAACGAGTTCCATCGCTTTCCGTTGTAGGTCCTTGTTTCGCAATACCCTGCCTTCAGATCTTTCATCTTCCAGATAATGCAGCTCACCTTGGTCGACATATCCAGATCTAAATGCTGGTCCTTTTGACAGTTTCCGTTTTTGTTTGTCTTTTCCGTACTGCTGTTCAAGTCCATCTCTGTTTTCACCATTCCCTGATCCTCTTCCTATCCACAGAAAATTCACGGGCACACTCCGAAATATTCCCACCTGCTTCGTTATCCAGATACTTGAGGGCTTCCAATTTGAAAGATACAGTGTAAGACTGTCGCTTCAGCATTTTGCAAAATTGGCACAGAGAGATTCAAGAACCAACTTACGGCCATGGAAGCGTGGTCAAAGTACCCGGAATGTCACTGACACACAAAAGACGTCAGTGGAAAAAGCATGACGTAATTTTACTTCACTTTGTTTGGGATAGGTGGGAGTGAGGAGAGGGGACAAAGAATAAGAAAAAAGGAAAAAAACACAAAAGGTAAAAAAAAAAAAAAAAAGGGGGGAAAAGATGACTTTCAGAACAGTCTGCACAAATCCTAGTGAAAGTGAACATAGTCTCTTTGAAAAAAGCAGGGTGGGCGTTTGCTAGGTAGTTACCCATGTGCGCAACTTTTGGCCCAAAGTGGGGGTTGGGCGTTTGCTAGATGGTGGGCTTATGCTAGGGATTTTACGGTAGTGGTAGTAGTAGTAGTAGTAGTAGTAGTAGTAGTAGTAGTAGTAGTAGTAGTAGTAGTAGTAGTAGTAGTAGCAGTAGGAATCATTCCTCTCAAAAGATGGTAAGTGCACCATGTCTAGATATTTCAGTCTAAGTAGAAGCAAAGGCAGGTCATAGATCATTTATAGCAGTTAAAATGTGACGTTTGTGTACAAAAAGGAAATAAAATATACACTATAGTTATATAGAAACAAACAAAACAACAACAACAACAAAACCGAGCTGATTTTCATCAAACAGGTCCAACGCCATCATCACCAAAGTGCCGCCTTCTGCTGGTCCAACCTCTCTGCCAATCGTCTTGGACAACGTGGTGTGTGTGGGCACTGAGACGTCACTGGCCGAATGCCAGTACAGTACACGGCACAACTGTGGTCATGGCGAGGATCTTGGGATTGACTGCCAGATTGGTCAGTTGAGTCCATTCTTTATTGTATGTTCATAATAAAAATAATAAGATCGTAGCGCACAAAATCTTGCATCAGTAACTCAATGTGTAGCACTGCTATCTTTTACACCAGCACAAAAAATTACTGAGTAATAAGTGAGCAGAAGATATGCACACACACACACACACACACACACACACACACACACACACACACACACACACACACACACACACACACATACACACACACACACACACACACACACACACACACACACACACACTAAATCTAAACATAATGGTTTCCAATGTTTGATCCCACATCCATCATAAATATTTTGATCACTTACAAATTTATACAGACGGATCACGTCTAGATAATCAAGAAACAGGTTCTTCTTTTGTTATACCAGCGTTAAAAATTGAAAAATCATATCATGTTGGTAAACATCACTCAATATTTACAGCAGAACTAGTAGCAATATTAATGGGTCTTACTTATATTCTTGATTTGCCATTGTGTATATTTCAAATCCTTCTTTGCGTTGATTCTAAGTCGGTATTGTATGCTTTAAAATCCCCTGTTACAAGAAAACTTGGAAAATTATATTAGAGATTAAGCATGTCATACATCTCTTGACCTTAAAGGGGATAGGTGTCAATTTCTGTTGGGTGCCTTCAAACTCTGGATTCTTTCCAAATGAGTGGGCAGATAGAGCTGCTAAAAAGGGTGCAAAACATGGACGGGATTCAATAGAATTGCATGTGCCTTTATCCTGCAAAAGGGGTACAGTTTACTAGAACAGAAATCATGGAGAAATGTCACCAAAACTAATCAGCAAAACTAATATATTTTTTAAATACAACTGTGATTCAATACCGATAATCTAACAGTTGTCAACCACGCAAAGACTTGTGTAAATGTTTCCACATCAAGAAGAATTAATACACTATTTTAATAGAATGAAACTAAACGCATTGATAACCAAGTTCAGCAAAAATGGTAAATGTCTGTGTGGTGAGAATATCACTAATACTATATACTTTTTGACTGCAAGAGTGTAAAGCCTTTAATGCCCCATTTTTCTGAAAACTCCCTCACCAGCATATTTAGTAATTTAAAATTGGCATTTTAAATTGTAAAGGGGTCTCTATTACAGTCCCATAGGACACTTGTTATAGTTACGTTAATGATGTAATGTGTTCTTATATTTCTATTATTTCTATTGCATAACCATTTTTTTGTGGGCTGTAGTTCTCTTTTTTTAAGTTCTCTTTTTTGCTTTTTTTTGTGTTTGTTTGGGGGGTGTCTTTTTTTTTTCATCGTCTAATATCACTAAAAGTGAACAGACGTAAAATTGAAGACAACAACAACAACAACACACACACACTCAAACACCACCCCTCCCCCCCTCCCCCCTCCACCCCAGCTTGTTGACTTTATTTCTATTCTTTTCTGTTCTTTTATTTTGAGGATAATGGAATAAGCAGAGAAAATATAGTGTGGTTTACACACACACACACACACACACACACACACACACACACACAACAATATATATATATAATATATATATAATTATATATAATATATATATATATATATATTACATCATATTACATCACATCAACATCATAAAATATCACAACACACACACACACACACAACAACATACACACACACACACACACACAACACACACACACTCACACACTCAACACACACACAACACACACACACACACACACACACACACACCACTCAACACACAACACACACACTCACACATATATACAAACATACATATATATACATTCACACTCATACATTCATATATACATACAAACATTCACACTATGGGCGCAGGCGCTCGGTACATCATGCTGGACGATTTCATATACTATTAAAACAAACTTACTTTGAAAATCTTAACAGTAAAAAATCTGAATGAGTAGCACAAGAATACACAGTGGTGAATAAGTAAAATCTACAAGTGATTTTCAACACTGTTTTTATGAGATAGTTTTTTTAGAATGTCTTGCAAATTGGGTTTTACTTGTAGTACTTTTTAGATCTTCAATTAATCGTTTATCAATAAACAAGGGTTTAAAACTGGATTTCTTTTTTTTCTTTTCTGTCTGGCTGAAACATAGCCTACATTTTGTTTTTTTTGGCATTTGAAGACATATGATTTAACTGTGTCCAAGAAATTAATTTGTCAATGTTATCTTATAGTTGTTGGCTAACCTATTGGGATCAGAGTTACTGCACTTGGGTGGTGTGGTGTTGTGTGTGGTGTTGTGTGTGTGTGTGTGTGTGTGTGTGTGTGTGTGTGTCTGTGTGTTTTGTGTGTCTGTGTGTGTCTGTGTCTGTGTCTGTTGTCGTGTGCTGTGTGTCGTGTTGTGTGCGTGTGCGTGTGTGTGTGTGAACATGATAGTATAACTGCTGTTTGTGTCTGTCTTCCTTACAGGGTACAGTGGCCTCAGTGTACGACTTGTTGGTGATGCACCAAATGTGGGGCGAGTGGAAATCAACTACAACAATACCTGGGGCACCGTTGTGGGGAAAGCTTCAACCAGCCTGATGCAGCGGTCATATGTAACCAGCTTGGCTTCAATGGGTAATTGGTTCATTCTCCTTTTATCGTTCTTGATTTCCTCTGTTGGGCTGAGCTTTCTTTTTTGTCATTATGTAGAAACCTGCAAATCCTCACAGACAGTCTAACAGATCGAACGAGTGCATACGGGATGGAGGTCAGTACAGAGAAATCAAAGATCATGGTCAACAGTGCAAGTAATGACATCACAGAAATAAAGATGAATGGAGAAATACTGGAAGAGGTGAGCCAATTCAAATACTTAAGCTCCATCCTAACTAAAGATGGCACATCAATTAATGAAGTGAAAGCTCTCATTGCAACAGCAACATCTGCTCTAGTCAGACTCGAGAGGATCATCAGAAGCAACATCAGCTTCTGCACCAAATACCACCTCTACAAATCGCTCGTGATATCTATCCTCCTATATGGCTGTGAATCATGGATTCTGACAGCAGAGTTAGAGAGGAGAATCCAAGCATTCGAGAACAAGTGCCACAGAAGACTCCTCAAAATATACAAAGAACACAAGACCAATAACTATGTGAAAGAAGAAATCAAAAAGCGTGTGGGCCCCCAAGAGCTTTTGCTCTCCATCATAAAGAGGAGAAAACTGATGTGGTTTGGACACACCACAAGACACTACACCTTAGCAAAAACCATCTTGCAAGGAACAGTCGAGGGCAAGAGAAGAAGAGGCCGCCAAAAGAAATCATGGGTTGACAACATCAAAGACTGGACTGCCCAACCCTGCAACACCTCTTACTAACCACACAGGATCGTGAAGCATGGAAAAAGATACCTGTTGCGTCTTCTCTCATGTCCCCCCTACGTCCTTTGGGACATGGGACTGAGTGAGTGAGTGAGTGAGAAACCCCACATAGAGAAGGAGAGAAATAGGCTCTGCCAGCTTCCTTTCCCCCATGACAGATTGCCAGAAAATGTCAGTGCAGAACTCTGGACCCTCCTCAACTTCTTCAGGAATAAGCTATGTCAGGTGAAAAAACCCCAAGCATGGCACAAAACACACCATTACTTAACAAGTACAAAAACAAACTGCCACTTTCAAAGGCTGGTAATTGTTGAGCTTTCGCTCAAGGCATCAGAAGCTTTCTTATTTACGGCTGCTGAAAGGATTTTTTGGATAATACATGTGACTTGTTCTGGTAGTCTAGGGCTCATGCTTCCAACTAGACAGGATAATGCAAGATTAGATTGTAACTGCTGTGTAGATGAAATTTCTGGATAAGACAAGTCAATTTATTGATAACTGGTGTTTTACATGTAGCATGAATTTCATGTGCTTGTGTGTGTGTGTGGTGTGTGTGTGTGTGTGTGTGTGTGTGTGTGTGTGTGTGTGTGTGTGTGTGTGTGTGTGTGGTGTGTGTGTGCGCATGCAAAAACTATACACATATGCACACGCAGATTCAAACATGTTCAGAATAGTCAATATCTCCTGTCTCAAGTGATTTGAATGATTGTGCAGTTATACTAACAAGTCCAAATATTGGGCTTCAGACTTGAGAGTAAGTTTTATCTCATTTTCTGTCTAAAGATACCATCTAGACCTTAGTTCATGCCTATGTTCTCTTCAGGCATAGTCATTGCAATTTACTACTTATACTAGGTTACATCAACATTTTGTCAAAAAGCCAGAAAAAGTTCAAGGAATGTAGTTTCCTTGGTATTCTATTCTTTCAAACATAGTCATATGTCTTCTTTGCTTCATGTTACTGTAGTTTTTTTTTCCTGTAATACTAACTGCACTTCATTCATCTCACATGGTTTTGCTAATATCTCCAGGAAAGACGAATATCTCCAGAAAGAAATATGGTGGCAGGATGGTTAAGACGTTCGCCTGCTTATATGTAAACCGCGAGTTTCTGGGTTTGTACCCAGCTCGTCCTTTCTTCCAGTTTGACGAAAAAATCGAACTGAATGTCAAAGTTATTCGGATGAGATTATAAACAGAGGTCCCATGTGGGAACGCACGCAGAACATCTTGCGCACACGTTAAAATCCCATTTCCCTTTTCGGAACAGCAGGCAATCGTGTGCTTGTAGGAGCAGATGACAAAATTTTAAAAAAAAATCAGCATGCACACAGGTGTCGTGTTCAGACACCATCCCTGAGGGGAAAAAAAATAATGGGTAAGTGCTGCACTTGTGGTGACGCGCTCTCCCCGGGGAGAGCAGCCCGTATTTCATGCAGAGAATTCTGCCGTGACATAGGCTAAAGCAATATAAAATGAAATAAAATAAATAAAATCTTTTAGCGACTTCAAGTCAAAGTGCTATACATGTTTTCATTTACATCACAAGACATCCAATCCATCTGAGGTTACACAATAGTGCACTGATTAGTACATAAAAAAAAATCACGTGCTATGTTAATAAATAGAGCTCTGCTGCAGTGAATGAAGAATGGGAGTGTCATGGTAATGGATGAAACTGTAGAAAACGGTACAATTTTGAAGATACTATCCTAACTGAGGACAGATGTTAGTATCTCCATCATCGAGGCAAAGTGCTACAGAAAATTGTCAATAAATCCGTAGACAAGAAGAACAGTAAACAGATGTTGATATTGACCGGATTTTGTCAGAGAATAATGGTTGTTTTGTTTATTCAATTTTTTTAATGTGTATGTCTTTTTGAATGAAGATTGAAGAAAAAAAAAGCTACCTGACACAACCAGCATTCTGATTTTCATTGTGTTGTTGGCATAGTTATTAACAAAGGGAGAGTTGTAATACCTTTTCTGTCTGTGCCACAGGTCCCTGGCAATGCTTGTTGGGTCAGCACTGTCTGGTCAAGGCACTGGTCCCATCTGGGTTAGTGAACTACTGTGCAATGGATCTGAAACCAACATTGCCTCCTGTAGACATTCTGGGTTTGGAATAAATTCCTGTGACCATGACAAGGACATCGGCATCTACTGTCCGTGTAAGTTGTGCCATGGTTCTTTAAAGGATGATGCAGCCATGGTGAAAGTGGCTGTTGCTTTTTTTTTGTATATCAATATAGTAGGTACTTATCCCATATTAGCCCACTGCCCCTTTCTAGGGATGCTTCATTAAACCCATCCCGCACAGGAACTTTCCTGTTGTTATTCAGATTCTTTACATAAACAAGAAAATAATTGTTGTCACTTACAAGCTGTTATTTTCAGTAAACACTCTTGCAGTTTTAGCTGGAAGCTGACATTTGCATGGCATGAGCAGCCTTTTCTATCACCAACGTGCCTATATTTAAGGTAAGCATATGGATTTTTTATTTCAAAGTGTTTATAATCATTATACAGAAGAAAAAAAATTGTTAAAGATGATAGAGAAACAAATGTTTGGTTTTTGTCATAAAATTATTATTGTTTATCTTATGCTAGCATGCAAATGCATTCCTATTTAGGGACAGCGGACGCCAAATTAATGGGGTAGGGTTTTTCTCTCCTTTTGTGAATGTATTATGAAATCGTACCACAGCTTGGGGTTCTCCTGTTTGTTTTTTTTCAGACAGTATAAAGTTCCTGATATCATTAGCATGCTTGAAAAGAATCCCAACTTTCCAGGAGCAAAATTTGGCATTGCTTCAGATGAGGAGTCAGAGTTTAGTACAGATGAGGATGGTGGTGAAGAAGACAGAGAAAACAACGTTTCAAACTTTAAGATATGTCAGCTGATGGCTGCAGCAGTAGTTTTGTTGGCCATACTCTTTGCTTCAGGTTACAAACCTTTTTTTTTTTTTTTTTTTTTTTACATTCAACAAACATTTTTTAAATTTTCAAATAATGTACAAAACCCAGTATAATGTAAGCATCAATCCACAAATGATTCATATCAAAGTTTGTGAAGAACAAAAATTAAGAAGGATAAGATTACAAACTGATACACAACCTACTAGCATATGTTTTAGATAGTGTATGAACTTGAATGGTCATACATACATATACAATCATGTACATGCATGCATTCAAACAAAAGTACCCAAGCATATAAACATATTAAAGCATACATATCCCTACATATACCTAACCTCCAAATGCAAAACTGACATAACAATGTTTAAAGACAAAACTAACAATAACAACAACAAGCAAAAAACAAACAAACAAACAAAACACAAACAAACAAAAAGCACCACCAACAACAACAAACAACAACAGCAACAACAACAGCACACAAGACATAAACAAAAAACAACAAACAAACAAACAAACCACACACACACACCACCACGATTAAACTGCTCAGCTAAATAAACAGATGTTACCTTTCAGACCGACTCATCCAGCAGTAATACAGTTTGCTCTAATCTAACAGAGGTAGATATGTACACCATTGTGCAGCGAAACTAAAAAAAGACATTTCCATAGATGCAACACATTTTTCAACCTCATATCTTGATTTTAGTTGTCGCGTAAATATTTCAAACGAAGGCCAATTCTTTTGGCATCTGCATTTATAAATGTGAAATTTGGCGAGCAGCAGTATTACATCAAAAATCTTGTCAGATTTAAAGTTGCTACTGCATCCAAAAAGAACAGTGCTCTCGTTGAGCAGCAGATTCACAGCGTTACACTTTCTATTAATATTATTTTGGAATTCTTGCCAGAAATCGTTTACAATAGGACAGTACCAAAAAATATGTTGAATGCTTTCTTTTTCCATATGACAAAAGGAACAATTAATTGATTCTTCAATACCCATGCTTTGTAAAATGACATTTGTTGCTATTATTCTGTGTACAATTCTTATCTGAAACCACTTTAGTCTTACATCTTGAATTTGCCTAATTTTTTCTAAATACTTGTGACCATACAACATTTTGATGCAATCTTTCATTCCACTTCATACTATAAGCTGGGTCAGTAGTGTTTTTAGTCAGTAGCTCGTAGTACAGCATCGCTCCCCTTGGCACAGAGCAGATTACAGTCATTAATTTGTTCCTTTCATTTTCATCAGAGCACATGATTTCTAATCCCAGTTCCCTTGAATATTTTCTCAGTGCGCAAACACAGCCATTAAATGTAACAAAATCTGATATAGTTCCATACTTTGTAACAAAACATTGAAAACTAAGCAAGTTACCAGCATCATCAAGTAGATGTCTAACACATGAAATATTCTTGTCAATCCAGTTTTTGTTATAGAAAGTTTTACTACCAATTTTCAAATTGGGGTTATAAAACAAAGGCTCAGAACACAGCTCTTCTGTGGTTTCCACTTTAACTGCACTGCCTAATTCCCTGTATGCTTTAAATACATCTTTCCAAAATTTGTGTAATCTGTTGCTGCCGGGCAAATCGGATCCCAATTTGTTAATAATTTCGGCCTTAGGATAAAGTGAGCACAGTATCTGTTTCCAGCTGTGATCACTGCAACTCACTTTACGGATCCAGGTTAATTTTAGCGCGTTAATATGTTGTTCAGGTTACAAACCTGTTCCCGGGGGAAGAACATTCAGAGGCTGTGAGAATGACGTTTGTAGTGCAGCCATCAAAGAGCAATGACAAGAAAATGCTTTGAGAAGCTTATGAGGTACCTCCATTTGTTTGACAACAGCAAGCTGAATCATACAAACATAATGAGTAAAGTCTGACACTTGGTGACATTGTTAAATGAAAGATTGTTGCTGCATTTCCAGAAGCTGGAGACTCAGAACTCAACGTAAATTGGTCTACGATTCCATAGTATGGATAACATTAGGCTAAACAATTCATTCACAGAGAGCCCATTCAATGTGGCCGCAGGATGTGATCAATGACAACACCAATGGGCCATATCCTTCCAACAGGGGCATTCCAAGGTGCCAGAAGATGACAAACAGAAACTCCAGGTCTTGGGGATGGGTGGTTTGGTGGTCATCATTTGATAGCCAAGCTTCAGCAAGAGGAATGTCCTGGATTCCATCCTCTCTTTGACAACTTGTGTATGAGCCTCCAACTAGTCTACCTTCTCACCAAGAGAAGCATTGCCTGCACAAGAATTATTCACACTGACAGACTGCCCATTGAGGTATATAAAGGCAATGGAGAATCTAAATGAGGTGCTTTTGACTAAGCCACAGATGCCAAGGCAGGTTTGGTTCTTGTGTGCTGGAACAACATTAACAAAGTCAACACAGTGCCTAACAAAGTAGGATTGTAACCAGTTGAAACAGCTAGGCATTGGTCTAGAGCTGGATGACAGCAAAAGGACAGAACACAGCCCTTTTCGATGAACAAAAGGTCTGTTTTGATAGGGTTTTCTAATTATCCAGCCATGGAAGACCCAAATGAGATGCAGCCACTTGACAAAAGGCATACTGTAGGTGCCAGAGGTGTCAGGTAGGTGTGCATGAGAAGTGTTCTAGCTTATTTCATATGCGCTGGTGGGAGTTCCCAGCAAAGTGAATAAGAAAGACGTGTTTGTTTCCCTTTGCTTAGTGATGTCAAGATTTTTTCTTGTGTTGTTTCTAGCTTTCGGGTAATGCAGGCGAGAAAACTGTGCCTAATCAATTCCTCGTGTTTCCTTTGAAAAGACAAATTAGTTATCAAAGTGAGTCAGATTGTTGCATTGCAGTGACAAAGGATAAAGATTTCATTACTTTTATTTGATTCAAATATGTTCATTTTCCTTTCAGTTTGGTACATGCTGAATTGTTTTATTAATACAGTAACTTGTTTTTAGAGTTGTGAACCAATTTTCTAAAATACTATGTCTGTGTGCAGGGCCCAGGTGGGGGAACAGTAATTAAAGTAGATGGGGAGGGGAGGCTTGCAGAAAGTGTGTTTACACATGAAATTTCAAAAAGTAGTTTTGTATGTGGAATTCATTTGAAACCATAAAAGAAGATATGGAAAGAAACAAATGCCTGTGTTTATTGTGTGATGCTGATAAAAAAAAAAGGCCCATACCCACTCGAGCCAACAGTCCCTAAACAGGGACGCGAACATTCTATGGTCAAAATCAAAATCTGTTAAACTTATGTCAAAATGAGTGTTAGATATCTTAATAATACTTAAAAAAAACACCAATAGCATAAGACATGTTTTGTGAAAAAAATGGACATAAATAGGTTAACTTAAAAAGAGAACAGGGTTTTCTATCTATGGGTGTTGGAGTGACTACAAAGGATAAGAATGGGGGTTTAGAATAAAATTAAAAAGGGGAAAGCATTTAAAAGATGAATAAGGAAAATCAGATACAACTTTTCCAACTCAATATCTAACTTAACACAACAGTCAATTTCAACAAACAAATGCATCCATTCAATGCAGTACTTGAAACCAAATAGATTGATGTTTAAGTTCAAACTGACCATTAATTTCTCTTGATTAATGTAGAGTGAAATCTAAAGATATTAAGAATTGATAACTACCGTCTGCTAAATGGGCATTTTCAGTATGATTTTCATATATCCAGTTCTCAAAATAAACTAAAGTACAAATTCAGATGTTTCAGTTATGAGGAAGAAATAAAGCAAAGAAAGAAGCAGAAGCAGACATATAATATGGCTTAACAGTGATGGTAAGACAGGAACAATTTCTTTCTAATTAAAGATCATACAATTTCAAATCTGTTCAAATCCACAAGTGTTCAAATAGTGTAAACAGGCCATTAGTGTAAGTAGCCACTAAATCAATAATTGTAATGATCACAACATGACAATGCCCATTTTCTTATTTACCAGAGAATGTTAACAAAAATGCAAACTGCATTTCCAGTACAACTGCATGTAATTGCACTGTGTACCTGTCAATAAACCAATGATCATGATAAGAATTGTATTGAAAACAATTTTACACATCAGCAAAAATATCAAAACCTTATTTTCACGCCATACCATATCCACTAAATTGAGTGTGAGTGTGAGTGCGTGTGCATGTGCCTGTGTGTGTGTGTGTGTGTGTGTGTGTGTGTGTGTGTGTGTGTGTGTGTGTGTGTGTGTGTGTGTGTGTGACTACTTCTTGTGCTTCCTCTTTTCCTTGTTATTTTTGTTTTTATGTAATCTGGTCTGTAACACGCGTGAACTTTTCTGTTTACTGAGAAGTAATACTTATATTCATTTTTGTAAGTTAACTGAAAAGTTCATACATCAATCAAATAACAAGAACATATGAAAACACTATTATGTTTTATGTGCTTGTGGACAGAACAATGGTGATTCATTTTTTTTTTTTTTTTTTTTTTACTATATAAGCATTATGGAATAATTTCCTTAAGATAAAGGCCTTTTTTTTCCCAGTTCACACTTTAGAGTCATAGCACCCGTTTTAACTGTTAAGCCAGTCTATTTTTAAAAGTTTCATAAGGTTCCACATTTTCAACCATTATTATTAGTAACTCACATAATATCTTTCAAGGGCATATAAACAAAAAGCCAAACTTGTATACATTTAAAATTCTGAAGTAATAAAACATTAAATCTATCAAATATCTGTACACTTTTTGTTCAAAAACAAATAATGAAAAGCAAACATAGTTTACTTCAGAAGTTATGGGAAAAAAAGAAAAGTTTACTTTAAACGTTAGTCAGTTACATTAAATGAGTACTTTATTTTCATCTTCCTGTATCATATGCTTTAAAGCAAACATATTTTACCTCAGGAAATAAATCCCTGATTGCTTTCTTTAAAATTTGATCACTTACATTGACTAGGGTCTAAATGTCATCTCCCAGTGACATTGAATTAGGATGTCATTTTCATTTCCCCAAAGCTATTCAAAGCCTAAGAGTACCTGACCCCATCTATTGATTGTTAACTTTGGATATATCTAGTTTAGTCTGACCTAATGTTTCTGTTGGCCAATAAATAAACTGAAAATGCTCCATTGAGCCAGAGGAAAAAGTCAGGGGCTTTAAATAATTCATTTGGCCAGACTCCATAAGTTACCAGTTATTGCCAAGCCTTATGTATATTGATTTGTTGACAATGCCAACAGAATTGATTTGTTGATGCCAACAGAATTGATTTGTTGGCAATGCCAGCGCAAAAACTCATTACTTTGCATTATAATTATAAACAAGACATGTTTTTCTTAAACTGGGTGGAACTCAGCTGTCTCCATTGCTGCTTTTGTGGGTAGAAGCTCCATTCACTACCGTCATACAATCTCTCATAGCTCTCTCATGCCTCTGATCTCAGTTATGTTGGCAATGTAGGATGTTGGTGGTCTGCCTCTTTTCTTTCTGCCCTCAACCTTACCTTGGAGGATTATTGTCACCAGATTTGTCTGTGTGTTTCAGGCTGCATGACCAACAAATCTCAATCTGCACATAATTATCAATCCCCACCAATATCTAACATTGCATTGAGGGTTCTCCAAGAATGCCTCTGTTATTTTGTTCTGTCTGACCATTTGACTCTTAGAAGTTACCTGTAGAACCAAATTATGGCTGCATTTATATTGTCTCCTTCCAGTTTTTGTAGTGTCCAAGCTTCTGATCCATATAGTTACACAGGCCAGATGCATTTCCAGTGTGTCAATGTTTCTTGAAATAAAATATTGATCAATATTTTTTTTTTTAAATTGCAGAATCACTTTACTATTAGCAAGTAACTCGATTGTAAAATGAAAATGTACAAAAAATCATAAATACTTCTGTAATGCACTGTGGAGCAAAGCGTGTTAGGAAGCAGTACCTCTTTAAAACTAACTGTAAAAAGTAATTGGAAGGGAGAAAAACAAACTTGTGTTGATAATCACAGTGACTTTTTGCAAGCCAGAGAGATATACACGTTCATTGTGAAAATCTGACATTTCAGATACCAAAGACATAATTATACTTTAATAATTTCAGATTTGAAAGTGTTATATTTTCGAGATTTAGACAAAGTGAAGCTATTTTCCTCTGTGTGCAGCCAGTGCAGAAGCCAGTGCTGACATACTGCAGACAAGGCTGGTGGGTACTCATCCTGACAGGGGTCGTTTGGAGGTCAGCATTTTTAACAAGACCTGGGGTACAGTCTGTGATTACAAATTTGGCCGTTATGATGCAGCTGTTGTTTGCAGAACACTTGGGCTCCCAACGTGAGTTAAAAGTTTAATAGTTTGATTTGCTTGAGTCTTTTAAAGCTTAATACTGGCTGTGATTTACCAAAGGACAATGTCCCAGAAACAAGATTATATTGACCAGGAACGATGAAGCTATTACATTTTGTACACAGCAAAATTAACTATATTAGTGTCTCTCCAGTATAGAATATTGCTTATTCCTAAGGAATGCTTTTACTCTTAATTACTGATTATTGCTCATATCTAAATTCAGCATTCCTGTAAAATGGAATTTCAGTACAGATTTGTGATTATTACCAAACCGCCATTAATGCATCATTTAGTATGTCTCTACAGAAATGTAAGATACCTTCCATAAGTACGGAAAATGTCATGCATTATTCCTGTTCCAATAAAAAGCCTTGATACATATATAAACGATTGTCATCAAATGGCTTTGATATTGATCATGTTGTTATCTGTTTATTTGTTTGCTTTTGTTCCTTGACTATAGATCTGAGTAGCCAATTTTCTCATTGTTAAGGCAGCTATATTCCAAATAGAGGGTTTTTGTCTGACACAACATTAGATCGTCATCTGTGTGGACATTGTATGCCAATGAGAACAAATGTTAAAATTTACAAAACTAAATGTACACGGGGACTGGATGTACAAAGCACATGAATACTTTTTGGATTCTTTCATAAACAAAAGAATAAATGTTAAAAAAAAAACGAGTAAATCTCTCTCTGTGCATTTCTAACAGGTCATTTGCGATGTCTCTTGGAGCAAGTGCATTTGGCCAAGGTAGTGGCCCCATCTTGATGAGCAGTGTGGAGTGCAGCGGATCTGAGGCCAACTTGGCCTCCTGCAGACATGCTGGATATGGGCTCCATTCCTGTGACCACAGTAAAGATGTTGGCGTTTACTGCCCTTGTAAGTTGGTGTCATGATCCCAGAGAGAAACTGAGGTAGTGGTTCAAATGGTTGTTGTCCATCTGATTTTTGAAGGGAATGAATACTGTGCTTTGTTGAATGGTGTAGAGGCATATTGGCAAATCAATAATACAAAATAGGAATCTTGAAGATGTCAAATCACATGACAGAACTCATTGAATCATAAGAGTTTGTAATATGGTGGGATTAAACATCCCAGTCATCTTACAGTCATGGCAGATTTATCTGTATAGAAATAAATCTGCTCTTATTCCAAGTTTTTGTGATGTTTGCTTTTTTTTTTTTACATGAATTGTTATAGCCTTTATGACCCAGGAAGAGCACAAAATATAGTCCTGTGGAAAACAGGATAAGCATGACCAGGATTGTGGGTTCCTTATTTACAAAAACATTGTGAGCACTGTCATAAGCTGTCAGCCAGTGTCCAGCAGATTTATTACCATATGCTTGAAAGCAACTCCCTTCAACATCACAGTAGTACAGGCATAAGCCCTTACATCAGACAGCACAGATGAAGAAATAGAAGAATTCTATGATCAACTACAAGGGGTTCTAAATCAAATTCCCAAGAAAAAGTGACTGGAATGCTAAAATAGGAGTTGATGCCTACAAAGACTGTGAGGGCATTTGTGGCGCTCCACAACGAAATGAGTCGCTTAGCACATTACCCAATTTTGCGCTAGGAGCCTTTAAAGGCAGGTGGGGGTCAAGTTGTCAATTTTGAGATTTTGATTGATTATTAAACTAGATCTGTTTATTTGCCTTAAAATGAAATATCAAGGCATAATTTTTATTCCTTTTGCTTTTAAATGTGTTTTGAAAATACCAAAGCACTCATTCTGACAACCAGTTACTAAAATAAACTTGCCCGTTTCTCGTTTTGTCCCATCCTGCAGTCTATCATTTCAATTTGTAATAATGTTGCGCAGAATTGTCCGATTTTCAATCTGTCTTTTGTATTTGATAGCCAGTTTATTGCACATTAATAACATGTCAATAACTTAAAATTGACGTCAGGTGCACTCCATCTCATTATGTGGTGGAGCGTCACATTTGTGAACCACACTACAAAAAAGAAATAAATAAAAGGGGCTTGAGACTCCTGTTGCCAGTAACAACAATCTCCAGCTACTGAGTACACTTGGCCCACATAAAAAATCCAGAAGATGGACTTGACATAGCTGAAATGGTGAACACTACAACCAAATAGTTTACATTACGGTGAAGAGATGATTTAGGTCTAGCATAAACACTTTCCAGGAGCAGACGTAGGGAGTGACCATGATCTTGTAATGATGACATTCCAACTGCGTCTCAAAACAAATTTCACTAGGAGAACAACATCAGGGTCAAGTTTGACCTCTAGACGATGAAGGATCAAGAGGTAGCAAATATTTTTCAGGCAAGGATAGGTGGTAAGTTTGCAGTACTCACTCTGATAGACTCAAATGATACGGATATAGATACCTTGATAGATGGTTTCAACACAGCAGTGACTGAAACAGCAAGCAAACTTCTTGGCAAATATTGACCAGTCAAAAAACCTTGGGCCACATCTAACATCCTAAAACTATGCGCTAAACGTAGAGAATTAAGAGAAAAAAAAAGCAGAAGAAAGAGCAGAACAAAATAAGTCACTCATTTAAAGAATCAGGAAGTCCACGACAGAAGCAAAAGAGGAATGGATTGGTAAACAGTGCCAGAACATTGAAGATAACAAAAAAAACAACAGCAAGAAAGCATATCAACTGGTGAAAGACCTGACTGGCCATGAACACCATAGAAGCTCAACAATCCAAGACAAAAATGGGAAGTGCCTCATTGATGACCAGGATATTTCAAACAGATGGAGAGAATACTGTTCCAACCTGTATAACTACAAAACCACAGGAGATCCAGTAGTCCTCAATGTCCTCACAAGCACAGATACAGACTGTCACCCTATCCTCCGAGAAGAAGTAGAACCAGCAGTCAGATCACTGAAAAGGGGAAAGTCAGCAGTGGCTGACAACATTCCAGCTAAAATGGTTCAAGCTGGAGGGGAAGCCATGATTGGCGTTCACTAAAAATCTTCAACAAGATCTGGCAGACAGGGAAATGGTCAACACCATGGACACAGTAACTTATCATCACTCTCCCCAAGATAGGAAACTTTCAGCAGTGCCAGAATTACCGCACAATCAGCCTCATATGCCACCCAAGCAAGGTCATGTTGAAGATTTTATTGTAAAGATTGAAGCCACAAGCAGAGACCATCATTGCTCAGGAATAAGCAGGTTTCAGAGGAGGGCGTAGCACAACTGAACAGATATTCAACCTCAGAATACTCTGTGAGCGGTACCTTCAACACCAAAAAGACCTCTACCACGTATGTATGGATTTTAAGAAGGCATTTGACACAGTGTAACTTGCAGCTTTGTGGGCAACCATGAATTTGAACAGCATCAATACAAACCTGATCAGAGTCATCAAAGAGCTGTACAGCAAGGCCACCAGTGCAGTATACTACAGCATCAACATTAGAGAATGGTTTCCAACAATAGTTGGAGTAAGGCAGGGCTGTCTACTCTCACCCACTGCTTTCAACATCTTCCTTGAGAGAATCATACCCGATGCACTAGAACACCATAAAGGATCAGTCAGCATTGGTGGCAGAACGATTACAAACCTCCGCTTCGCAGATGATTTTGATGGATTAGCAGGATCAGAACAGGAACTTGCCAGCCTAACTGAACACCCGAACAAGGCCTTTAAAATATATAGCATGGAAATCAGTGCTGAGAAGACCAAACTGATGACCAATAACGCCAAGGGCATCAGCACTGATATTGGGGTCAATAACCAGAATCTGGAAACGGTTCAAAGCTTCAAGTACTTGGGAGCCAACCTATCACACAAGGGGTCCAAGCCAGAAGTAGTATTCATGATTGCACAGACAATATCAGCACTGTTTAAAATGAACAGCAGCTGGAAAGATGAATGTTTCACTCAAGAAAGGCAGAACAAAGAGAGGAATGGAGGGAAGTGGCTATCACGTCTTCAGGCGTGCCCACATGGTCGCCAGACTAAGGGATAGATAGATAGATAGATAGATAGATAGATAGACAGACAGACAGACAGACAGACAGACAGACAGACAGACAGACAGACAGACAGACAGACAGACAGACAGACAGAGAGATAGCCATGGCTTAACACAAATCAGATCATCTGGTGAAGGTAAGGGATAGATAGATAGATAGATAGATAGATAGACAGACAGACAGACAGACAGACAGACAGACAGACAGACAGACAGACAGACAGACAGACAGAGAGATAGCCATGGCTTAACACAAATCAGATCATCTGGTGAAGGGCAGAACCTTTCTGCCTCTTGCTTTTGCTCCTGTTGTTTATATACTTCCTGTACAAGTAGTCCTTTACCCATGGTTTGATAAATCTAGGTACATGAAATAGAAGAAATAAAATGAAAGCTGTAAAACAGAGTTTTACTATGTCAAGCCCACACAAACGTCAGCTCATGTAGCTATACACAATTTTTGCAGAAAATTCAGGCTAGCAGAAAGAAAAAACCCACATGATATAGAGCTAGCAGTTGTGCACTGAAAACGATCATTGAGCTGAGTGCATGAGCCACTTTGTAAATGTTCTTATTATTGTTAGCACAAATGGCCACAGATCAGTGCTAGAGACACAATCAGTTGACACTGGGGCAGTGCATGCTATGACTGTAGGCCAACACAGAAAGGCTATTCCTGCCACAGTGGCTGCAGCTGAAGGTGGCCTATGTGGGTAGAGCTTTGTTGCTTCTTTTTGTGTCTTGCTCTTTGTTCTCTTCCTCAGCTGTGGCTGGTTTCATTACCCCCAAAAACAGGAGATGCAGTAAATAAATCTTGACAATATGTGTGATGGATTAAAACATGGTGACTCAGGAAAACACGTTGCTTTTGTTTGAAGAGAATCAAATGACATGAACAAGTTTACCTGTTTATCCATTTTTATTTCTATGTAGCAGGATTTGGCTATATAAGAGTAAGTTGAAGAATAGAGGGGTGAATTACAAATTGATACAGTAAGGGGTAGTTTTTTCTTTGTTCAAAATTGACATTCTGAATGGATTGTTCATGTTTCACTCTTGAATACATTCTACCATTTAAAAATGCAAGGTAAGTATGTTAAACCCATAGATACTTCCACGCTTTTGTTTTAATTCGAAAAATATCAAGAGTATAACAAATGGATCAAAAGATCTTTGTTTGCTTTGTTTTAGCTGTCTTCATTTGTTTGATGATTGTGTAAACAAATGCCTCCCCTATATGAGCAGCCAATGTAGGGTAATCTAGAACAAAGCTGTTTTTCTCTTTATATACAGCCAGTGCAGAGGCCAGTGCTGAGGTACTTCAGGTACGACTGATAGGTCCCACTTCACATGAAGGTCGTTTGGAGGTCAGGGTTTTCAACCAGTCCTGGGGGACTGTCTGTGATGACGAGTTTACCGCCAACAGTGCTGCTGTGGTCTGCAGGATGCTGGGGCTGCCCACGTGAGTTCAGTAGTTCAGTTTTCTTTGAACCACTACGTTTTAGAAAATTAGGATTGGAGCCATGATGCAATAATGTACAATTCATAGATGTAAAAATGTAGGTTTGAGCCCTGCAAG
>CM060333.1:51124274-51131774 GCA_030674155.1 Stramonita haemastoma | reverse complement strand
CAAAAAAGCTAAACACTTCAGTCTTCACTAAAAATTGTTTTCTCCTTAACGAAAAAAAATTTCTTCAGCCTCAACAGAATCTCAGCTTGATAACACACTGGTCTCTGTGTAACCTGCTAAGCACTATTTGTTCCTTCTGTTTTTGCACAAAAAGGGATAAATCTGAAAAAATGCATTGTCAGTATGAGCGTTCCATTCCCCTTGCCGCAGAGAGTGTGCACAGTGTTTACCATTAGGTCTTAAGCATGTGCATGGTACATAAAACTTTGATATCCCCCTTTCTGAGATACCTTAGGTGAGTCAATCATATGCTTCATTGCCCTAAAGGCCCATGTATTCTGGGATCTATATCAGAACAATGTCATACCCATCCAGTTGCAAGGATGTATTCAGATCTTAGAGAACTATGTAAACCTGGGATGATTTATGTTCCTGCAGGCAAAGGCCTCCAGAGCTTGAGATCAGGAAACTTACAAAATCCCCAGAGGCAGGAAGGCTGAAGGGGAATCCCTTAACTTTGCTCAGAACTGGGCTTTAAGAACAGTTATGAGCAGGGTTGTTGTAATCCGAATAGCGTTTCATCTTATAATTTAGAGTCAGTTTCACATGGCGTTTTTTTTTCAGAAAGGGATCTTCTGCTTCCACGCACAGACTGTAAACTGGTGTAGTTCAAAATGCTCCCAAACAGTTTTAAAAACCTGATGGTGAATTGGATTTATAGAAAGCCTTGATGATTGCTATATGAGTGCCTTGATGACTGGTAAATCTAGCTAACATAATCCAGTTTGGTATGCACAAGTTCCCTGTACAGATACAACAGTCTTTCATCAGATGCATCAGTCTTCCAATCTGCTCTACACTCTGTATCGGTAATCATCCATAGAAGGTTCAAGGCTTTCTGACACTGTTTTCAATAGTTAGATAAAACTTAAGAAGTTGTCTCTTGTCTAAAACGATACTAGACAATATTATTTAGCCTCCATCACTGTTGAGATGGTGTTTTTTATCCAGGCAGATGATTGGATTGGGAAAGTGTTCTCAGATATTGTTATGGATGCACTATGTTATTGTTGTAGAAAATGTGAGGCCAATTTCCTCAACCCATTCCTAGGCTATGTTTATGCAAAGCTAAAGCTGTCTCTAAACACCCACAGATATGCTGCCCGTTTATTTATTTATTCTTTTATTCAGCATATGAAGTGAAATCATCAATAAAAGCAAGCAGTTTACACTTTTATGGACTAATATGAACTAATAGTGGATCTGTTGTCTAGGAGGTAACACTCCTGTCTAGAAAGCAAAACGTCCGGGTCAGAGTGTGCAGTGGCTCGAATTCCGTTTGGGCCCAAAACATTTCCCCCATCTATTAGACCATGAGTGGTGATGTGGGTGCTAGTCTTTCGGATGAGATGATACACCGACGCAAATTCTGTAGAAAAAAACACTCTGATAGGAAAACAAATACAGTTGCAGACAGAAAAACAATTGTAAATAATGGGTAGGCACTGTACTTGTGGCAACATGCTCTCCCTATGGAGAGCAGCCCAAATTTCATGCAGAGAAATCTTCTGTGAGATGCAGTGGTATGAAAGAATAAAATATTTTAAAAAATTGGACAAGACTGCTGTTCATTATGCTAAAGAAGGCAGGAGAAAGGATGCTCCCTGTAGAACCCCCATCTCCTTGTCAGTGATGTTACAGAGTGTGGAGTCTGCCTGTAACTCAAACTATTTTTTTCGCAATAAAGTTCTCCAGAAAGAAAGGAATACAGCTTTAAAAGCCCAGGCCATACAGATCTGATACAGTGCTACAATTCCAGCCATGCCATAAGCTGTTTACAGGTCAAAAATGGTAGCAACAGCATGATGCTAGTCACAGAGTAGAAGTAACTGTAGTACTGGTTATCCTTGTAACACTAGTTGTCATCGTCGTCGTCGTCGAAGTAGTAGTAGTAGTAGTAGTAGTCGTAATAGCAGTAGCAGTAGCACTAGTAAGGTTCTTTGCTCTCAAAGATGATAAATGCGCCTCATCTAGTCATTTAAGTCTTGCTGGAAGTTACAGCTGGTCATAGATTAGCCTATCTGTAGTAGCTAAAATGGTGGATCGGTGGTCTAGGTGGTAACGCGCCTTGCCTAGAAAGCAAAAAGTCCAGGTCGGAATGTGCGGTGGTTTGTACCCCATTTGGGCCCCAAACTTTTCCCCCATTAATTAGACCCTGAGTGATGGTATGGGCACTAGTCTTTTGGATGAGACAATAAATCAAGGTCCCGTGTGTTACACATCACTATTTAGCGCACGTAAAAGAACTCACGGCATCAAGGGGGTTGACCCTGGCAAAATTCTGTAGAAAAAAGCCACTCTGATAGGGAAACAAATACAGTTGCATGCAGGAAAAAGAAACAAAAATGGGTAGGTGCTGCACTTGTGGCAACGAGCTCTCCCCGGGGAGAACAGCCCGAATTTCACGCAGAGAAATATGCTGTGACATAAAGTGGTACAAAATACAAAATACAAATGAGACGTTTGTGCATAAAAGCGAACACAACACACACCCATAATTGTAATAGAAACAGAAAAAAAAACAAGCTGATTTTCATCAAACAGGTCCAACGCCATCATCACCAAAGTGCCGCCTTCTGCTGGTCCCACCTCTCTGCCAATCGTGTTGGACAACGTGGTGTGTGTGGGCACTGAGACGTCACTGGCCGAATGCCAGTACAGTACACAGCACAACTGTGGTCACGGCGAGGATCTTGGGATTGACTGCCAGATTGGTTAGTTGAGTTTATTTCTATTATGTTCTGCTGCTTTTTTATAGGATGAGAACATATATTATTTACTTTTTACACCCGGTCTCCAAATGTATGCAGTTTTGTAAATAATTATTTGGTCATCAATTCCCACCGGCACACAATTGCCTACTCTTCCAAAAAGTGGAAAGGGGTTTATTTCATGTGTTTGTATACAAAACATCATTATCATTATAGAGCACAAAATCTTGCATCCAGTAGGCAATGCATGGTACCCCTTTCTTTCAAACTAGCACACAGAAAAAACTGAGTAATAAGTAGGTATATCAATACTTTTAAAAACAATACCTTTAATTTTTTATTGTTTTTGTTTTTTTATATTGTCTGTTTGCTCTTTCCTTGGGTCTCCTCTCTCTCTTGAGTTATGTGGTGGTCAGATGTGCAAGTGTGCACAGCCCAAAGCATTCCTATTAATTTTATGACAGTTATCAGGTATAGACAGAAGTAAAGTTTGGCAGGGGGATGTGTAACAGTAGACTCATTGCTAATCTGACTTTGGTAACTGAAAGTTTTGTCTAATTATCTTGTAAATAAAATTCCAGTACAATTATTAATACTTAACAAAAAAAGTTTTAATTTTCAATCCACTGCCGAACATGGATCAACATTTCATAATTATTAAAAGTGCACGTGAAAAATCATCGCAACTTGTTCTGGGTACATGTACTCTCCCCCTCTGCTGCTGGTTATTATGATGTAGTGTGCATATGAAAACTGAACATGCCTATGACACACTGATGTACCTGCCAACTGGAGATGGGAACTATGATAGCATGTGAGTGTTAGTAACTTTGTTTTGATTTTATTTTAATATGACGAAGGATTCCACAAGTACAATGAAAAAAACTTAAATTCACCACAGATAAAACCCAAAATTGATGTTCTTGTGGAACTGAGGAGCTTGCTGCATGGTGAAATTCCCTTGTTTTTCCTTATACTGCAATCAATGAAAAATCATTTGTAGTGACAGTAACTGACTTAAACCAAGATGATGAATTCATTTCTTCAGTGCCTAAGTTTGTTCCACTATCTCCACATCCTGAACTTTCTAAAACAGTTATCAGAGTTCTACATAAATCTACAAAGTGTGTCACCCTTACTCTGTTTTTTACACAACAGGGAGGGGGCACCCTGTTGTATCAGGGTAGAGATTATGTACAATGGCGTGATCAAGAGTTTGAGAAAATTAAACATCTCATCTCACTTTTCCTGGAAACAAAAAACATCACAGAATTAATTGAACAAACTCCCCTATTGTTCATCAAAACATGCGAAAAGTTGTTTTCCTGGAAGCCCCCCTCGTTGATGAAATCTGTCTGGATCCTGCTGCCATGACTTCAGGCCATCAGTCTCCTGATGCAATGGCTTCAACCCCTCCTCCAGACTCCAACCTGTTGCTATCCAGTGAAGTCACTGACACTGCAATGTCTGCCAGCCAGAAAACGATCTCCTTTCCACCTGTACCATCCATTCAGAAAAAGGCAGAGTGTACAAAGTCAGAAGAAAGTCCTCACCTAGATACTACACCCATTGGTAAAAGAACTCGAATCCAGAGAAAAAAAAAGTGTTCTCTTCTGGTTTAAAAAACAAACAAAAAAACCAACCTTCATCATTGTCACTGTTTTTATGTAAACAAACACTAAAAGAAATGAAAAGTTCCATTGCGTCCTTAAGCTCAGTACAAGGTGAACATGAATCAAAGACAACATCGCTCATTGAAGATGTCAAAGCTTTGTTAAAAATGAACTGCGAGTGCACGTTTCTGAAAAGCATGATACCCTACTTTTGGAAATAGACATTTTGAGAAGGAAAAATAAACTATCTGGAAGAAGAAACTGCAAAACTAGAAAAGGATAATCACTCACTTAAAACTCAGATAGGAACAATACAGTCTCAGTTAAAAAGAATCAGCTCCAAACACACTGAGACAGCATCTACTCAACTTCTCCTCCTTTTTCTCAACAAGAACAACTGCCTGCTGTTTTGCAACAAGAAACATCTGAATCAGAACAAAATGGGTGTTCCAACCATGAAGAATTCGAATCTTCAGTTACAGATACAACCATTCAGCTATCTAAGGCAGGGGGTTCTGCCATCATGGCTGATGCTGATTTTCCTTTTATTTCAAATTAATAGACCAGAAAATTATTGAACCCAACCTTCACTACAACGTCCCTGTAACAAACTCCTTTGAGGCACTGGCTGATGTGGATCCTGGCCTTACAACTACACATCAAACAGATGTATTGCCAGGTGCCATAGGAGAAAGCATCAGAGTCCTGTACAACAAAACCATGGACTCTGAAACCTTTATAACAGCACAAACGCCTAAACCATCACCCCATGAAACATTGTCCAAGATTCTATTCCAAATACCACAACAGTGCTATTGATAGGATATTCTGCGATCAGAAATATTGATCCATACAGACTGGCTCTTGGGGTGAGAACATGTTGTGTTTCTGGAATGAAGATATCTGACCTATCATCGTGGCTTACTTTCCTTCCTGTTATGAATAAAATAAAATGTGTAGTTGTCCATGTCGCTATCCTACCTCTGTGAATGTCTTCACTTGTACACACCTTCTTGCTCCCTCCTCTCATCGGCAGATACTTTGTCCTCAAGAATACCTAGATTCAACCTATCTACCGTTGGCCGACGCTCTTTCTCTGTTTCTGGTCCATAGATCTGGAACGACCCTCCTCTCTCCCTCCAGCAAAAGCCTACTTATGTCACTTTAAAATCCAACCTCAAGACACACTTATTTCAAACCTAAGTTTTTCTCCTTCCGCTTCTATCTCTTACCTGTCCCTGCCTTCAACATCCACCTGCCAAAGTGCTTAACGTTTGTAGGTATGTGCGTGTGTGTGCGCGTGCGTGCTGCGTGCGTGCGTGCGTGTGTGTGTGTACGTGTGTACGTGTGTGTGTATATTTGAATTGGTTAAAACTGTAAATTGTCGTTGATTGTGTATTGTGTAGGTCGAATGCAAGCGCTTTGATTTGTTTTTACAAGATATAGCGCTATACAAATTCCATGTATTGTTGTTATTATTATTATTATTATTATTATTATTATTATTATTATTATTATTATTATTATTATTATTATTATCATCATCATCATCATCATCATCATCATCATCATCATCATCATTATTATTATTATTATTATTTATTATTATTATTATTATTATTATTATTATTATTATTATTATTATTATTATTATTATCATCATCATCAACAGCTGTAAATCTGGTACCATTTCTGAAAAAGAATGGACTGACCTTATCACACAATGCTTTTCCTCTTTCCCTCAGAAAGTCAATATGAGTTCCATAATCCCAGCTAGAGGTCAACATCATCTACACACTCTCATAAGCCCCTCAAACAGAAACTTTCAAACAGTCTGTCATCATTCAAACATCACTTTTATTGACCACACAAGCACTTTTACTACTAGCTCTGGATCTCCTCATTTAGCTTTCTACTCCAATCTTACTCACCCCAGTAAAAGAGGCACTTCCAGAATAGCAAATAATATACGGTTTACTTGGGACAACATTGAACACTGCAATTCTGCGGAACAAAGCCAAATTCAAGACAGTTTTTCCTCAGTAAGCAGAGTATATAGGCCACCTACTTACCACAACATACAGACAGGGCAGGGTGTTTCCTTACTCCCAAATATTTTATCTACATATACTAGGAATCATAAGACTTTGTTCAGCAACTATAATTTGCAACAAAGCAGGACAAGTAGAGTCCCTAGGACCTATCCTCAACGGAGGTTTCCCCTTTCTCAAACTATTAATTTTACAGAAACTTTGTCTCAATCTCATGTCAGCCATAATGATCAGCATACATACAGTGACAATACAGCATACCCTCCTACTATCTCCTCACTTTTACACTACCCACCTCTTAGATCAAGGCCACATGAAAGCATACCTGATGCTTCATTCCCAGTATCTTCTGTTCAACATCCCTCTATGTATTCAAACTAAACTTTGTGGTGAGAGGTTTGTTCAATTGCTTCCTTTTTATGTAAATTTTAAACAGTTTATGTGATAAATTTTGTGGCTTTTGTCTGGTGGTGATGAGCATGCATTTTGTTTTTTGGGTATGAATAGACATGTGGTTTTGTTCTGTCTATTTGACAAGTTCGTCAGCATTTTTTAGTAATATGGTTGCAATATAGTCAATGTTGTTATGGCTCGTATGTATGGTTGTGTCATCAGCAAATAGTTAACATTTGGAATTGATATGTAGAGGAAGGTCATTTATGTATAATGAGAAGAGAATTTGTCCCAATATGGGTCCCTGTGGTATTCCATAATGAATGGTTTTTAATTTGGATGTTGATGTAGTTATTGAGACACACTGTTGCCTGTTTGTAAGATAGGAATCTAGTAGTCCCAGGGTTTTTGTAGAAATGTTATACAGTTCTAGCTTTTTAAGGAGAAGTTGGTGGTCAGTTGTATCAAATGCTTTTTTGAAATCAATAAATCATACTCCACAAAATTTTTTGTCATTAATGTTTGATAGCCAGTTGTCAACAAGACTGGTTAGTGCTGTATGGCACGCGTGCTTTTGTCTAAATCCAGACTGATTAGGATGAAGTAAGTTATTGGTTTCTATATGACGGACCAAGTGTTTATTCATATGTTTTTCCAGAGAGATTCGGATTT
>CM060333.1:51081774-51119274 GCA_030674155.1 Stramonita haemastoma | reverse complement strand
TTTTAGGGGTGCTTTATAAACCCACCATGCACAATAACTTTCCTGTTATTGTTAAGATTTTTTTTAGATGAACAAGGCAAACAATTGTTGTCACTTGCAAGAGGTGGTTTTTGGTAAACACTCTTGCAGTTTTAGCTGGAGGCAGACTACTGCATGGCATGAGGTGCCTTTTCTTCCAACGATGCGCTTATATCAGAGGTAAGCATATAGCTTTTTTATTTTTAAAGTTTGTATGCATCTTTATAAAGAAAACAAGTTAGAGAATGATAGAGAAAGGATGTTTTCATTTTTGTCATCAAATTATGTTTCTTTTGTTTACACTAGCATGAACATGTATCTCTAAATAAGGACAGTGGGTACAAATAGGGTGTTTGTTTTTTTCTCATTTCGTCAATGCATTATGAAATTGTCTCATATCTCAGTTTATTAGCTCATTAGCATACTTGAAGATGATACCGACTTTCAAGGAGCAAAATTTGGCATTGCTTCAGATGAGGAGTCAGAGTTCAGTACAGATGAGGATGGTGGTGAAGAAGACAGAGGAAACAACGTTTCAAACTTTAAGATATGTCAGCTGATGGCTGCAGCAGTAGTTTTGTTGGCCATACTCTTTGCTTCAGGTTACAAACCTGTTCCCAGGGGAAGAACATTCAGAGGCTGTGAGAATGATGTTTGTAGTGCAGCCATCAAAGAGCAATGAGAAGAAAATGCTTTGAGAAGCTTATGAGGTACCTCCATTTGTTTGACAACAGCAAGCTGAATCCTGAGATAAGTCTGACACTTGGTGACATTGTTAAAGGAAAGATTCTTGCTGTACCTCCAGAATCTGGAGACTCAGAACCTCAGTGTACATAGGTCTACGATTCCATAGTATGGATAACATTAGGCTAAACAATTCATTCACAGAGCGCCCATTCAATTTGGCCGCAGGATGTGATCAATGACAACACCAATGGGCCATATCCTTCCAACAGGGGCATTCCAAGGTGCCAGAAGATGACAAACAGAAACTCCAGGTCTTGGGGGATGGGTGGTTTGGTGGTCATCATTTTGATAGCCAAGCTTCAGCAAGAGGAATGTCCTGGATTCCATCCTCTCTTTGACAACTTGTGTATGAACCTCCAACTAGTCTACCATCTCACCAAGAGAAACATTGCCTGCACAAGAATTATTCACACTAACATACTGCCCACTGATGTTTATAAAGGCGACGGAGAAGCTAAATGAGGTGCTTTTGACTAAGCCACAAATGCCAAGGCAAGTTTGGTTCTTGTGTGCTGGCGGGAAAACAACATAGTCAATAGTGTCCAATAAAGTAGGATTGTAACCAGTTGAAACAGCTAGGCATTGGTCTAGAGCTGGATGACAGCAATAGGACAGAATACAGCCCTTTTTGATGAACATTACAACCAGACCGTGTGGATTGTTGGTTGGATGGGTCAGAATATTGACAATTGCAGGATCTCCGTCCATTTGAAGAAGTGATGGTGGCCACTGTTTGGTTTCTGTGTTAATGTCAGTATCCAGAAAGCTTGGAATCTATACAGAGCCAACAAGCATTGCTTAAAAACTAAGCATTTCCTCACCATCAGGTGCTCCCTAGACAGAGTACCTTCTTACAGAACCACAAGCATCTTCTACTGGTCATCTAAGACAACCCACCTTGAATGTGAGCAAGCGGATGCTACCAAAGGTCTGTTTTGATAGGGTTTTCTAATTATCCAGCCATGGAAGACCCAAATGAGATGCAGCCACTGTGACAAAAGGCATACTGTAGGTGCCAGAGGTGTCAGGTAGGTGTGCATGAGAAGTGTTCTAGCTTATTTCATGTGCGCTGGTGGGAGTTCCCAGCAAATTGAATAATAAAGGGGTGTTTGTTTCCCTTTGCCTAGTGATGTCAAGATTTTTTCTTGTTTTATTTCTAGCTTTCAGGGTAGTGCAGGTGAGAGAACTGTGTCTAAACAAATTCCTTTGTTCCCTTTGAACAGACAAGTTAGTTATCACTGGGAGTCAGATTGTTGCATTGCAGTGACAAAGGATAAAGATTTCATTACTTTTATTTGATTCAAACATAATAACTTTCCTTTTAGTTTTGTGCATGCTGACTTGTTTTATTAATAAAGCAACTTGTTTTTAGAGTTGTGAACCAAGTTACTAAATTACTATGTGTGGATGCAGGGCCCAGGTGGGGCAACAGAAACAAAGTGGATGTGTGGGAGGGGAGGGCTCTGGAAAAGTCTGTGGTGGGTGGGGGTTGCGAAAAATTGTTTACACGTGAATTTTAAAAACTAATTTTGTATGTGGAGATCAGTTTGAAAAAAAACCAAAATAATTAAGATCTGAAAAGGAACAAGTGCATGTTTTTATTATGTGATGCTACCCACTCGAGCCGACTGCTTTTTATCAGGGATATTAACATTTTATGGTCAAAATCAAAATATATTATACTGATGTCAAAATGAATGTTAGATCTTAATAAGACAAAAAACAAACATTTTTAGATATGTTTTGTGAGAAAAAATGGGTATAAATGGATTAATTGAGAAAAGAACAGGATTTTCTATTTATTGGTGTGGGAGTGATTAAAATGATAAGAATGGGGGTTTTGGATAAAACTTAAAGAGAAAGAAATTAACAGAAGAAAATAAAATTCAGTGACAGCTTTACAAACTTAACATCTAACTTAACACAACAGTCAATTTCAACAAATCAATTCATCCATTTGATGTGGCATTTGTTACCAAATAGGTTGATGTTAAAGTCACAACTGTCCAGCAATTCCTCCTGAACATCGTAGAATGAAAGATAAAGATATTAACAATTGATAACTACAGTAGGCTAAATGGAAAAATTTAGTATATTCATTTTTTCATACATCAAGTTCTTAAGATAAATTACAATTTCAGACGTTTCTGTGAGAGGAAGAAATAAAGCAAAGAAAGAAGCAAAGGCAGAAATATAATGACGGAACAATAATGGAAAGACAGGAACCATTTATTTCTAATTAAAGGATTAAACAATTTCAAATCTGTTCAAGTCTACATGTATCTTAACACTGTAAACAGGCTAGTAGTGGAAATAGCCACAAGATCAATAACCGTATTTATCACAACATAACAATGCCCATTTTCTTATTTGCCAGAAAACAGTAACAAAAATGTAAACTGCATTTCCAGTACATCTGGATGTACTTGCACTGTGTACCTGTCAATAAACCAAAGATCATGATAAGAATTGTTTTGGAAACAATTTCACACATAAGCAAAATATATCAAAGCCTTATTTGTACAACATATCCATTGGAGAGTGTGTGTGTGTGTGTGTGTGTGTGTGTGTGTGTGTGTGTGTGTGTGTGTGTGTGTGTGTGTGTGTGTGTTTTACTATGTTGTGTGCTTCATTTTTCCTTGTTATCTTTGCTTTCATGCACATGATTTTTTTCCTGTTTACTGAGGTGATAATTATGATAATGATACTCATTTTTGTATGTAAATTCATAGGTCATACGTCAATCAAACTGCAAAAATATATGAAAACACTATTGCGTTTTATGTGCTTGTGGAAAGAGTGATGGTGATTCATCCCTTGTTTCTGCATGAGCATTATGGAAAAACTTCCTTAGGATTAAGGGTCATTTTGTTTTCCTTCCCAGTTTACACTTTAGAGTCATAGCACCCATTTGAACTGTTAACCTAGTCTGTATTAAAAATTTCACAAACAGCTCCACATTTTTCAACCCCATAAGTAACTCACACAATATATTACACAGATAACTATATAAACAAAATACCAAGCAACGTTTTACTTAAAATTTTACAGTAATAAAACAACAAATCCTTCAAATATCTATACACGTTTCGTTCAAAAGTAAATAGTGAAAAAGAAACATATTTCACTGAGAAATTGTGAAGAAAACATTAAAAGTTTACTGTAAACTCAAGTCAGTTATATTAATTTAGTGTCTCATTTTCATTTTCCAGTATCATAATGCTCCAAAGGAAACATACTTCACTTCAGAAATAATAAAAAAGAGAATGCTTTCCTTAAAGTTTGATTAGTTACATCAAAGTAGGGTCTAATTGTTATCTCCAAGGTACATGGCATTAGGGTGTCGTTTCCATCCTCCTCCCCCAAACTGTTCAAAATCTAAAAGTACCTGACCCTGTACCTTGATGAGTAGCATCAGAAAAAGATGAATTAGGAGAGCACAAGTGTGCTAGAGAAAAAGGTAAGGCAGCTTTCAATAAATCATTTGGCCAGACTCCATGAATTATAAGTTAACTTCAAGTCTACTGTATGTTCTGCCAGTACAAACGTGGTGTCTAAACCTAGGTTGGCTGCTACTAGAATGGATGTTTTGCAGTATGCAAAATCTAATTCCTTTGTATTATAATTATTAAAACAAAAGAAAACCTGTTCGTCTTTAAATTGGTAGAACTCGGCTGTCTCCATTTCTGCTTCTTTGGGTAGGGGCTCCATTCACTACTGCCATACAATCTCTTGTAGTTCTCTTATGCCTCTGATCTCAATGATGTTGGCAATGCAGGATGTTGGTGGTCTGCCTCTTCTCCTTTTACCCTCAGCCTTACCTTGGAAAACTGTGGTCACCAGATTTGTCTGGTGTTTCTGGCTGAAGAACCAGTGTACCTTAATCTGCGCATAGTTAACTATCAACCCCCACCAACATCTACCTTTGCATTGACAGTTCTCCAAGAATGCCTTTGTTATTTTGTTATGTCTGACCATTTGACTCTTAGAAGTTGCCTGTAGAACCACATTTTGGCTGTGTTCATCTAATTTCTTTCCAGTTTTTGTAGTGTCCAGGCTTCCAACCCATGCAGCAACACAAGGCAGATAGGTGTTCTGACAATTTTGTACTTGAGATATTTAGGTATTCCTCTGTCTTCCCAAATGTTGTTTGACCCGATCATCTTTTGTTTCCCTGGCCATATCAACTGTACCCTTTAAAATGTCTTGCTGGCGGAAGCCTAAAAATGAAAATATGCTCATATCAACTTGTATAGGTCAGTATTGTCTTTTATGAGTATCAATATTCTTTAGAACTAAATACTGATCAGTTGCACGATACTAGTGTAAAACTAACAGCAAAAAACTGGATTTTTAAATGAAAATGTTAAAAAAATATATATATATATATATATTTGTGATGCACTGTGGAGCAAAGAGTGCTGGAAAGCAGTACCTCTATGACAAAAAGTGGTTGGAAAGGAGAAGTAATGTTCTTGAAACCAGATATATATACATATTCATTGTGTAGATCTGAACTTCTAGGTTCCAAAGACGCATACTTTACAAATCTCAGATCCAAAAGTATGATGTATTTTGAGCCTTAGACAAAGTGAAGCTGTTTTCTTCTGTGTGCAGCCAGTGCAGAAGCCAATGCTGACATACTGCAGGCACGGCTGGTGGGTCCTTCTCCTGACAGGGGTCGTTTGGAGGTCAGCGTTTTTAACAAGACCTGGAGTACAGTCTGTGATTATAGTTTTGACCATAACGATGCAGCTGTTGTTTGCAGAACTCTTGAGCTCCAAACGTGAGTTTACACTTTTTCAAAATTGAATTGGCTGAGTCTATTAACCTAGATAATGGCTGTGAATTAGAAAAAAAACATGTGTCCTAGGAAACAAGATTACATCGACCAAGAACAATAGAACTGTATTACATTTTGACACATGAAAGTCAATTGTTTTATTCCCTCCCACATATAATAGTGTTTATTCAAAGGCATGCTTTTACTCTTAGTTATTAACTATCGCTCACATTTGTAGACAGCGTTCCTGTTTCTGTTGTTGTACACTGCACTGGTGACCTAGTTGTACAGCTCTTTGATGACTCTGATTAGGTTTGAATTGATGCTGTACAAATTCATGGTTGTCCACAAAGCTGCATGCTACACCCTGTCAAATGCCTTCTTAAAATCCACACATACATGGTAGAGGTCTTGTTGGTGTTAAAGGTACTACTCACAGAGTATTTTGAGTTTGAATATCTGTTCAGTTGCGCTACGCCCTTCTCTGAAGCCTGCTTGTTGTTCAGCAATGATCGTCTCTGCTTGTGGCTTCAATCTTTACAATAAAATTTTCAACATGACCTTACTTGGGTGGCATATGAGGCTGATTGTGCGGTAATTCTGTCACTGCTGAAGATTTCCTTTATTGGGGAGAGTGATGATGACTGTGTTCATGGTGTTGACCATTTTCCTGTCTGCCAGATCATGTTGCAGATTTTTAGAAGAGCGTTAATCATGGTTTCCCTTCCCACTTGAAATAACTCAGCTGGAATGTTGTGAGCCCCTGTTGACTTCACCTTTTTCAGTGATCTGACTGCTGTGTCCACTTCCTCTCAGGGGATAGGGTGACTGTCTATATCTTTGATTGTGGGGACATTGAGGACTTCTGGATCTCCTGTAGTTTTAGAGTTATACAGGTCAGAGCAGTATTCTGTCCATCTGTTCAGAATATCCTGGTCATCAGTGAGGCGCTAGGCACCTCCTGTTCTTGTCTTGGATTGTTGAGCTTCTTCCCTGTTTTGTGCCAGTCAGGTCTTTCATCAGTTGATATGCTTTCTTGCTGTTGTTTTTCTTGATATTTTTTTCAATAATCTGGCACTGTTCACCAATCCATTTCTCCTTTGGTTCTGTCATGGACTTCCTGATTCTTTTGTTAATGGCTCTATATTGTTCTGCTCTTTCTTCTGTTTCATTTTTCTCTTTCTTCAACTCTAATAATAATAATAATAATAATAATAATAATAATAATAATAATAATAATAATAATAATAATAATAATAATACATGGAACGTATATAGCGCCATATCATGTAAAAACAAATCAAAGCGCTTGCATTCGACCCATACATCACATAAGCAATCAATAACAATCTATAGTCCTAGCAAATTCGAACGTACTCACACACGCAAGTGCACACACACGCGCGCGCACACACACACACACCCATGCACACATGCGCACGCGCACCGTGCATCCACACACCCCCACAAAAGGCTTTACACTTTGGCAGGTAAATGTCGAAGACGGGGACAGACAAGAGATAGAAACAGAAGGAGAAAATCTTAGGTTTGAAATAAGTTTGTCTTGAGGTTGGATTTAAAAGTGTCATAAGTAGGCTTTTGCTGTAAGGAGAGAGGGAGGTCATTCCAGATCAATGGACCATAAACAGAGAAAGAGCAGCGGCCAATGGTAGATAGGCTGAATCTAGGTATTCTTAAGGACAAAGTATCTGCGGCCGAGCGGAGGGAGCGAGAAGGTGTGTACAAGTGAAGATATTCACAGAGGTAGGAGGGTGCAGTTTTGTGGAGACATTTGTAACAGAGGGTATTGATCTTGTAGATTACTCTCTGTGGTACAGGTAGCCAGTGGAGAGATTGCAAGAGGGGGTTAATGTGCTCAGATTTTTTTCTTTGTGAGGACCAGACAAGCTGCAGAGTTTTGTATACGTTGGAGGGAGTGGATAGATGATGCTGGCAGACCAGCTAAAGAGAATTGCAATAGTCCAGACGTGAAAGAATAAGAGAAGTGACAAGTTTGGAAGTTGCAACAGTGGACAGGTACTTTCAAATTGCACTGATGCACCGTAATTGATAGTTGCATGACTGACAGGTCTGACAGCACTCTATGTTTGTCACATGGTTTATGAATGTTAGGTGTGACCCAAGGTTTTTTGACTGGTTGATGTTTTCCAAGAAGTTCACTTGCTATTTCAGTCACTGATGTGATGAAACCATTCATCAAAGTATATATATCCATATCATCTGAGTCTATCAGAGTGAGTGCTGCAAACTTCCCACCTATCCTTGCCTGAAAAATGCTACCTCTGGATCCTTAGGCTTCTTGAGGTCAAACTTGATCCTGATTTTGCTCTGCTTGTGAATTCTTTTGAGGCAGAGTTGGAATGTCATCATAACAAGATCATGGTCACTCCTTATGTCTGCTCCTGGAAAGCCTTGTATCCATGCAGTTTTTATGCTAGACCTAAATCATCTCTTCATCATGATGCAGTCTATTTGGTTGTGGTGTTCATCATTTGGGCTATGCCATGTCCATCTTCTGCATTTTTTATGTGGGCCAAGTGTATTCAGTAGCTGGATATTGTTGTTACTGGCTAAATCCAGTATTCAAAAGCCTCCTTCATTTTTTCTTTGTTGCAATGTGGTGTACAAATTCCCTCCCAGTCTTTGTAGGCATCTACTCTTATCTTAGCATTCCATTCATGTACAAGTATGTCTTTCTTGGGAATTTGATTTAGAACCCCTTGTAGTTGGTCATAGAATTCTTTTATTTCTTCATCGTGCTGTCTGATGTAGGGTCATATGTCTGTACTACTGTGATGTTGAAGGGGGTTGCTCTCAAGCTGATTGTAATAAGTCTGCTGGACACTGGCTGACAGATTATGACGGGTGTTCATGATGTCCTTACGAATGAGGAACCCCACACCCTGTTCAAGTTTTTCCTGTTTTCCACTGAAGTATATTTTGTGGCCTTTAATAGTAGTTTCAAACAACAGTTGGAGTAAGGCAGGGCTGTCTACTCTCACCCACTCTTTTCAACATCTTCCTTGAGAGACTCATGGCTGATGCACTAGAACACCATAAATGATCAGTTAGTATTGGTGGCAGAACGATCACAAACCTCCGCTTCGCAGACGAAATTGACAGACTAGCAGGATCAGAACACAAGCTTGCCTATCTAACAGAACACCTTAACAAGGCTTCTAAAACATACAGCATAAGTTTCAGTGCAGAGAAGACCAAACTGATGACCAATAACGCCAAGGGCATTAGCACTGATATCAGGGTCAGTGACCAGAAGCTAGAAACGGTTCAAAGCTTCAAGTAATTGGGAGCTGTTGTATCAGAAAGGGGTCCAAGCCAGAGGTAGTATGCAGGATTGCACAGTAAATAACAGCAATGTCAAAACTGAATACCATCTGAAAAAATACAAATATTTCACTCAACTCCAAGATCAGACTAATGTGCTCCCTTGTCATATCCATATTCCTGTATGCCTGTGAATTGTGAACCCTGACTGCTGATCTGGACAGAAGAGTACAGGCGGTAGAGATGAGATGCTTCAGGAGACTCCTTGGCCACATAAGCAACAAAGAAGTGCACAACAGAATCCAGCAAACCATTGGTCCCTACGAAAATCTTCTATTAATTGTAAAGAAGCGTAAACTTAAATGGTACTAGCGTGTCACAAAATCAAATGGACTTGCAAAAACAATACTGCAAAGCACTGTCCAAGGAGGAAGAAAACGAGGCAGACCAAGAAAGAGATCGGACAACACCAGTGAATGGACAGGCCTAGAAATCAACAAAACCCTGAGAAACGTGGAACAGAGAGAGGAATGGAGGGAACTGGTTGTCAATTCTTCAGGGGTACCCCCATGGTTGCCAGACTGAGGGATAGATAGATAGACAGACAGACAGACAGACAAACAGACAGACAGACAGACAGATAGATAGACTCCTGTTTCAGTACAGAATTGTGACTATTAACAAAACACCATTAATGCATCATTTAGCATATCTCTACGGCAAAGTAAGATAGCTCCCATATAGAAAATGTCATGCATCATTCTTTTTTCCATTAAAGATCCTTATCTAGCGTATAAATAATCTTCATCCAGGGGCTTTGATATAAATTTTGTTATTGTTTGTTAATTTGCTTGCTTCTGTTCCTTGGCTATAGCTCTGAAATGCCAATTTTCTCGTTGATAAGGTATCCATATTCCAACTTAAGGGATGATTTCTAAACACGACATCAGTACCCCTTTAATTTTCAAATTGGCATCTGTGATCCAAAAAGCATGAAATGGCCATTGTGTGTTGGTGGGAACAGATCATAAAATGTAATAAACTGCATACAAATGGGGACTGGATAAGAAAAATGTTCATGAATACCTTTTTTATTCTCTTGTGAACAAAAGAATAAATGTTAAAAAATAATTAAATCTCTCTCTCTGGATTTAACAGGTCTTTTGCGATGTCTCTTGGAGCAAGTGCATTTGGCCAAGGTAGTGGCCCCATCATGATGAGCAATGTGGAGTGCAACGGATCTGAGGCCAACTTGGCCTCCTGCAGACATGCTGGATATGGGATCCATTCCTGTGACCACAGTAAAGATGTTGGCGTTTACTGCCCTTGTAAGTTGGTGCCATGATCCCAGAGAGAAATTAAGGTAGTGGTGCAAATGGTTGTTGTCCGTCTGATGTTGTTAGGAAGTAAATACTGTGCTTTGTTGAATGGAGTAAAAGCATATTGGCAACTCAAAAATACAGTAAAAATATCTTGAAGATGTCAAATCACATGAGGGAATTCGTTTAGTTTTAAGAATTTGCGATATGGTAGGATTACACACACCAGACATCTTTCAGTCATGGTAGATTTATCTGTATGGAAATAAACATGCTCTCATTCCCAGTTTTAGTGCTGGTTGTTTTGGTATGAACTTTCGTAGCTGTCATGTCCTGAATGCAAGTCAGACCAGCTGGTGAAATGCAGAACGTTTCTGCCGTTTGCTTTTGATCTTGTTGCTTATTTCCCACCTGGAAAAGTAGTCATGCACCCATAGTTTGATACATCTGTAAGTATATGGAAGTAGAAAAAATCAAATGAAAGCAGTAAAACAGAGTGTTACTATGTCAAATCGACACAAGCCCCTGCTCGACAGTTTTCAGATATTTGCACAAAATTTCAGGTTAGCTGAAAGAAAAAAAGAACAACCTAACACAGGGCTAGCAGCTGTAGATGGAGCATGACCACTGAGCTGAGTGCATGAGACACTTTGTAAACATGCATGATATCAATGGCACCAATGGCCACAGATCAGTGCTAGAGACACAATAAGTTGGCACTGGGGCAGTGCATGCTATGACTGTAGGCCAACACAGAAAGGCTATTCCTGCCACAGTGGCTGCAGCTGAAGGTGGCCTACGTGGGTAGAGCTTTGTTGCTTCTTTTTGTGTCTTGCTCTTTGTTCTCTTCCTCCAGCTGTGGCTGGTTTCTTTACCTCCAAAACAGGAGATACAGTAAATAAATCTTGACAGTCTGTGTATATTATTAAAACATGGTGACTCAGGAAAACACATTGATTTTGTTTTAACAAGAATCAAAAGACACAAGTAAGCTTTATAGAGCAGCCAGTGCCTGTTTATCTATTTTCATTAAATGAAAATAGATAAATAGGCACTGGCTGCTTTATAAAATCAAAATGTGCCAATGAAAATTTCTAGGTGGCAGGTTTTGGCTATAGAACAGTAAGTTAGAAATAGAGGGATGAATGACAACATTATCAACTAAGGGCTGCTCTTTTTGTCTTTTTTGCACAATGTCAGCATTCTGATTGGGCCATTTATGTTTTTCTATAAAAAAAAACTTTTTATCATTGAAAAGAGGAAGATAAAGATTTTAAACTGTAGAATGTGCTTTCATTCAAGATCAAAGTCTGGGACTCCAGTATGAATATGAGCCAGCAGTTATATTTAACAGCTTCATCTCACAAGCACATGCAGAAGTCACGTGATCGTTTTCAAGTCGAGCAGGCATGAGGCGTGGAGGCGCTTTTGCTCCAAGCTGAACAGCAAAACTTCCAGCAAGAAGGTCTGGGGGGTGATTGCAAAGATTAAGGGGCAGGGCGCCTCCACGTTGATCAACCATTTACTCTTGGGGGACGCTTTGGTCACTGACTGGGAGGCGGTGGCTAATTTGCTGGCCACCACCTTGAGGGCAAACTTGTCAGCGGAAATGAAAATGGAGGCATTCTTGAACACAAAGCTGCGTCGGGAGAAAGTGCCTCTGAGTTTTGCGTCCCGCAACGACAAAGCGTATAACCTGCTGTTTTCTTTCCCGGAGCTGAAGAGCACCTTGCCGTCTTGCAGCGAGACTTCAGTGGGCCCAGACAAGGTCCATTATGGCCTTCTGAAACACCTTCCGGAAGTCTTCCTGCGGACCCTCCTGAAGGTCTATAACCTGATCTGGATGACAGGGTTTTTTCCCCCCTCTTGGGAGATGGCCTTTGTTGTTCCTATCCCGAAACCCAACAAGGACCTTAAGGACCCCGGCAATAACAGACCAATCATGCTCACCAGCTGCGTTTGTAAGGTGCTGGAAAAAATGGTCAACAACTGCCTGGTGTGGCATCTGGAGGCAAAGGGCCTTCTGGCCAGGGAGCAGTGTGGTTTCCGCAAAAATCACTGCACCGTGGATCACTTGGTCCGCCTAGAGATGACAGTCTGAAACGCCTTTGTCAATGGGCGACATGTTGTGGCCATTTTCTTCAAACTGGAAAAGGCCTATGACACCGCCTGGAGGTACGGCATCATGTCAGACCTGCGGGAGTTGGGGTTTCGGGGTCAGTTGCCGTTGTTGCTGCAGAGATTTTTTTTGCCAAGAGACGGTTCCAGGTGAGGGTGGGCTCCACGCTCTCGGAGATCTTTGAGCAGGAGATGGGGGTTCCTCAGGGGAGCATCCTTTCACCAGCTCTCTTTAGTGTCAAGATCAACAACATCGTCAAGTCTGTCCATCAGGGGGTGGAGTGTTCACTGTTCGTGGACGATTTTGCTTTGTATGCTATGGGCAGTACGTTTGCAGGGGTTCAGAGGCAGTTACAACTCTGTGTGAACAAGGTTCAGGAATGAGCGCAGGACAATGAGTTCAAGTTTTCAGTCACCAAAATGAAGTGCATTCACTTCACGAACAAGTTCAGAGAACACTTCTTGGACCCCATCATCCACTTGGGAAAATCCACCATCCTGGCGGTGGCGAAGGCCAAATTCTTGGGGATTGTGTTCAACTGGAAGCTGAATTTCAGGAGCCATATCCAACATCTGAAAACGTCATGTCAGAAAGCCCTGAACCTCCTGCGGGTGATTGCCCATACTGACTGGGGAGTGGACAGGAGAACACTGCTGCACGTCTACAGGGCGCTGGTGCGCTCCAAACTGGACTATGGGTGTCAGGTCTACGGCTTGGCGAGGCCTTTCTACCTGAAAGCTCTGGACCCTATCCACCACCAGGGGCTCTGGATCTGTCTTGGAGCATTCCAAACGACGCCAGAATACAGTCTGTACGCAGAAACGGGAGAACCCTCTCTGAAAAACCGCCATCTGAAACTGACTCTCAATTATTACATGAAGCTCATTTTGGAGTATAACAATCCAGCTTACGATTGTGTTCTTAACCCCGGTTTCAGGCCAAGTTTGAGAAATCGCCCTCTGCCACCCAGCCTCTGGGCATTTGGATCCTTCCCCATCTCTGGGAGGTGTGTATCGATTTGGGTGTCATCTGCCTTCCCAAGTTCCCTGAGACGCCTATGTAGATGGTGGAAACCCTGGCTGTCCGTTTTGATCTTGCCGCTCACAGGAAAGATGTCACCAGCTCCACAGCGTACGGGGTCTTCTTCCAAGAACCCTGTAGTCTTGTCCGTCCTACACCAGGGTTTTCATGGACAGGTCCAAGTTGAAGGAGGGAGTAGCCTGCGCCACATATTGTCCCGCCATCAAGGAATTGGCGTTTTCTGAGCACCTGCCTTCGGATGCCACGGTGTACATAGCCGAACTGAGCGCTCTCGTCTTGTCCCTGCAACTGATCCGGCAACCGGGGAAGAAAGACTTCTTGGTCTGTGTGGACTCGCTCTCTGTTCTGGAGGCTATAGTTTACAGGAACGTAAACCACCCTAAACTTCAGGAGTTCTACGAACTGTATAGGCCTACTTCCTTGAGACGGAACGGGTGTGACGTGGTTTTGGTGTGGGTCCCGGGGCATGCGGGCATTCGGGGCAACGAAACGGTTGACCGACTCACCAGGCATTCCACGGAGCAGGAGGTTTCCGGGTCTACTGTGCCGTTCACAGAGGTTTTCCCTCTGTGTGTCAAAAACCAAAGGGAGGCAACATTGCTTACCAGGATACACACGGGTCATTCTCACTTCCTTCATGTTCACTTGCTGAAAGGCAAGGGAACCCCTTGGTGCGTGACTTGTGATGTGCGGGTAACCATCAGGCATCTGCTCCTGGAGTGTCAGGATGTTCAGGATATTACGCACAAGCATTTTACCGTGCACTCCCTAAAGATCCTCTTTCAGGATGTTCCACTGGACATCATTTTTAACTTCCTGAGAGAATCAGGCTTTTCCCGTCTGATATGAGTGAAAGTTGTATAGCTACTCTCTGAGGACAGGGTCGTTTTAAGGAATCTGGTTTTGGCGTTGTCTCATTTTATGTGTGATTGATGTGGGTTTTCCCACGACGCGATGGCCATCCTGGGCTGACCCTTATGATTGACTTGGGTGTTGATACAAGCAAGGACAGTCGAGTTGGTTTTACACCCCGTTTTGAACTGTACATAGTTGCATACTTTTAATACGAATTTTAAAATGTGATGAGGTGATAGCCCCGATATGGCCTGTGCAATCGTCGGGGCTCTAAGCAACATCATTGGATTGGATTGGTATTTTCTTTTTCAATGGCTTCTCTGCCAGCTAAGTTTAGTGAGATGTAAGCCTTTGTACGCTTATCTTTGTCACCATATGCAACCAGCACAAAGATGTTAAATTCAGCTTCAAAGTTCTACCAGTTCTTGGCAACATTTCCTTCAAAAGACAAAGGCTCTGGGTTGCGCAAAGCTTCCATGTTGGTTCCTCAGCAAAATCCATACCACTGAACAACGTATTGAAACCTGTCACTTGATAATGTGCTCTCACCTACACAGCCCCATGAAGCAGGTTAAGTATGGAGTACACAGAATTTGAATTAAGCAACTGCCCTGTCAATTTAATATATTACCAGAAAAGGAGTTTAACATCAACCTGCCTGACAGCAAACCCTGACGAAAGTAATATTGGGGTTTGTGTTGCTTCTGACACCATGTAGAATGTGCTTTCATTCAAGATCAAAGTCTGGGACTCCAGAATGAATATGATCCAGTAGTTTTATTTAGCAGCTTCATCTCACGAGCACATGCATAAGTCGCGTGATCGTGATTGCACTTTCTTGTGACGTCATAGATTAAACACACTTGTTCTACATAAACTTATAGATATTTCAACGCTCTTGTACTGGCTTTTCATTGAAAAATATAAGAATATGATAAATGATTCAATAGATCTTTGCTTTTTTGTTGACTGTTCTCATTCTATATATTATAACACTTGATGATTGTGTAGACAAATTTCTCCTTCATATGAACAGCTAATGTAGGGTAATCTAGAACAAAGCTGTTTTTCTCTTTATATACAGCCAGTGCAGAGGCCAGAGCTGAGGTACTTCAGGTACGACTGGTGGGTCCCACTTCACATGAAGGTCGTTTGGAGGTCAGGGTTTTCAACCAGTCCTGGGGGACTGTCTGTGATGACGAGTTTACCGCCAAAAGTGCTGCTGTGGTCTGCAGGATGCTGGGGCTGCCCACGTGAGTTCAGTAGTTCAGCTTTCTTTAAACCACTACGTTTTAGAAATAGGATTGGAGCCATGATGCAATAATGTACAATTCATAGATGTAAAACTTTTATTTTATTTATTTATTGTATTATTCATTTCTTCTCTTATATCGAGGATAATGGAATAAGCACATGTGCTTTTTTTACATCCAGTCCCCGTGTGTATGTAGTTTTTGTAATTCTTGTCATCTGTTCCCACCGGCACACAATGGCCTACTCTTGCAAAATGCGGAACAGGGTTTACCGTGTGTGCAAGATGTTCTGCGTTGGTTCACACAGTTGATCTTGGTTTATAGTCTCATTCGAGGGACGTTAGGGAAGAGTGGAGTCAGTACTGATATTAACTCTTGGTGAAACATCCCCTCGAGCGGGAATCAAACCCGGGTTGTCAAATTACCAGCGCAATGTTCTGACCACTAGGCTATCCCATCCCATCTGTATGCTTGAGCCAAGTTATGTAGTTATGTTGGCTGCTTGCAAGAGCGAGTTTGCTCTGAGCTCATCGGAAAAACTGGAATTACACGTGACTTGACCACAGCTGAAGGTGTCTGTATTTCATGAGTCTTATTGATACCAGAATATGTTTTTACCAGAAGAGTAGAAGACAACTCTGTTAGGTAGTCTTTGATCTAATGCCAGTCCATGGCATCATCATTAGAGATGCTCCACCACATAAGGAGTCGCATTGCACCAGAGGTCAATTTTTAGTAATTGACAAGTTATTAATTTGCAATAAAAAGGCTATTCAATGCAAAAAACAGATTGAAAATCGGACAGTTCTGTGCAAAGTTATTACAAATTGAAATGGTATACTGCAAGATGTGACAAAATGAGAAACAGGTAAGTTTATTTTCGTAACAGGTTGTCAGAATGAGGGCTTGGGTATTTTTAAAACACATTTAAAAGCAGAAGGAATACAAATTATGTCTTGATATTTCATCACAAGGTAGAATAATAGATACAGTTTAATAATCTGTCAAAATCTAAAAATTGACAACTTAACCCCCCACCTACCTTTAATGGCTCCTAGCGCAAAATTGGGTAATGTGCTAAGCGACTCATTTCGTGGTGGAGCGTCACATAATTTAGATCTTTCTTTTCACTGTAGACAAACCGTCATTCAATAGAAGGAATTTGTTTCTGATTTGCTGGCTCTTGTTGTCCTGATCTCATAATTACATTGGTTGGAGACCTTCCATCATACATACATTACATGTAATGTATCTTGCTAACAGAAAAATTGGCATATAGTTAAAAAAACACCTCACAAATCTAGCCAGGGATCTGTGGCTATTGTTTCTTGGTGTTAAACCATCAAACTGTGTGCTGTACCAAACTGCTCCATGAATAACTGATACTCTTCTTATTCTACAGACTTCTACACAATGCTATATCTTTTTAGTACATTTTCTTCTGGTCTGTCTAAATCCTGAAACAGAAGTTTGGGGTGTTTTGTTGTGGCTACCTTATCTACTGTGACGTACCTGTCATGCTGTTCCCATGCTTCTGAATTCAATCTCTCTGCAACATCCATACCCAGATTCATTATGTCTCATTCTCATGGTCGGGTGTTCACAGGGAGCCCATCAATAATTATTAGGCTGCCACAGTGCTACCAGCCAGAGGGGCCCTGCACTGCTGCTGTGTCACTTTGGTGCTGTCTAGTGGTACCTGTTCTGAGCTAAGATACGCAGCACACCACCTACTAAGCCCCGTACTAACGACAGTATTCGCTCAGCCGCATATCCAGGCTCAGTGAGTCACCCACCCAAGGTGGAAACTACCACAACGTCCATCTAACAACCATGCCCCATACACCCCCAACCTGCAACGTTGGTAAGGTAATTTGACCAACACTATCAAACTTGCATCTGTTAAGTGGGTAAGATCAACTGCGTGGTCCTAGTCTTCCCACTGAGCCCACATTATACTCACTCGGGGTAGAAGCTGGCTGGAGTCAAAAAATCCCTATGACTTTCATGGAATTCAAACCTGCCACCTTCCGGTCACAAAATTAATCTAAGGTGCTAACCACTGTGCCATGGTGGCTGGTAACAGAGAAAGTTGTATTTAGCACCAGTGTCAATTGGGTTTCAAAGGGCTTTGACACAAAGTTACCACAGGCACAGAAGTGAGAAGTGTATGGGGAAACCAAATCTCAGGTCACCATGAGAGCAGTGCAAAGGGTGGCAAGAGAATCACAGGCAGTTTTTATTATTGCATGATGATCAATTGTAATGAGAATAATGTAATGATGCTGTTGTAGAAGTGCATCTGCTTAGAGACTACTTGGCAGGGTTGTACTCTACGCTTCCTACCATAATGTATTCTGTCATCAACCAGCCTTAAGAGATACAGACACCTGCAACGTTGGTAAGGTAATTTGACCAACACTATCAAACTTGCATCTGTAAAGTGGATAAGATCAACTGCGTGGTCCTAGTCTTCCCACTGAGCCCACATTATACTCACTCTGGGTAGAAGCTGGCTGGAGTCAAAAAATCCCTATGACTTTCATGGAATTCAAACCTGCCACCTTCCGGTCACAAAATTAATCTAAGGTGCTAACCACTGTGCCATGGTGGCTGGTAACAGAGAAAGTTGTATTTAGCACCAGTGTCAATTTTAATCAAACTCCTGTTTCTGTCTTTGGTTTTCTCATTTCCCTCTAGAGAGAATGTAAGTCCTTCAAATCCAAGATTGGTTTGAATTGATTTTGTGGTCTTCATTACAGCTTATGTCAACACATAATTGTTGTTGCTGCACATCCCCCACCTGAAGGCCTTTGGGGTCATCCAGAATATGAATGACTCATTCTACATGCGAATCACTATGGGATTGCAGGTACATGTTGGATGGGAAGCTTGTGTAAGACATTTTCAAGTATCTTACCATGTAGGCAGCCATACTCTGACTTTCCTTGAAAGGAGAGTACATGATTTTATGCTATGAACATGTCATGCTAAAGACAATCTGAACCTAACAAATCATCACAATGACATATTGATACCTGCCTTGATCCTTAGTTCACATCAATAAGTGACAAATGTTGAGGTAGGCCAATGTTATTACATATCCTGTATGGTCCTGTCATCAACAGGGTCAGATAGTGTTGTCTGTTTATCATCACCTCGTCCATCTGTTGACCGCAGAGCAAATGCCCGAGTTAGAGGAGCATCCCAATACGGACGAGGCAGTAGCTCACAGAAGATTCTGCTGGACAATGTCGAGTGTCAGGGGAATGAGGCCAGCATCTTCCTTTGTTCCCATGGTGGACTGGGGAAACATAACTGTGACCACTCTGAGGACGTTGGGGTTTTCTGCGTTTCTTCTGGTCGTAAGTGTGTGTGTGTGTGTGTGTGTGTGTGTGTGTGTGTGTGTGTGTGTGTGTGTGTGTGTGTGTGTGTGTGTGTTCGCGCACGCGCGTGCACGTGTGTGTATGTATGCTATTATAGGCTATAATTATCATAGTTAAAAGCAAATAGACATTTGAACAAGTAAAATGCTAACATTTAATCTAAAGCAAATGAGTAACTGAACTTTGAAGCAAAATTTCACAAATTCTGAACATTGATAAAAAGTCACTGAAAACCTTTTCTTATGAGCAATCAGGAATATCAGGCATAAATGATTTTATGGTTTGGTAATTAAAAAAATACATAAAGACGACAGTTTTTCCCCGCAACAGCTTTTAACTACTGTTACAAAATTTGTTTTTAACACATTTAGCTTAAATCAATAAAGAAATGAAGTAATTTGTCTGAGCTTTACCCTGTTATAATGGGGGAAATTCGATATTATAGTTTTTTTTTGCGTTATAAATCTGTATAATATGTTTATCAGAAATGTTACCGAAATCTTTATCCAAAAACTTCATTTCATTCTTTGATTCCTTTTCCAATAAATTGTATGTCTCATAAATTGAAAGTGAAAAAATCAACTCAATAGATCCTTCCTCATGTTTTGCGCCCTTTTTGGCAGCTCGGTCAGCCCACTCATTATGATAAAATCCGAAATGAGAGGGGACACAACAAAAGCTCACATCTGTTCCTCTTAATGTTAGACAACGTATTAGGTTATTTATTTTTGTCACGATGTTAGAATGTTTTTTAACTGAACCAGATTGAAGAGAAAGTAAGGATGATTTTGAATCAACACAAACTAAAATTTGGAAGACAGAAAAAGGTAAGTCATTCATGTAATTTAAAGACAAAAGTATCGCACTGAGTTCTGCTGCATAAATAAATCAATTTTTTTAATGTAATATGATTCTACAATTTTAAGTTTAGGGATGACAAAGTCTGTACCTGCTTGTTGACTGCTAGGAAGAGAACCAATTGTGTAAATTTTCAAATGATTTGGATATGTGTTTGTAATGTGTGATCTAACAGAGATTATGATCGTTCCCGTAAGGTGCATGCTCAATGTCAAAATGTGCTTTCTTTTGCTCCCACTTTGGACAAGGCGCAATGTTTTGCTGCACATCAACATTCTCTAGGATGATTCCTGCTTTGTATAGTAATTATATCGAAAAGGATTGAATAGTAGTCAAAGAGGAAATGTTTTTTGCTCTTTTGGGAAAATCAACATCAGATATAATTGTAACCTCTTCTGCAACAAAATTGCTGCATGATGAACTGCTAACAATGTATTTCGCGTGCGCATGCAAGTCGTCTGTATTCCTCAAAGGAAGTACAACTACTTCCTTTTATGTGCCAACAGATGATGCAGGGACGGAAACACCAAGGGAGAGGTGATAGGCATTACAACCTAAACTTTGCAATTTTTAAGAAGATATTTAGGAGCACTGAAAAACACTTCTTGCCCGTAAGTTAATTTAGAACAAACAAATGATGCTGCTAAGTGCTTTAGTTCTATAGGGTCTTTCCCCCACGTATGCTTATTTATAATTTTGAGCAGGTTGATACTCTTTCTGGCTTTATTAGTTATATACTCAATGTGTGAATTTCAGGTAAGTTTGGATGTAATGATAACCCCAAAGAATTTTACAGATTGCTGATAATAATTTGATGAATTCATTTTCTAATTTAAATTCTGGGAAATCATTAGGATTACTACCATTATTAAAGAAAAGAATGTGTGTTTTCTTGAGGATAATGTTAGACCATTTTCTTAAATGTACTGATTCACTATGTCAAACCCTGCTTGATACGTTTCTGATATGATTGTAAAGCTATTTTGGGGGTTGCTCGTGTCATCGTTACATTCATCTACATACATATGTCATCTGCATATTGAGCAATGACTACTGCATTTGAAGCATGTTTAGGTAGATCGTGTAATAATATATCAAATGAAATTGGTGCTACCACCAAGCCTAGGGTTAGACCCATCTGTAGAGGTAAAAATTTTGAATACGTATTCCCTACCCCTACTTGCTTGCTTCTTTCACTCAAGAAACTGTTTATATAGTAGTAAATGTATCCCAGCAGTCCTATATATTTTAGTTTATATAATAGTTTTGTATGCCATACCTGATTGTATGTTTTTTTGTGTCAAAAAATGTTGCAAGGATATTTTTTCGTCTTAAAAATTGATATTTAATTTTGGTGTTAAGTTTGACTTTTTGAAAGCCTGCTTGGTTAACTGGTATTGTATTTTTTTTACAACAGAAATAAACTAATCTTCTTAAAACAATTTTCTCCATTAGTTTACAGACATGAGATGTCAAAGCAATAGGTCTGTAACCTTTGTTATCATTTCTAGATTTCCCTTGCTTTACAATTGGTACAGCGATTGATTGCCTCCGATTGTTTGTCACGTCACCAGTAAACCAACATTTTGTGAAAAAAATGTGTAAAAAGGCAATACAGTTTCCTGGTAGATGTTTTAAAATGTCATTAGAAATGCCATCAAATCAAACTGATGGCTTCTTATTCAGCAGAGAAGATAAAGCATCACGTACTTCATTTATAATTAAAGGAGCATTGATATAGTGATTATTGTCAGATTGTGGATCCCTGTACTTATCCTTACTTTCTTCCTTCGTTCTTTGATTATGTATGCTTGAAGATAGACCTTTTTAACTCCTAGATTCGGAAAACATTTCAACAGATGTTTCTGCTTTTTCAAAATTGTCAGGAAACTCTTTGTGATCTTTCGTTATTGGGTAGGCTATCTGTCTGTCTGTCTGTCTGTCTGTCTGTCTGTCTGTCTGTCTGTCTGTCTGTCTGTCTGTCTGTCTGTCTGTCTGTCTGTCTGTCTTCTATCTATCTATCTATCCCTTAGTCTGGCGACCGTGGGGGCCCCCTGAAAACTTGACAACCAGTTCCCTCCATTCCTCTCTCTGCTCTGCCTTTCTCAAATTTGGTTGAGTTCTAGGCCTGTCCATTCACTGATGTTGTCCTCTGATCTTTTCCTTGATCTGCCTCTTTTTCTTCCTCCCTGGACAGTGTCTTGTAGTGTTGTTTTTTGCAAGTCCTGATCTTGTGACATGCCCGTACCATTTAAGTTTACGCTTCTTTACGATTGATAGAAGATTTTTGTAGGGACCAATGGTTTGTTGGATTCTGTTATGCACTTCTCCGTTGCTTATGTGGTCTCTGTAGGATATGCCAATGAGTCTCCGGAAGCATCTCATCTCTACCGCCTGTACTCTTCTCTCCAAATCTGCAGTCAGGGTCCATGATTCACAGGCATATAGGGATATGGATATGACAAGGGAGCGCATTAGTCTGATCTTGGAGTTAGGTGAAATATCTGTATCTTTCCAGGTGGTGTTCAGTTTTGACAGTGCTGTAATTATCTGTGCAATTCTGCATACTACCTCTGGCTTGGACCCTTGTGTGATACAACGGCTCCCAAGTACTTGAAACTTTGAACCGTTTCCACCTTCTAGTCATTGACCCTGATATCAGTTCTGATATCCTTGGCGTTATTGGTCATAAGTTTGGTCTTCTCTGCACCGATTTCCATGCCATATGTTTTAGAGGCCTTATTCAGGTGTTCTGTTAGGCTGGCAAGCTCTTGCTCTGATCCTGCTTGTCCGTCAATCTCATCTGCATAGGCAGGTAAAGTAATTTCGTTTTTTATTTAATTTCGTGTTTTCCAAACTGTCTACTCATGTTTATGGTTTGAGATGTCTTGGTTACAAAAGGAAGACCAGTACTGTCTTTTAGATTCAGCTATAATTTTGTTGCTTTATTTCTTTGCTTCTATCAGTTTTGCATGACTTATAGGTGCTTTTTGTCGCGCAAATATTTTATTTTTCATTTTGTTATTATCATTATTATATGCTTCTTCACAAGCTGCATTCCACCAAAAATTCCCAGTGTGTTTGTTTGACCAGTCTGATCTAATAGAGGGAATGGATAGGTCTGCAGCTTTGAGAACTGTGCATGTAAACATTGAATAGAGGTCATTTGCCTCTTTGTTTTTTATATTCCCTAGATCAGAAGTGGACACAAATCTTTCGAACATATCCCGTTTGCTTGTTTGCAGTAGAATTTCGGGACCTTAGCTGTATGTGTTTTATGTTGTTCAAGATTATAGTTAAATGTAATAATGATGGGTATGTGGTCACTAGTGACCAAGAAATTCATCATGTGTGTTCCATTCACATTCTGGCTCTAAAGAAGGTGACATTAAAGAGAGATTAATGGCTGAAGCCCTGTGAGTAGAAATATCTAGGATGCGTGTTAATCTACCATCATTGAGCAGATGTGATGGTGAGTCAACAATTTTTTCAACAAAATGGTTATTACTAACCGAAGTGTAGCTTTTTTCAAATCCCCAGCAATTAACCATCATCGTTAGTTTCTGTCAAAAACTATCAAATTTTATGGTACTCTGAAAGTTACATTTACTTTTCACAATTGAGTCTATCTAAAAAAAATCTTTTCAAACACCGGTACTCAAACTGCATTAAAAAAAAGTTGAAAGAACTTCATAAAAAAAGTTTATCATTTTTGTCATCTACCAATTGTCTAACAATTATTATTGCTCCTTCTTTGCTGCACACTTGTGGTTTTTAATTTTTTTTTTGATTAGTTCCTATAGGTTCTGATGATGCATTTCTTGCTTTGTTGTCTTCTTTTGGTGTAAGCTGTTGGCTGTGCTCTACAGTTTATGATGATTATAATTCTCCATACCCCAAAACAGGTGAAAGGAATATAATCTTGAATTTCGAATCTGCGCGCGCAATTTATATTTTATCAGCTGACAGGACTGATAAGTTGACATTAGATGAAGAAAATGCTGAGGAATATGATCTTTTGTAAAGGTTGAGAGTAGGGGCATTTCATGTGAAAATGAAATGTATTCCCTACAGTAGGCAGATTCATTTCCATCATTTGTCAATCATCATATGTTCTATAATATTTATCCATCCTTCAGCCAGCACCTGCCTATGCATATCTATCTATCTATCTATCTATGCTATTATCTATCTATCTATCTATCTATCTATCTATCTATCTATCTGTCTGTCTGTCTGTCTGTCTGTCTGTCGTCTGTCTGTCTGTCTGTCTGTCTGTCTGTCTGTCTCGCTCTACCCACCCACCCACCACCACCCACCACACCGTCTGTCTGTCTGTCTGTCTGTCTGTCTGTCTGTCTGTCTGTCTGTCTGTCTGTCTGTCTGTCTGTCTGTCTGTCTGTCTGTCTGTCTGTCTGTCTGTCTGTCTGTCTGTCAGTCTGTCTGTCTGTCTGTCTATCTATGTATCTATCTATCTATCTATCTATCATTATCTATCTATCTATCTATCTATATCTATCTATCTATCTATCTACTACTATCTATCTATCATTATGTACTCTTGTTCCCTTAATTGAGAATAAAACATGCTCCTGTCACTCTCTGAATTTCTTTGTTGCCTTTCCCACTGATTCCAAAACGGAAAATATGCCTGACATAACTATGGATTCTAAAGGTCAAGTATTTTGGTGGTCACACCTGCCTGAGCATTCTAACTATTCATATGACAACCGTAGTGCTATAGCTGGACTGTGATTTTCCCCCAGTAACTTCATTCTGTTATTACATTTGTTAGGAGTCAGAAAATGCTGCAGTCATTAGTGACCATGTCCACGACCAGTTTGGCGGGGAATTCTCCTTTTTCGTGATGCAGTCTTTTGTAAGTCTGCACACAAGAGTCCACCTCCTTTCTGTCGGTTATAATTGACCGAGTTTACTCGCCATATACTGCATGTACTATTGAAACTCATGATTGCCTGCCGTTTAGAAGACCTGTGACCATACCTTAAGTACCATTATCAAATCATCCTCTGCTGGATAGAAGTTGTGCAGAAAGTCTCAAGGTTAAGACCTGGAATTCAATGCTGGAAATGATCATCTGCCCATCAGAGAAAGAGCTGGTAGTCCAGGAGTGAACGCTGGCAGAGGGTGGAGAGAGACCTCAAAGTTGTCAACAGACAGTAGAGCAACACATGGAAACTGGCTGAGAACTATATGGGGTGATTGCTTTATGTGTGAACCAGTAGGGCCTACAGGGTTTTTATCTATTATCTGTTATCATACATGTCCAAGTCCATCCACCTTCTGTCCATATAGTTAAAAAAAAAGTTAAAGTCTGTCCCGAGCCTAAGGCTCATCAGGCCGGTGCTTATCCCGGTTTCTGTGGCGTTAAGCGACTGAGAGTCATAGACTCCCCCCTGGATAGGACGCCAGTCTATCGCAGGGTTAACCCCCAACACAAGGTTGGTACCCCTTTTACACCTGGGTGGGGTGAGAAAATAGCCGTAAAGTGCCTTTTCCAAGGGCACAACGCCATAGCTGAAAGCTGGGATCGAACTCGCAACCTTTAGACTACGAGTCCAACGCCCTAACCACTTGACTACAGCGGCGGCTTCTGTCCATATAAGTATCTGTTTTAGTCTGTCTGTCTGTATGTATGTCTTTGTGTCTTTCTTTTTTCTCTCTGCATACATCTTTACCTGAAGAATGTATTGTTACCTGTGTAAACCAGCTGAACCTCCAGTTACCAGTGCACCAGGTGTCTTCGTCAGTGCCATAGAGGGTGGAGGGAGCAGAGGACGGCTGCTAGCCACAGTCAGAGGCAGGCGAGGGACGGTCTGTGATGATGAGGCTTCCAATGCCCTGGCCAGTGTAGTCTGTCGCCAGCTGGGTTTCAACACGTGAGTCATAGGTTCAGGGAAGATGCAAATATAAAGACGAGCATTAGTCTTTGGAAATGAAGCATGTGTTTTTACTTGCAAAGCTCAGGATAAACAAGTAACAGCCTACTGTTGTTGTGAGTCCATAGTCATTGTTTTGACTTCAATTGACTCAATGCCTTAATGACAAAACACTATTTAAATTCTGCCTGAAGTGTTGTTGTTTGCAAAAAAAAAAAAAAAAAAAAGCCAAGCACAACAGTGCATTAAACATGGTTTGCTCCTTAACGATTATGGATATTTCCTTTTGCCTCAACAGACTCTTACCATGAAAACCCACACTAGTTTGTATGTATCCTGGTGTACACTATTTGTCCAGCTGGATCATTGCCATATTTAGTCATGTCAGTCTTGCTGGAAGCAACATCTGGTCATAGATCCACTGTTGTAACTAAAACGTGACGTTTGTGCACCATGTGGGACAAAACATACACCATATATAGAAACAGAAAAAAAAAACAACTAAGCTGATTTGCATCGAACAGGTCCAACGCCATCATCACCAAAGTGCCGCCTTCTGCTGGTCCCACCTCTCTGCCAATCGTGTTGGACAACGTGGTGTGTGTGGGCACTGAGACGTCACTGGACCAATGTCAGTACAGTACACAGAATAACTGTGGTCATAATGAGGATCTTGGGATTGACTGCCAGATTGGTCAGTTGAGTTTATTCTTTATTGTGTGTATATAAAAGATCACTATTATAGAGCACAAACACTTGCATCAGCAAGTCAATGAATGGTACTCCTGTCTTTCACAGCAGCACACAAAATTACTAAATAATAAGTGGGTAGCACAAGCAGATATGCATGCGCGCGCACACACACACACACATACACACACATACACACATACACACACACACAAACACACACACAAGCACACACACACACACATACACACACGCACTGCATGTCTCTCTCTCTCTCTCTCTCTCTCTCTCTCTCTCTCTCTCTCTCTCTCTCTCTCTCTCTCTCTCTCTCTCTCTCTCTCTCTCTCTCTCTCTCTCTCTCTCTCTCCCTCTCTCCCCATACGTCGTGCGTGCGTGCGTGCGTGCGTGCGTGCGTGCGTGCATGCATGCATGCATACATACATACATACATACATACGTACATACGTACATACGTACATACATACACACATACACATATACACACATACACATACATGCATGCATGCATGCATGCATGCATGCATACATACATACATACATACATACATACATACATACATACATACATACATACATACATACATACATACATACATACATACATACATACACACACACATACATACCATACCTACCTACCTACCTACCTACCTACCTACCTACCTACCTACCTACCTACCTACCTACCTACCTACCCTACCTACCTACATACTACATACATACATACATATACATACATACATCATACATACATAATTGAAAAACTGCAGTGGATAAAAAGAGGTGCAGGTAACCAGTTATAACTTCATTCTCATCACAGAAAGTATTTTGTCAAAGATTAAAAAAAAGTAATTAAAAGAGAAACATATTTCAAGGCAGCATTTCAGGAATTATTGAGTAAGGTGGCCTGACCTGACTTGAATTTCAGCTCCTATTTCAGCACTGTTCAAAAGTCCCAGCAGTGATTACAAATCACTCAACCTCTGTGACACTTAACAGTAAGATGCTTTTTTATGATTTTTAAGAATGTATTGCAGCCCACGTATTTATTGATTTTAAGAAGGCAATCAACAGGGTGTGGCATGCAACTGTGAGCAATCATGAATTTGTACACCATTAATGTAAACTTGATCAGAGTCATCAAAGAGCTGTACAACAAATCCACCAGTGCAGTGTACTACAATAGCAGCATTGGAGAGTGGTTTCAAACAACAGTTGGAGTAAGGCAGGACTGTCTACTCTCACCCACATACTTTCAACGTTGTTGTTCTTCTTGTTGTTGTGTGTGCGCGTGTGTGCGTGTGCGCACATGTGTGTGTGTGTGTGTGTGTGTGTGTGTGTGGTGTGAACATGTTAGTATAACTGCTGTTTGTGTCTGTCTTCCTTACAGGGTACAGTAACCTCAGTGTACGACTTGTTGGCCCTGCACCAAATGTGGGGAGAGTAGAAATCAACTACAACAATACCTGGGGCACCGTTTGTGAGGAAGGATTCAACCAGCCTGATGCAGCCGTCATATGTAACCAGCTTGGCTTCAATGGGTAATTGTTTTCTTCTCCTTTTATCATTCTTGATTTCCTCTGTTGGGCTGAGCTTTCTTTCTTTGCACAATGTAGAAACCCCACATATAGAGAAGGAGAGAAATAGGCTCTGCGAGCTTCCATTCCCCCATGATAAATTGCCAGACAAGTTCAGTGTTAGTTCCCAAGCACTCATTGAGATCATTGGGAAAAGCAAAGTCCGGTAGAAAAAAAGCCCAAGCATGGTGCAAAACACACCAGTACTTAACTATTAAAAAAGAAGTTGCAACAGCCTACAAAGGTTTGGTACTGGCTGAACTATCTCTCAAGGCACCAAAATCCTTCTTACTTACTGCTGCTGTAAGGATTTTCTGGTTGATACATGTGACTTGTTCTGGTAGTGGTCATGCTTCCGTCTAGACAGCTAATGCACCAGGTAAGGATCCTGCATGATTTTAACTTTCCTTCCATCCATTAGAATATGACTGATGGTGTAAGTGGAAGGATGATTGGTGGCCACTGCATTGTATGAGTGGTTTGTTTATCCAGGGAGCCAAATAAGTTTGCAGCTTTAATTAGCCAAGGGTAGACAAGATTCATTTGTTTGCCTTTCGGGCTTGTTGATTTACATGGTGTCTTTTTGTTTGGTGGATTTGCACCAGGCCATGAGACCATGGTTAGTTTGGAAGCATTATTTGAAAGGTCTTGCTGTTTGTACTGTTTCCTGATAATGTATGCCTTTGAAAATAGTTTGTATTTTACAGAAATACACAGGTTGGGGGTTAATACTGCAAGGAAATTTAATTGTGTTGAAGTGATTCAAGCTTTTTACAGTGTTTTGTTAATCTTTTGCAAAGTTTGCATTGAACGTTTTGCATCTGACCGAAGCAGCAGGAGTAACAATGCCAGAAATGATACTAAACAGATAGTATGTGATTTTATTCACAGCTCGCAACTTCTGTCCATTCATTATGAAGCTGGACATAATGATGCAGGTTGGTGAAGACTGTGGAGTGTGTGACTGACTTCTGTTGTCTTTGTGCTGATTGTAGGATCAGTGCTATCATTTGCATCGTGAAATCTGTCCATGATGGCATGCACCTGCTGCTCTGATTCAGCATTAAAGGCAGAGCCATTAGCAAAATGTACTTTATTGTTGTATAATCTGCCTGATTGTGGGGTTTAGTTCTATCACTGAGAAATAATTTCCTGGTTGTACCATAAAACATGTACACTGTCTATGGCTAGGCAGGAAATAGCAACATTCATGGGCTTTTGTTGCATGTAAATATACCTATCTTACCAGACTGTGTGCCTTCAGCACCTGGGTTTTATCACAGTTTTTGATTAAACCATTGATGCTGGGGACAACAACAAAGTGAGAGGCTGTATGATAAGTGACTTTCCCACTCATGGAATTCCACTTTACAGCTTAGTCTTTAGTGATCCACCATGACTCTCTGACTAGGAGGCTTGACTTGCACACTCCTTATGTGCTGCAGCCCAGAGGCTTAGTTGGCCTTTGGAGAACATCTCCAACACTGACTCGACTGTCCTTATGCCCTCTTGGTTGAGAGAATGGGGATGTGCTGTGGGCAAGGCATCTGCACTATAATTAAATTTATGTGCAGTTTCTGAAACAGCAGCTGCCTTCTCTGCTGTTTTAGAGGTCATCGTCGAACATGATGGACAAACAAGTAAACAAACAAACCAGGTTGTGAAACATATTTTGAAGTCAAACTTAAAGACAGTTTAAGAGGCGTGTATTGAAAACTTGCTTTTTGAAACAGGCTCTAAACACATTTTCTGTAATCAAATGTTACTTTAAAGTCAGTTGTTGCTAAAATCAATATATTTCTGCATTGCCTGAAAATAAGTAATAAAGAATGCATGAGCTGTGGAGGATATTACAGATAACACATTCACATAGTATGGTAAGTGATAATAAGTTTTGATTGGTGATCACCTACCTGCATCAAGAAGACAGCCAGTTTGCTTGGGGCTGCAGACAACTAAGGAGAGTTGTACACCAACAAAAAAGTGCCATATTCATAAGATAAAACTACTCCTAACTGAGGACAGACATCATCTTAAACATTCAGAATAAAATCGTTTGGTAGATAAAAGATAAAACCTTAGCAAAAAATAAAAGTAAAAAGATTTAAACATCATCTTTTTAATTTTTCAGGGAAGAGTTTGAGTGATTTGGTTTATGAAAATAATGATATTTATGTCAATAAAAAAGTATTGAAATTAAAGTACCCAAGCTTCAAAATACGTTAAACGTTTTGCAATTTCACTGTGAAGTTGGCATTGTTATTAACACATAAAGAGTTGTAATACCTTTTCTGTCTGTGCCACAGGTCCCTGGCAAGGAGTTTTGGGTCAGGACTGACTGGTCAAGGCACTGGTCCTGTCTGGATGAGTCAAGTGCTGTGCAATGGATCTGAAGCCAACATTGCCTCCTGCAGACATTCTGGATATGGAATAAACCTCTGTGACCAGAGAAAGGATATTGGTATCTACTGCCCATGTAAGTTCATGGCATGATTCTTGGAATAAATTGTGGTGATGGTTGCTGTTTTGTCATGTTGGTGAATGATAGAAAACATGTTCTGGTGAGACTAGTGTAAAGTATCTTTGCACTATCTTTGCCAGAGATATAATAAGAATTTTAAAAAGTCAGTATCCCTGAAGTTGGAATGCAGCTACCTTAAAGGTGGACAAAAATGGTTGCATATGCAAAATTCTCGCCATTGGTGAACTTTGAAGGTCTAGTTGGGGAACAAAAGATAAAAAGTCAACAACCTCAAACAGCCTGTGCATGCACTAAAAGTGTATTGCAATGTTTGGGTTATTATCCAGCTAAGACTGACCACTTGGCTGGATACAAACTTGATGACCTCCCTTGCATCCTTTAATAGGATCCCCAAACTTAAGGCACAAAGATTCACTAGGTGCTTATTTTTTCTTATTCATTTTTTTTGCAACATATATTCTAAGCATATTTTCTTTCTCTTTTTATCATCGTCTTTTGAGGGCAGCTTCAAAAGGCCACAGGAATATCAAATATTCCTCTGAATGCAATTGACACTTTCAAATTCTGAAAAGTGTCTTGCTGTAAGATACCACAGCAGGTGGAGTTTCAATCACCGCCGGGACCTCTGATGAGGGCTCATCCAGGAGCCGAAACTCGAGTCAGGTCAGGCCAAAGGCAAGGTTCTTACTCAGAAATGCCTACAATACTGCCACTGACAGACATTATTCCCTAGAATTTATTTTCATTTCATTTTTTTTTAATTTGAATCTTTGATAAGTCATTTTCAAAATGATTGAGAAGTTGGTACCGGGCACTTATCTTTCCTTACTACTTTTTCCTCAACAACCTCAAACTTTGGTATTAATTGTGAACAGAACTTTAATTTGTAGTATGACAGGAACACGAAATGTCTAGGTTGCAGTAAACTGTTGACGGCAGGTTAACATTTGATAGTAGTGGTACTTTACAGTGCAGTGCTGTGTGCAACATACTTTATATTAAAGCAGATATGTTTGGGGATCTAAAAGCAATTATTATATTTCTCCTTAAACTCTATGACATGATTTATTTTTCCTTGTCAAACTCTACACTGAAGGCCTTCCAGAGGTCCAAAGTACTTGTCCCTAATCAGCAGGGTATTAGGCTAGATATCATACCTCAGGATTTGGTTTGTTGGACACTGTAGTGGGATAAGTGCCACAGATGCACATTGTAGAATCACTAATGTGGAACTTGGTGAACATGTGATGTCTGAGTCTGCAGTATCCAGTTCTCAGAATCATAACTGTCACTTGGTCTACTCTGAGAAGAAGGTAGTATTAGTAGTCACTTTTTTGTGTCTTTGCATCTTCATACACTACTTTCAGCTCTTCTTTGGGGTCTTTTTCCTGGTAGATCAGCATCTTCTTTGCTTTCTCCTATGCTCTGTCGACAAGGCAACAAGAGCAGAGGCAAGGGCATTAAGTTCCTTGTTCTGTAAATTCTGATTTGCCAGAAGGACAGACAGCACATCTGAAAAGATGACAACTTCGAGGTGAATTGCCTTCCTTATGGTATAGAGTGCATTGGCTTTTCTCAACAGTGCATCTGATCCAGCCCTGAAGTTTAATAGCTTTCTAGTTTGTTCAGATTAGCGGATCTCTGTGCTATTATTCTATTATTATTAATAGCGTCTTCTGCTGATTATCTGTTGATGCATATGTCCAGAGCTCTCTTGAAATGGTCCCTTCCATGTAGTCAAACATAAGTACTTTTTCTGAGGCTTTGACTGTGTTCTTTGTGGTAAGATGCCAGGGGTTGTGTCTCTTGTTTTCAGGGAACTGCTCTCTCTTCCAGGCTGGTACTGTGGAGTGGGCATGTATTTCTTTGTTCCCTTGTTGATTAGTTCACACCCCAGTCTCTGAAGTATTTGTGCCCTGTGCAAAAAGCTACTGCGTTTAAGTGTGCACGTTGTGGGGTCTGACATGTTTTGTTATTCAGTTCTTCATACTTTTGATTTTAGCAGCCTGTATTAATATTTTGGTTTCTTGCCTGCTTCTAAGACTCTCAAGATCAGTCAAAGTGCCCATGACGCGAATGGGAGTAGACCTGACTGCACCAGTGATGATCCATGGTGCCTGGCTTTGGTTTTTGGCACTTTTGTCACAATTGGATTTGACGCCATGGGCCATGCAAATAGTCCATCTATACTCGAGGACAGATCTTACAGTACAATATACAGTTTCTTCTAAATGTTGTAATCGGCTCCTCAGTATATGTATACATGCATGCATGCGGGCACGCGCACGCACACACACACACACACACACACACACACACACACACACACACACACACACACACACACTACACCCCCACACACACACCCACACACATACCTCCCCCCTCACACACACACTATCCTACAACCCCACCCACAACCCCCACACCACACACACACACACACACACACACACACACACACACACACACACACACACACACACACACACACACACACAAAAGAGAGAGAGAGAGAGAGAGGAGAGAGAGAGGAGAGAGAGAGAGAGAGAGAGAGAGAGAGAGAGAGAGAGAGAGAGAGAGAGGAGATGCAGTTATTTAAAAGCATTGGCTAGGAAGACATATGAATTACAAGCAATTCAAAAAATCAATAAAGCCAAAAATAAGAGGTACGCATGAATACATGATCATGAATATGCACGCCTACATGCATTGACTACATACATAATGGTGGCAATCAGGTAAGTAATTTAAAGAAGTGGAAAAAAGATAGTCAGTTTTATTATGAGTTTAAAACTCGGATGGCTACTGGCACAAAGAAATTTCTTTTTCTGTTTGTTTTGCTATTGTGGCATTGAAAACGGCGTCCTGAAATTCAGAAAACAGAGCGTGGGAGGGATTGGCCAAAATGACAGTTGCTTTGCGTACAGCTGCTGATTATAAAACGATTTGAGATCTCTTTGTTCCTCTCCAATTTTTTTTTTTAGCAGATTCTCACAATTCTCTGAAGACCGTTCTTGTCCTTAATAATGAGACTATTTTACTAGCAAATGAAAGCAAAACTTAGAATGCTCAGTATGTAAGACTTGTAAAACAAAGAAAGAATCTTTTTGTCAATAAAAATTTAGTTAAGCATCCTTAGAAAATACACTCGTTGTTGCCTCTTTTTGGCAATAGCGTCAGTGTTAGTGTCTTAATTTGATTTGTGGTCAAGGACAGTTCCCAGATCTTTGTATTTCAAAGCGTTTTCAACTTCTTGATTATGAATGATGGTATTCTCAGCAGTGTGCTCCGATCTTACTGCTGACTTTATCATACCTGTGACCCGCGATCCAACACTGATGCAGTTTCAGTTCCAAGCTATATTCTCCAAACCTTATTAAATGGTTTTTCTAGGTGTATCCAGACTGCAATGGTATCTTTTTGCTTTGGACTGTGTTTTCAATTGTTTAGGCAACATGATTAAGCAACCTGGTCCTCAGTGGATCTGTGTTGTCTGTATCCAGCCTGGATGTCAGAGATGATCTCTTCCTTCTCCAGATACCAGGTCAGTGTGTTGTTGATGAGCCTCCCCATAAGCTTCCCAACACAGCTGGTCAGACTTGTTGGCCTGTAGCTGTCTACTTTGGTTTCGTCTGTTTTCTTTTTGTAAATTGGAAAAATTGTAGCTTTTTTCCACAACTAAGGCACTAAAGCTCTAGACCATCTGGCATGATAGATTTTGAGTAGCATCTCAGTTGTTGATGGTACTAGGTTTTGCAGTATTTCTCTGGTAATGCATTTTTTCTAGGTGGTTTCTTTTTCTGTAGATGTTTGATTCCTTTTTCATTTCTTTGGAATGGATCTTTCATGACTTCTTACCCTAGGTCCACATATCTATACTCCTTCTGTTTATTCAGCACTTCTTTCTCTGTCCTTGGGGATGTTGATGTTGCTGATCTCCTCGAAGGTCTTGATAGGTGGCCAGCAGCCTGGCTTGCTGATGAGGACTTCATCATTAACTTCTAGAACTATGGAAGCTGTTGAATTTTTTTAATCCTTCATTGCTTTTGTAAGATTCCATAGTTTCCTCCCTCCCTTTTCCATGTTAGATTTTCAGACCTCTTCCAGCTGTTTCTTGCATATTGAATAAGGCATTATAGGAAGCTCTCTTTTTTAGGCTGATTTTGTTTTTAGTAGTTGGTTCAATACTTACAGGCCAAGTTCATTGGGCACAAAATCAATTGTCTGTTGTTTATTGAAAAGTCTATTCATATTTAACATCTTTGTAGCTACTGGGGTTAATATCCAAAGCGGTTAACCACAAATTCTGTGACTAATTTGGTTGTGGATGGGGTTTTTTTTTCTGGATACAGTATGTTTTCCGGAATATCAACACTTTTGGTGGTATAGTCAGATTTGTAATCAAACTCAATTAAAACCGTCAGTTGTGTGTTTTGTTGGGAATATCTTGACTGAGCACCTATGAGCAATTATCTTATTTTAAAGATTTGAATAGTGTAAGATTACTATTGTGTTCAGTGTTTTTGTTGTGGTATTTTGTTTTGTTTTGAAGGTGTAAACGATACATTACTACTATATTTTTGAGACAATCACAGAAATACAATTTACGGAGCTGCATACTTAATAACGGTCATACATTGAACTAATTGAAATCAAATGCGTCATTGACAGACGATATTGCCAAGTGACCAAGGCTGTTTGACTTCAATTCCATGGGTCCATGAAAGTCGTAGGTTCGGATCTTTGCGGCATCTGGTAAATTAAGCTTGGGGAATTTTACGATCCCCGGGTTAACATCAAGTGCAGGCCTGCCAGTATCTTCACTTCCCTAATGTATATACACATGCAGAAGGTCGAATTAATATGCAGGTTAAGGATCCTGTCATTCATGTCAGCGTTTGATGGGTTATTGAAAAACAAACATTCCCAGCAACATCCCTGAAGTTGAAACCTGGCTACCTTCATGAGGAGTATAAATGGTCGCACACATAAAATATCAACATTGGTGAGCCCCAGAGCTCTAGCTGAGGAACAAAGAGAACAAGCCTTCTATCAGACAAAGTGAAGCTGTTTTCTTCTGTGTGCAGCCAGTGCAGAAGCCAGTGCTGACATACTGCATGTACGGCTGGTGGGTCCTTCTCCTGACAGGGGTCGTTTGGAGGTCAGCATATTTAATCAGACCTGGGGTACAGTCTGTGACAATGGATTTGACCACAAAGATGCAGCTGTAGTTTGCAGAACACTTGGGCTCTCCACGTGAGTGTGATTTTTCTTAATTCTTTAACTGATGTTATTTGAATGCTTTTTACTGTCTACAATCCTAGAAATCTCCACTCTTTCTCAGACTCTTGTCTGCTATCAGTTCCAAGACATAGAACAAAACCTTTGGTGATAGGGCCTTCTCCTATAGTGTTCTTTAGATACTGAACTATCTCTATTTTGATATCCTCCATATTGCATCTCTCCCCACTTTCAATAAAAAGTACACAAAGAATAACTCTTCCAGCAAAATTACTTACCTTTTTAATCTCTCTACATTTTGATCTACTTACTTTTCAATCCTGTGCTGCCACTCTGTGGCTTTCATATATCTTGCAGTCAGTTTTGAGTTCTTTTTCTAACAGTTTATCAGAGCTACAGGATACCGAGGTATATCAATGTGGGATAGCCATACCATTCACACTTGGCGGCAGTATTAGTAATGATCCCAAGGTCCTCAATTTTGACTCCGGTACTAATTCACAATGGGAACAGGATAGCTCAGTGGTCAGAGTGCTTGCTTTCCCCAAGCAAATGTTCAGCTTTTATTTTTACCTTAATAATTTGCTGCAGGTCAGCAATCAAGTTTTGTTTCTTCCCACATTTTAGGAACGATATTTCGATCTGATTTGTCACAAATAGAATAGATCACAGAAATATCATTAAAAAGTTATTAATTCACCTTCACTTTCACCTGTCCCGTAGTCCTGCGAACTAAAGCCAGAGTGACCTCATTAGAGCGCAAAGCCTGGATATGTAAGTATGGGAGGGCAAGCTGTTACCCATGCAGCAACTCCCTTCTCCATGTCACTGTTATGGTCCATTGGAAAGGCAATGCCTTTGCAGGAGTTGCCAGAATGTTGCTGTATACAGCCTTCATCTGCTTTTTCCTCTGGATTGATTCCTGAAGCCTTTCTTATGAGTAGGTATAACCACAAGACAGTAGAGGTTTGTAATCAGAGCTTTCCTTCTCCGAGACGAACTGTCTTCCCTGACTGATGAGCTCCATCTACCCACATGACTCAGGTAGTACTGGATTACATGGTTACCAGTAGCAAAGACCTCTGACCTGACCGCATTTTATAGTACATTTTGTCTTTTTTATGCCTTGGGCACTAGCTCAGCTGAACAATTGATAACCAGATCTCTTTTCTCCAGTGCTTGCTTTTATTTTGTTCCTTTTGGAGCACTTTAAGCTCTTTCAAAACAGCCCAGTTATGTCTTGTCATCACATTCCAATCCTCTACATAAAGACAGTATAGTTAGGTTTTACTGAAGCCACATTTTCCTTCTATCTTTCACAAGGAGTGTCTCCTAGAAGCGCCTCTCTTTCATCATCTCAATCTTCATGACGTTGATTCTGGTTTTGATCTGATGTGTTTAATAATATTATAATACTATCACTCCCAGATATTTGAAGGATCAAAACCTGAACTTATTTCCAGGACAGCCCAGACCACAGCTGCAATGACCAAACTTAAAGTACTCTGGAATGATAAGAACATCGCCATCAGCTTTAAGTTTAGACTGATGCGTTCCCTGATCATGTCCGTATTTTTGTACGCATGTGAAACATGAACCATAACAGCAGACATTGAAAGAAGGATACAGGCAATGGAGATGAAATGCTTTCTCAAACTCCTTGGCATTTCACACAGAGATCACATCACTAATGAAGATGTGAAAACTAGAATAAAGAATACCATTGGAACGTATGAAGATCTCCTAACTTCAGTGAAAAACGCAAGCTAAAGAGGTACGGGCATGTCACATGAACTTTTGGACTGGCCAAGACAGTCATACAGGGAACTGTAAGGGGAGGGAGACGAAGAGGCAGACAGAGGAAACGATGGGAAGACAACATTACAGAGTTGACATGCCTT
>CM060333.1:51064274-51079274 GCA_030674155.1 Stramonita haemastoma | reverse complement strand
TCATTGGGGGCAACGACTGACACCAAACTCGGGGATACTAACAGGTGAGACAGGTGAGACCTTTCCACAAAATCATCAGTCTCACCTCTGAGAAGGAAGTCATCATAACTTTTAAAAAAATAGTTATCAATCTTAGTCCAGCTTAAAAGTTGATAGATTTTTTGTTCTTTCAAGATTGTAGCAGAGTCTTATGACACAGAGAAGATTCTAACCTGCTGCTAAATTTACAAGTTTGTTTTCTTCCCCAAAACGAAAGGTGAGTAATTAGCTATCGGCAATTTGGTTTGTATTTTTTTTACAAGTAAAAAGAAATGGGGATTCAAGAGAACAGATCATTTCTGTTTCAAGAGTAAGCTTTATAACATTTGCCTTTTAATCCACCTGCATTTCTGTGCAGCAGATTTTAGCAGAAGGACAGTAATTCAAAGAAGTGGTGTGATAACTAAAACAATTTATAAACAAATGTATTTCTTTACATAAACATCTTGACATAATTGTGCGTGTTCTGTCACTGTAATGCATTCATTTCATCATTTACGGATAAGAGATTTTCTATACACATATTAATGACTCTATCTCGTAACACTGATTATTGGATAAAAAATGTTTGAGTGCAACAGTAAAGTTGATAGATTTTGATTAATTTTGTTTGCTGATTGGTTGTCGTTTCTCTTTCTTTGTCGAACGCTCAGACAGAGACTACTGCTGTCTGTCATTTGACAAAAATGCGTTGCGCTGCCATGAAGCACCTGACAAATTAGGCCCAGCGCATCCAGCTTCAGTAAAGGAGAGATTGTGATTTTTTAAAGTCTTTCTGGAAAAAAGGCAGGAACATAGACCAAGAAGGCGGAAAATGAACAAGAAAGGGCTGACAGGACATAAGGAGAAAGACAGAAAGAAAGAAAGAAAGAAAGAAATGGATAGAAAAGAGATAATTCCTAGCAGAAAATGTCCAAAGGGGGGGATACTAATTACACTGACAGGCTCCCAGCATCCCGGCTGGAGAAGGTGGTTGTTTCTAGACTGTCTTCATTGTACTCATGGCTCATTGAATGTCTGCTTTGAAAAATGTCTAGTTCATATGAACAGCTGATGGAGGGTAATCATGAACAAAGCTGTTTTTCTCTCATGTACAGCCAGTGCGTCGGCCAAAGCTGAGATACTTGATGTACGACTGGTGGGTCCCACCTCTTATGAAGGTCGTTTGGAGGTCAGGGCTTCCAACCAGTCCTGGGGAACTGTCTGTGATGACGAGTTTACCCCCAACAGTGCTGCTGTGGTCTGCAGGATGCTGGGGCTGCCCACGTGAGTTCAGTAGTTTAGCTTTCTTTGAACCACTGTCACAAAAAATCAGCCACAAATGCAAAGGGGTTAGTGTGATGAGTTTCCATCTGAAAGGTCACAGCCTCCATCCTCTTTAGAGTCCTTAATCTTTTTTTTCTTTTTAGACTCCATTAAGCTGTTTAGATGGGATAGCTCAGTAAGAGTACTTGCTTTCCCCCAGCCAAGTTAAAAGCAGCATTCAGCGTGGTTACCAATTGGATGGGTGACCATTTGCATGCTTTGGCTTCAGTACAGTACCCCATTTCACCCAGCTATAAAAGGGTACCTGCCCTCTTCAGGGTCAGGGAAGGTAAAGCAGCAAGGGAGAGGAGATTGGCGCCGCCCTCAATATGCTGGCCTCTAGAGAAGCTGAGATCTCTGATGCCTTGCTCACCTATGACCACATATGTTATGGGGCACCTTGATCCTTTTTTTTTTTTATTACAGTTAAGCTGTTCATCATAGTGAGCATGCTATGGGATTATTAAAGAGATAGGTGTCACGAACTGTGTTTCATTCTTCAATCACACACAATTGAAACACTGCTAATGCATTCAGATTCTCTGCTCAGCCTTAAACAATTCTTAGAATTCCCTCCTTTACTCTGATAATATTTCAAGAAGACATACAGTTATCAGCAATTCAAAACGTTTCAATCAATTATCTAAACAAATAGTAATACACATTTCTCTGTATGGAAATAAATAATAATAATATAATAATAATAATAATAATAATAATAATAATAATAATAATAATAATAATAAAATAACAATAAGAACAATAAGAACAATAGTAGTAATAATAATAAATATAATAATAAATCCCTCATAGTTTCTTCAATTAAAAAATCGCATAGACTGTCATGGCCATAGCAATTATTTGACACTGTAATGACTTCAGACTCACTAGTTTAGGTTTCTCTACACAGTGAATAAGATCTTTCCACACCACAGTAGACCTATATAGGCAAATTAGACCCTCCTGGTCTCATAAATTTCTAGCAGAGAAGAGACAGCCACCAAGGCCTTGTTTGACTTAGTGCTATCAGCCCCAGATGCTATTATTAGCATTTGACAACACTTATTGATTTCCATGAGGTCAGGTCACCTTACGTAAATCTAAACCACGAGTACAATGATGGGCCTGCTACAACACATCAGTAGTCATTGTTTTCCTGGATCTAATCATGTGGGAGCTTCCTGTCTCACACTTAGTGTTCTCTTTGTCTGGTAACCTGGTCAAGCTACTCACGCTCTACCATTGCAAGCTCTTACTACAACAAACAAGCTATAGAATTGCTATCCATTTAATCAACAGTAAACTTGTGTGACTCAAAAGGCATGTTTCCCAGAGATTCCTATTACACAAGGACCAACAGTCAAGTGCACCTCTGTGTATGCTATGGCCAGTGAGTGGGAAATCACCTTTCTCTGACTTAGTTGGCCCATGAAAAAGGACTCCACTTGATTCAAATATCCAACGTCATAAATTCCGGTTACACCAATCACTTTTCCTTCTGTTCTACATTTTAAAGAGGGACACAGCATGTTCTCATGTGACAACTGGGATCACACAGCTGAACATCATTCATCTTGCATATGTCATTTTGAGAGTGTTGCTGAAATTACTTTACCGACACTGAGGGAGTCATATATCCCAGGTCTGATTGATTCCAGGATGTATCTTGATAAAAAGCATAGAGTGCAGGCCTTTCAAGTAGTCCTAAAGTAAGTGCACCTCCATAGCTTCATCTTCACAGCAACCACATTACCAATACTCATAATGCAATAAAACAAATGTCCCTGGTTGCATGGCCCTGGATGCTCTAGTCTTATGGTGACCTTATGTTTAGTTTCTGTTTGGCACAAAACAAGGAAGAAGCTCAAACAATCCAAGACAAAAATGGAAAGTGCCTCACAGATGACCAGGATGTTCTGAACAGATGTACAGAATACTGCTCCAACCTGTATGACTTCAAAACCACAGGAGATCCAGAAGTCCTCAATGTCCTCACAAGCACAGATACAGACAGTCACCCTATCCTATGAGAAGAGGTGCCAACAGCAGTCAGATCACTGAGAAATGGGAAGTCAGCAGGGGCTCACAACATTCCAGCTGAGTTGGTTCAAGCTGAATGGGAAGCCATGATCAACACTCTACTAAAATCTGCAACAAGATCTGGCAGACAGGAAAATGACCATCACCATATTATTATTATTATTATTATCACCCTCCCCAAGAAAGAAAATCTTCAGTAGTGCCAGAATTACCGCACAATCAGCCCCATATGCCACCCAAGCAAGGTCATGTTGAAGATTATACTGAACAGACTGGAGCCACAAACAGAGACCATCATTGCTGAAGAACAAGCAGGTTTCAGAGCAGGGCATAGTACATCTGAAGAGATATTCGAACTTGAGAATACTCTGTGGGTGGTACCTTCAACACCAACAAGACTTCTACGATGTTTTTATTGATTTCAAGAAGCCATTCAGCAGGGTTTGGCATGCAGCTTTGTGGGCAACCATGCATTTGTTCAGCATCAATGCAAACCTGATCAGTCATCAAAGAGCTGTACAGCAAGACCACCAGTACAGTGTACTACAACAGCAACATTGGAGAGTGGTTTCGAACAACAGTTGGAGTAAGGTAGGGCTCTCTACTCTCACCCACTCTTTTCAACATCTTCCCAAGAGAATCATGGTTGATGCACTGGAACACCATAAAGGATCAGTCAGCATTGGTGGAAGAATGATTACAAACCTCCGCTTTACAGATGACGTTGACGGACTAGCAGGATCAGAACAAGAGCTTGCCAGCCTAACAGAACACCTGAACAAAGCCTCTAAAACATATAGCATGGAAATCAGTGCAAACTGATGACCAATAACGCCAAGGGCATCAGCACTAGGATGAATGACCAGAAGCTGGAAATGGTTCAAAGCTTGAAGTACTTGGGGGCTGTTGTACCAGACAAGAGTTCCAAGCCAGGGGTGGTATGCAGGATTGTGCAGACAATAACGGCACCGTCAAAATTGAACACCATCTGAAAGATAAAAATATCTCACTGAACTCCAAGACTAGATTAACATGCTCACTTGTCATATCCATATTACTGTATGCCTGTGAATGGTGGACCCTGACTGCTGATTTGGAGAGAAGAGTACAGGCAGTAGAGAGGAGTTGCTTCCGGAGACTCCTTGGCATGTCCTAGAGAGGCCTTATAAGAACAAAGAAGTGCATAACAGAATATACAAAAAAAAACCCTGGTACCTACGAAAACCTTCTATCAATCGTAAAGAAGCAAAAACTTAAATGGTACGGGCATGTCACAAAATCAAAAGGACCTGCAAAAACAATACTGCAAGGCACTGTCCAAGGAGAAAGAAAAAGAGGCAGACCAAGGAAAAGATGGGAGAACAACATCAGCGAATGGACAGGCCTTGAACTCATCAAAACTTGAGAAAGGCAGAACAGAGAGAGGAATGGAGTGAACAGGTTGTCAAGTCTTCAGGGATGCCCCCACGATTGCCAGATTAAAGGATAGATAGATAGATAGATAGATAGATAGTATAACAGACAGACAGACAGACAGACAGACAGACAGACAGACAGACAGACAGACAGACAGACAGACAGACAGGACGACAGTGTTAATGAAAATCCTCATAGGTCTGAGATTCATGGGAGAAGCGTGTTGCTGGGCACTGTTGTGGTTGCCAACCCATAATTACAGTGTCTTACTTTTAGTCTGTTTTTTCCGACTTAGCAACAATAGTCGTCTGTTGGGGACTCAGTAGGTAGTGTCTTGCATATGTCAGCTCACAACAGGCACTCCTGATCACCACTGAAGTTACCCAGTAGCAATGTAAAATCCTTCTGGCTGGTAGCCCATAGCAGCCTGACATTGAAAAGCACCTCTCAGACTTTTTTACCGTCAGGATGCAATCAGAATGAGTGGCATGCAGAGATAAGAACAGAAGCATCACAGATGGTAATCAGGCAGTCCCCCAACACTGGTTATCTTTACGTGGCTGCCACACGAACCATTTGCCCACAAGACTCCTCTTTGCGATGTAACGTTTGTTGCCAACCCAAAACTAATTTAATCACTCTGACATAAGAGTAGAATTCTTGTAAACAGTTATTGTCTGAAATCAGATTAATAAACAGATTAATAGAGATTTTCACTAGCAGCAGTACAAATTCATTTTACTCATACTCCTGATTGTCCTTTTCTTTTGTCTACATTTCCCCTGAAGAAGACAGGAGTTCTTCACCACTAATCCTGGTTTCAATGTTTGACGTCTAGTACATAATTACATAGCATGCCCGGTCCTGTCATGAACAGGGGTCGGACATTGTGGTCTGCTAAGACGCCTGCCGTTTAACGTCACATCTTCCTTCTGTTGAATGGCAGAGAGAATGCCCGAGTGGAACCGACATCTCGCTATGGACCAGGAAGCGGTTCGCAGAAAGTCCTGATGGATAATGTAAAATGCCAGGGAGATGAGACTAACATCTTCTTTTGTCCCCGCAATTCCCTGGGAGTCCACAACTGTGGCCACTCTGAGGACGTTGGGATTTTTTGCGGCGCCCCCTCTGTTGGTGAGTGTGTCAGTGTGTGTGTGTGTGTGTGTGTGTGTGTGTGTGTGTGTGTGTGTGTGTGTGTGTGTGTGTGTGTGTTCGTGTGTGTTGTTCTTGTGTGTGTGTGTGTGTTCGTGTGTGTGGTGTGTGTGTCTGTGTGTGTGTGTGTGTGTGTGTGTGTGTGTGTGTGTGTGTGTGTGTGTGTGTGTGTGTTGTGTGTGTGTGTGTGTGTGTGTGTGTGTGTGTGTGTGTGTGTGTGTGTGTGTGTGTGTTCGTGTGTTTGTGTGGTGTGTGTGTGTGTGTATGTGTGTGTGTGTGTGTGTGTGGTGTGTGTGTGTGTTGTGTGTGTGTGTGTGTGTGTGTGCGCCTCACTAATGACCAGGATATTCTAAACAGATGGACAGAATACTGCTCCAACCTGTATGACTTCAAAACCACAGGAGATCCAGAAGTCCTCGATGTCCTCACAAGCACAGATAGAGACAGTCACCCTATCCTATGAGAAGAGGTGCCGACAGCAGTCAGATCACTGAAACAGGGGAAGTCAGCAGGGGCTCACAACATTCCAGCTGAGTTGGTTCAAGCTGAATGGGAAGCCATGATTAACACTCTACTAAAATCTACAATAATATGTTACAGACAGAAAAAATGTCCAACATTATGGACACAGTCATTTATCATCACCCTCACCAAAAAAGGAAATCTTCAGCAGTGCCAGAATGACCGCACAATCAGCCTCATATGCCACCCAAGCGAGGTCATTATTATTGAAGATTGTATTAAATAGACTGAAACCACAAGCAGAGACGATCATTGCTGAGGAACAAGCAGGTTTCAGAGCAGGGCGTAGCACAACTGAAAAGATATTCAACCTCAAAATACTCTGTTAGTGGTACCTCCAACACCAACAAGAGCTCTACCACATATTAAAACTATTCATTGATTTTAAGACGGGGTGTGGCATGCAGTTTTGTGGGTAACCATGAATTTGCACAGCATCAATGCAAACCTAATCAGAGCTGTACAACAAGGCCACCAGTGCAATGTACTACAACAGCAACATTGGAGAGTGGTTTTGAGCAACAGTTGGAGTAAGGTAGAGATGTCTACTCTCACCCACTCTTTTCAACATCTTCCTTGAGAGAATCATGGCTAATGCACTGGAACACCATAAAAGATCAGTCAGCATTGGTGGAAGAACGATTACAAACCCTCAATTTGCAGATTACATTGACGGACTAGCAGGATCAGAACTCAAACAGGAGCTTGTCAGCCTAACAGAACACCTGAACAAGGCATCTAAAACATACAACATGGAAATTAGTGCAGAAATGCCAGCCTAGCAGAACACCTGAACAAGGCCTCTAAAACTTACAACATGGAAATCAGTGCAGAGATGCCAGCCTAGCAGAACACCTGAACAAGGCCTCTAAAACATACGACATGGACATCAGTGCAGAGAAGACCAAACTGATGACAAATAGTGCCAAAGGTATCAGCACTAATATCAGGGTCAATGACCAGAAGCTGGAAATGGTTCAAAGCTTTAAGTACTTGGCAGCCATCGTATCAGACAAGGGGTCCAAGCCAGAAGTAGTATGCAAGATTGCACAGACAATAACGACACTGTCAAAACTGAACACCATATGGAAAGATAAAAATATCTCACTCAACTCCAAGATCAGACTAATGCACTCACTTGTCATATCCATATTCCTGTATGCCTGTGAATCGTGGACCCTAACTGCTGATTTAGAGAGAAGAGTACAGGCGGTAGAGATGAGAAGCTTCTGGAGACACCTTGGCATCTCCTACAGAGACCACATAAGCAACAAAAAAGTGCATATCAGAATCCAACAAACCATTCGTCCCTACGAAAACCGTCTATCAATTGTAAAGAAGCAAAAAATTAAATGGTATGGGCATGTCACAAGAACAAAAGGACCTGCAAAAACAATACTGCCAGGAACTGTCCAAGGAGGAAGAAAAAGAGGCAGACCAAGGAAGAGTTGGGAGGACAACATCAGCGAATGGACAAGCCTAGAACTCAACAAAACTCGAGAAAGGCAGAACGGAGAGAGGAATGGAGGGAACTGGTTGTCAAGTCTTCAGGGTACCCCCACAGTTGCCAGACTAAGTGAAAGAAAGAAAGAAGATAATAGATAGATAGATAGATAGATAGATAGATAGATAGATAGATAGATAGATAGATAGATAGATAGAATAGATAGATAGATAGATAGAGATAGATAGTCTGAATGATTCCTAAAAGATTTTTAGAAGAGATTAAATAAGATGCATATCTTTGTCTGGATAAATATTATTGATTCTGAGTGACATATCTATTATGGTCCTCTGTATTAGGTAGTTGTACATTTTTGATTGTGAGTGTCACTTTTCTTGTGTAGCAATGTATTTAACTGATCCTGTGCTTGTTCAGAAACCACGGAGCCCCCTGTGGAACAAACCAGCTCTGCTAAGGACAGTAAGTATTAGTCTGTGACCTGGGAACACTGTTCTCTGTGGTGTGAAAATGGAACAGAAAATGTCACACACACACACACACACACACACACACACACACACACACACACACACACACACACACACACACACACACACACACACACACACACACACACACACACACATTGTTGGTATTGTTGCTTTAGTTGTTTTTTCTTTTCTTTCTTTTCTGCTAAGGACAGTAAGTATTAGTCTGTGACCTGGGAACACTGTTCTCTTGGTGTGAAAATGGAACAGAAAATGTCACACACACACACACACACACACACACACACACACACACACACACACACACACACACACACACACACATTGTTGGTATTGTTGCTTTAGTTGTTTTTTCTTTTCTTTCCTTCTAATATATAATCCGTGTGGATTGGTTTTTTGATGTTTTGGTCTGATTGTTTGTTTTTTTAAATAATGGTTGGTGACATTGTATTGATATAAGCTGTTTGACACCATATGATTTAATTATTTTTTTTTTTTTTTTTTAAATGTGTGCATGCCCATATGTTTGTTATATTATTCCACTCAGTGGTGATGGGTATTATCATATGGTATTGTTGCTTTAGTTGTTTTTTCTTTTCTTCCTTCTAATATATAATCCGTGTGGATTGGTTTTTTGATGTTTTGGTTTGATTGTTTGTTTTTTGGTGTGTTTTTATGTGTTTTTTGTTTGTTTGTTTGTTTTTGTTTTTCTTTTGTTTGATTGTATGTTTGTTAGCGTATATGTTATTTCCTCTCAGTGATGATGGGTATTATCATAAGGTATCGTTGTGTTTGTTGTTTTTTTCCTTATCTTCTTTTAAAAATATAAAGTATGAATTGAAGTATAGAGATATTGTAATCTGACATAAATTGCTTATAGATTTTTTATTATTATTTTACTTATTTATTTTTAAAATTTGTTGTTGTTTGTTGTATTTATTCTTTTTTTTTTCTTTAAAATTTATTTTTATTATTATTATTATTATTATTATTATTATTATTATTATTATTATTATTATTATTATTATTATTATCATTATTATTATCATTATTATTAAGTCTTAATGTTTTTTGGTTACATTGTAATTGATATAAGCTGTGTGTGTGTGTGTGTGTGTGTGTGTGTGTGTGTGTGTGTGTGTGTGTGTGTGTGTGTGTGTGTGTGTGTGTGAGTGTGTTTTGTTGGGTTTTTTTTTTTTTGGATACTATATGATTTTTAAAAAAGACTTTAAATGTGTGCATGTACCTACGAGTATACGAGCTGAGTGGAAGAGCGCAAACCGTGTGTGTGTGTGTGTGTGTGTGTGTGTGTGTGTGTGTGTGTGTGTGTGTGTGTGTGTGTGTGTGTGTAGGTGCACGGGTGTGTGTGTGTGTGTGTGTGTGTGTGTGTGTGTGTGTGTGTGTGTGTGTGTGTGTGTGTGTGTGTATGGGTGTGTGGGTGTATGTGCATATGTGTGTATGGCTTTCGAGTAGATTTTTAAAATATTTTTTATTTTTTTATTTATTTTATTTATTTATTTTATTTATTTTATTTTCTCTTTTGGTTGTTGTTATAGTAGTTGCTTGTATTATTTATAGGCATAGTTTATTTTAAAGTTGTTGAAATCATGTTAGCAAGTTAATGTTGGTGAAATGTTTGTTGTTGTTGTTTTAATTGTTTGTTTGCTTTTTCCCCTTTTCTTTCTTTCGATTGGTTTTTTTTTGTTTGCTAGGGATTTTCTGCTTTGTTTTTTGTTGGTTTTTTGTTTTGTTTTGGATTTGATTTTTGCTATTGTTTTGATTTTTTTCTTTTCTTTTCTTTAGATAGATGGCTTGATGGAAAAAAGCAGATCGCTGCTTACTCAATGTACCATCTGGAAATAAAAATTTGATTGATTGATTGATTGACACACACACACGCATGCACGCACGGATTGACAAATTGCTTACCCCTTTACTACTTTTTTTTTTCCTGGTCTTCTTCTTTGTTGCTCATGACAGATTTTATATCATCAGAACTGGCAATAAACCAATACGAATACTTGGAGTTAATGCCTTCCTTCGTGGAAGACTAAGAAAGTAGCAAATGGCAGCTCACAAAAGTCTTAGAAAATGCATCAGTTAACTTGCAATGATAAAAAAAATGTAATGGTTTTGGTTCCAAGGCTACATCATGAAAAATGTAACTGTTTTAGCCGACTACTCATGTAGCCACCTTATGACTTATGAAATGAGATCTAAACACGACACTAGTGTGCATGCTTTTTATCCCAAAATGTTATCTGTTCCTAACAGCACTCAATGAACTATGCTTCTTTAAAGGCGGAACAGGTTTTAGAATGTGCACAAGATGCTCTCTGTGTCTTTGCACATGGGATCACAGTTGATAGTCTCTTCTGAGGGATTTGAGGGGAGGGGAGTTCGTATTGATGCTAACACTAGGGAAAAATTCCCTTGCCTGGAACCCTTTGAGGTTGTCTGAACCCAGGTCATCAGATCACAAGTGTAATGCAAAAACCATTAGGTCATCCCATAAGGATTTTTGTGTGTGGAAGAATGTTTATAAAGGTCTTAGAAAAGGCATCAGTTCTCGGTCATTCTAGGAATATGGCCAGAAAATGTCATAGCCATGATTGTAACAGTAGAGTTGGTTTGGTTGCAACATGTGACAATACATCTGCAGACTCATGTTTAGCTTGCTTCAGCCACAAAAAACATAAACATATGATGGAGCTGCAATGGTGATAGGTGTCTGGTGGCAGCTAACTTAGTTTTTGGTAATCTGACAAGTTGTATGCCTGCCAGGTTAAACTTGTCCATGACACACTGCCTGACACATTCAGATAGTGCTCTGCCGGCTCCTCAAGGACTCAAAGGAGCCATCCCTGTCGTCCACAACATAGCTGCGTGCCACAGGAGGGCTGGCAAGCTTCTCTTTCAGCATGCAGTACACCAAAAAAGTGTTTCTTACAGGAAATATAATTATAGTTGCGATATTAACACTGTAAAGACCTAAAAATAGTCCGTCATCAAATCTCTGGACTCTATGTCTCGTGCTTTGCAACACACTCTAGCAGGCAGTGGCTGCTGAGGTCACTCACATTCTGGGAATGTAGTTTTAACCTTAAACTGTCATATTTTGTTTTAATTGCCACAGGATGACATTTAGAAAATCTACGTCATTAAAAGTAACCATTTTTACCAAAAAATGTAAGTACATGAGAATGTAAGCTTTCATGAAGCTTTCATGTGCATTCCACAGCAAGTTTTCTGGAACAGAAGAAACCTTTGGCTGTTGCTGGGTGTTTATGCTGCATGCTAGATGTTATCTCATTATGCCATGTTTTATGTGTTGGTGTGCTGATTGACAAGCATTTTCTTCCTCCACCAGAGAGACTTACCACCCCCACGTCTACTTCCACAACCACCACTCCCACAACACAAGCAGGTTAGACTTTGTTGAAGATGTTTTGAAAACAAATATTAAAATCACGTGTTTTGTCAAGAAGTATATCAGAGATTATTCATTTAATACATTTCAGCATATCTGTCAAATAAAACCATGTTTTTTTCTTGTGAGAAGATTAAGGTAAAAGGTAAGGTAAGGGGGGGGGGGTCTCCCAATTAGTTTTTATGTTAAACTTTCTGCTGTTAGAGGCTGGTAGTGTGTCAGCAGCGCAAAATCAGAGAGTCCTTTCATAGCCTTACCGGGAGAAGTTCAAAATTATGGCAAACAGCATGAATATGAAATAAGAAAAAAAAAAAGCACCCAAAACGTACATAGTACCACTTTTACTGCTAGGCTACTGCTGCTTCCACCCTTTTGTTTTCTACACGGATCTTAAAATGTAAATGTAATCTGAGAAACCATGTCCCTTACCTTCAATGTCAACATAGTAGTTTCTTGAACTGTTCACTTGGAGCTGCACTGGCCTCACACGTTTGTTCGAACCACTGTCAGAAACACTTCAACCTCAGTGTTTGTGCAATATTCTCCCTAACAAGCCTCATGGAAGCTGCGACACCAGCTTGGAGATGTAGACGTCTGTTATGGCTTCCACACATATGTTCTTGACAAGCAGGAGGAAGAAAGTGTATGGAGGCAGGCTTGGTGACTGGGGGGTGCAAGAGCTGTGCCCCTTAGCGGGAATGACTTGTGTTGTCTGACTGTGTTATCTCAAAAAATGCTACTTTTAATAATAAGTTACAGGAAAATGATGCGAAATCATATTATGAAATCCAATGCAGTATCAATATGTTTGAAGGATGCATGCTTAAGGTGACAGGGCAGCGTAGCCTAGTAGTTTCTACTGAGTGTTCTATTCCATACCTAACAATGGATGCCATTGACTGTGCTTGTTCAGAAACCACGGAGCCCCCTGTGGAACAAACCAGCTCTGCAGAGCACAGTGAGTATTAGTCTGTGACCTGGGAACACTGCTCTCTGTGGTGTGAAAATGGAACAGAAAATGTCACACACACACACACACACACACACACACACACACACACACACACACACACACACACACACACACAAACACACACCACGCACGCACGCACGCACGCACGCACGCATGCACAAACGCGCGCATGCACAAGCGCATTTGCGTCACCTTTTTTAAATGGACCTTAGCTTATTCATGGCGTGGTTGAGGGGGGGGGGGGGGGGGGGGGGGATGCACGGCAAGTGTTTGTGTGTGCGTTTTTTTTGTATGTGTGTTCATGTGGCAATGCTGTGGTGCATCATATTGTAAGATGTTATTGTTTGATGTGTGTTAGTAGTAGTAGTCTTTATATTAACGTCCATGCACAGTTTGTGATTTGGATGGCAAACAAACAAATCAGTACAAACAAATAACTACCTATTAACAAGCAAGATTAACGGAATTTTAAGAAATCTACTGAACACAGAATAAAATAAACATAAAGTTATCTCTAGCATTAACTTAGCATCGAGGAGAATGTGCGATAATTTTTTCTTGCCTTAAAAAGGGTGGTAAAATATCTTTAAAACCCAGGCATTCAAAAAGCATGTGTTGATTTCTAAATCTTTTACCACAAGAAAACGTTTGCATTCTTACTTAATTTTGTTTTAAATGCGTCCAGTTCTACCCTGTAAAACAATGGTGTGATGGTTCTACAAATATGTAAAGGGGTCTTATTGCGATGGAAATTGTGATGTAAAACTACTGTGGCATCTAAAAATTGTGACTTATTTTGAAGTTTCGTGACAGATTTATTTTTGTCTTGTGTAACCTGGTTAAAGCGATTACAAGAGATTTTTCTTAACAAGTAGTGACACTCTTGTACCGTATATGAGACATGAAACTTGATTGAGCCATCAGATTGTTTGGCTCCCTGTTTTGCAGTCTGATCAGCAAGATCGTTTCCAGATATACCACATTTGGATGGAATCCATAGAAAGGAAACACAAGTACCACGTAAAGTTAGGAAATGAATTAAGGCTTTGATTCCGTTAACTATTCCTACTACGTTGTCAGAAAAACTTACGGACTACAAAGCACTTAACACAGACTTAGAGTCAATACATATCAAAGCTTTGAAAACAGAAACAGGTAAATCTAAAAGAAAATTCAGTGCCATAGAAATTGCCACAAGCTCTGCAATGAAAATGGACCTATTTCTTCCTATATAGAAAGATATTTTAATCTTGAGAGCTGGAATTACATATCTCGCTCCTGCTTGATGATTTTCCAGCAGTGAACTATCAGTGTAAACTTGCAAATGTTCAGAATATTGCTCATAAAGACGACTTTTAATGTTAGAAGCTAAAATATTATGTGGATGCTCACTTGCTTTTAATTTGTGTCATCAATGCCAAAGTCTGCATGCTGCATCTCCCATGGTGATGTGGGTGGAATTAGTGGTCAAGATACAATATCGTTTACATCAATTTCAGCTTCATCTAGATAGTCCAAAGTGTAAGTCCTAAGAGATTCAAGAGATGACATATTTTGTGCTCTTTTGGATAGTGTATACTAGATTGTGTATCTATTTTTGCTTTATTAAAGTTTGTAACAGTTTGACTTTTCACTACACATTTTGTTACTGACAACTTCCGGAATCCATCCAAAGGTAACACACCCATTTCTTTATAAGTACCAATGTTAGAAGTGTGGAGAGGAACCCCTAGTGCCAATTTAAATGCTTTACAATCAACACCTTTGTTATTTTGCGAGCATAAACTTTGGCACACTGAAATATGCTTCTTGCCCATAAGTCAATTTACTCCTCACAAGTGATACAGCCAACTGTTTGAGAGTAAGACTATCTTGACCCCAAGGCTGTTTGCTAACAACTTTCAAAATGTTCAGGCTTTTACGAGCTTTATCAAGAACATGTTCTATGTTATATTTCCACTTTAGTGTTGATGTGAGAAAAACTCCCAAAAATTTGACCAGATTTGTATACTGGATCTGATCATCACCTATCTGAATACAGGTATATTCTCAAGACTTGTTCCTTTACTAAAAAGCATCATATTTGTTTTTTTCAGGTGAGAGTGCAAGACCATTTTCCCTCATGAAAGTATGCAAGCTATCTAAATTAATTTGATATGCCTTCCGTATA
>CM060333.1:51044274-51054274 GCA_030674155.1 Stramonita haemastoma | reverse complement strand
CACATATCTTCTTTAAGATTTTCCTTGTTCAAATATGATTATTCTCTCTTTTTTCTCCTTTTTTATTTTTATTTTTATTTTTTTTTTTTTTTAGATGGATGGCTTGATGAAAAAAAGCAATTGGAATGCTTACTCAATGTACCATCTGGAAATAAAAGTTTGACTTGAATTGACTTGACTTGACTATGAAGTTCCACTAATAATTCTCCATAAAACGACTCTCGTAATCGCTTACACTCTTTATTGAGAATAATATTCCAGAAATTTCCTGTTGTTTTCTGGCTAAGAGGCAAAAACTCCCTCATCAAACACAACAACCCATGCATTTCAGTTGCCCTTGTAATGAGTTTACAACAAAATATTCGACACACCTATATTTACGTTGCATGCATAAAAATCATGTTGCAATGATGGCGATGTGCATGCTATATGGAAAAACATAGCCCGCAATATAAGGCCTTTAGTCTCCCTGCCCCCTGAGTGAAAAGTCCTCATGTACTTGCCTCCCAGTTAGAATACATCAGATTTTTTTTTCACTAAAGAGTGAAAGCTACTATCAAAAAAGTCTCTTTTACTGGTAAGTTTCTGTGATGTATTCATATCTAAATTCATGCATGAAGAATTATCGGTAATGTATTCATGATCAGGGGTATCACATAGATCACTTAATTAATCAGTCTTTGTAGACAGAAACCTTGATACTATATAGAGAGGTACCATGTATCTTTGAAAATTATAATGTTGCTTCAAATACTTCTTGTGTGAGGTGTATGCTTCTGACTGTAGTGTTATGCTTCTCTGCTTATTGGCGATGTTGCATCATGTATAGCTTAGTTTTCTTTTGCGCTGGTTCTGGTCTGCTATCTTCTAAGTGAAAATCTGTCACCTTATTATAAAAAGAAAGAATAAAGACGTCGTATTCCATTTGTCTGGAAAGAGAGAATGTGGAATGGTTATATAAACAGTTTGCCTAGCTACCTACCTACCACTACATAATAGCTCTCTGTCTCTGTCTCTTTCACTCTCTGTCTGTTTCTGTCTGTCAGTCTGTCTGTCTGTCTGTCTGTCTGTCTGTCTGTCTGTCTCTCTTTGTGTCTCTGTCTGTCTGTCTCTCTTTCTTTGTGTCGGTCTGTCTGTCTGCCTCAGTCTCTTCTGTCTGTCTGTCTGTCTGTCTGTCTGTCTGTCTGTCTGTCTGTCTGTCTGTCTGTCTGTCTGTCTGTCTGTCTGTCTCTCTCTCTCTCTCTCTCTCTCTCTCTCTCTCTCTCTCTCTCTCTCTCTCTCTCTCTCTCTCTCTCTCTCCCTTACACACACACACACATACACACCACACACACACACACACACACACACACACACACACACACACACACACACACACACACACACAACACAACAACATACATACATACATTACATACATACATACATAACATACATACATAACATACATACATACATACATACATAACATACATACATACATACATACATACAATACATACACTCATATGTGAGCGCGCACACATTCTTTGAATGTGACACATTTTCATCTTTCTTTTTTTGTGTCTAATATCACTTCGAGTGAACAGACGTTAAACTGAAGAAAGTACACACACTGACACGCACACACACACAACATTCACACACTACACACACACACACACACACACACACACACACACACACACCCCACACACACACACACCACACACACACACACACACACACACACACACACACACAAACAAACACACAAACACACACAATACACACTCACACGTACACACTATATGCACAGGCGCAGAGAAAGCAAGGATAAATCCTGCTTTAAAACCGGCTGCTTTCAGGTTCCATGAATCAGCATTGAACACACAAGATGCTGGAACGTTCTCTATCTGAAGTGTTTTTCTTGGAGTTTGGGAGGCAAAAGCAAGGTTGACTTTGTTGGACAGTCTTCAAATGGCATCATGAGACATTCACATGCTGCCAGTTCACACTGACCAATCTTCCCAAAATCATTCGGAGGAGGCTATAAATCGAGGCCGCTGTGTGTGAACGCACGCAGAATATCTTGCCCGCACGTGAAATCCTGTTCCGCTTTTCGTAAGAGTAGACCATCGTGTGCCGATGGGAGCAGATGACATTTATAAAACTGCATACACACGGGGACTGGATGTAAAGAAGCACAAGAGTGCTTTTTCCCATTATCCTCGATATATAAAAGAAGAGTAAATTAACTCATTTGTCCTAGGGAAAGTGAAGGGAGAGTATTTTTCCAATACTGATTATTTGGTGGAAGTCGCTTCCCTTAGACCGGGAATGGCTGCACATAGCGGTTAGGTTCTGGCAGTTTTCCTTCTATTTTCATATATCACACATGCATTCGCACTGCACGTACTAAGACATCCACAGAAATGAAAACCACTTTTTTTCAGAAAGACCAGCCCCTGACACAAAACTCAGGACAACAAATTTAAAAAAAGAGGTGGGTTTGCACTTTTTTCGATTTTTCAGCACTATGTCTCCTCAGTCTTTTGTCATCTGCTACCTGCCTCACCACAATATGCTTGCGCGAGTTCAACGCTGTAGGAACACGAGCAGTCCTCGTTTGATGATCATTTCCCACTTTCTCATCACTACTTGGTGTTAACCTATGGCCTCAACCCCCAAAACAAGTAGCCTACACAGTGTATTTTTTTATACTTGAAAAAGAATCCACCTGAAAACACAGCAAACTTGTTTCTGACTGGCACTCTATAGAAAAATACTACTTGACCCCGGAAAATAACCCTTATGTGGAACCGATATGCTTTTCCTGGCTTTTTTCAATCAAATTTTATTTTATCTGAAGAAAAGTGAAGGAGATTAACCTTTGTAAAGAAAATCACTATGTACTTAGCGCAGTTACCTTTGACCTTAGATTTAGCAGCGTCGAGCCTGGTTGCCAATTGGATGGGTGACCATTTGGGCGTCTTGGCTTCAGTACAGTTCCCCCAGTTCACCCAGCTGTAAATGGGTACCTGCCCTCTTTAGGGTCAGGGAAGGTAAAGTAGCGAGGGAGAGGAAATGGGCGCCGCCCTCAACATGCTGGCCCCTAGAGAAGCTGAGGTCTCTGACGCCTCGCTCCCCTACAATCACACAGGTTATGGGACACCTTTACCTTACCTTACCTTATACAAGGTATATGCTTTTTCTGACTTGTTTACAACCATTTCAACTTGGCAGATGAATAATAAAGGGAGAGTATTCTGTTAGAGAAAACAAAGTATTGTGGGCAGCTGTTTTCCCTTAGACCAGGGATGCTTTTCTCCGGCTTGTTCTCTAACCAATCGTTTGGAAAAGAAAGAAAGAAAACCTTGATAATGAAAGAAGTGACTAACTTATGTAGTAAATAAATTCAACCACATGAAAATAGTGGAGAGAAGGAAGGCGTCAGAACGGTTCAGACGTTCACCTGCAAAACAGGTAAACTGTAAGGTTCTGGGTTTGATTCCCAGCCTTGCCTTTTTCTCTCAGTGTGAAGAGAAAATCGAACTGACTGTCAAAGTCCTTGAGATGAGTCAGTAAACCGAGGACCGGTGTGTATGAATGGACGCTGAACATCTTGCACATACGTTAAAAACCCATTCCGCCTTTTGGAAGAGTAGGCTATTTTGTGCTAGTAGGAACAGTTATATAATAATAATAATAATAATAATAATAATAATAATAATAATATAATAATAATAATAATAATAATGATGATGATGATGATGAATGATGATGATGATGATGATGATGATGATAATGATAACAACAAAATAATAATAATATGATAATAATAATAATAATAATAATAATAATAATAATAATAATAATAATAATAATAATAATAATAATAAAAAAAATAAAATGGAGGCTTATATAGCGCGAATTCCTAAAAACATGGGCTCACGGCGCTGTACAATCAAATCAATTTAAATAGGTTACATATGAACGTGAAAAAATTGACTAGCACAAAAAATAAGGAAAAATGCATGCACATACAATACACAGCATATTACATGGCCAGAGAATAAAAGTAAAATAAGAGCAATATCATCAAGAAAATGTGCAGTGCAGTACAATGCATACACACACACTCACACACACACACACACACACACACACACACACACACACACACACACACACACACACACAAGCAAAACACACACACACACACACACACACACACACACACACACACACACACACACACACACACAAGCAAACACACACACACTTACACACAAACACACACACACACAAGCAAACACACACACACACACACACACACACACACCACGCACGCACGCACGCACGCACGCACGCACGCGCGCAAAAAAAAGTTAACAAAACCTCCCCCCAAAAAAAACAAAACAACAAACAACAACAACAAAAAAAACCCAAAAAACGAAAAAAAAAATCCGATGACACACAGATGTTTAGACACCATTCCCGAAATTGGAATGGAGTTACCTAAATAGGGGAAACTGGTTGCATATACATAGATCTCACTATTGGTGAACCTGGAGCTCTAGCCGAAGAACGAAAAGAAAGATGAAAGAAACCTGCCACTACTGCTCTGACGACATTTACACTCCTTTCAATTGGGGGGGGGGGGGGGGGGGGGGGGGGGGGCTTTTTCAAAATGGTGTTGGTAGTGGAAGTGGGGGTGGGGGTGGCTGTGTTCTGTTGTTTTTTCCTTCTAATCCCGGTGGATACAGGCAGGAACTAGCGCATGCATGCATGTCTGGCTGATTTGTTTGCGTTCGTGATGTGTAGTAATCTGTTTGCCTATGCTCTCTCTCTCTCTCTCTCCTCTCTCTCTCTCTCTTCCTCTCTCTCTCTCCTCTCTCTCTCTCTCTCTCTCTCTCTCTCTCTCTCTCTCTCTCTCTCTCTCTCTCTCTCTCTCTCTCTCTCTCTCTCTCTCTCTCTCTCCTCTCTCTCCTCTCTCTCTCTCCTCTCTCTCTCTCTCTCTCTCTCCTCTCTCTCTCTCTCTCCTCTCTCTCTCTCTCTCTCTCTCTCTCTCTCTCTCTCTCTCTCTCTCTCTCTCTCTCTCTCTCTCTCTCTCTCTCTCTCTCTCTCTCTCTCTCTCTCTCTTCTCTCTCTCTCTCTCTCTCTCTCTCTCTCTCTCTCTCTCTCTCTCTCTCTCTCTCCCCTCTCTCTCTCTCTCTCTCTCTCTCTTCACTCTCTCTTACACGAAATAATTTCGTTGGCGAGAGTGTTACACATTGCACTCGAAATCTGCTGACCCGGGTTCAAGGGGATATTTCCCCTGCAGTTAACATCAGTGTCCTGGAGTTAACACCAGTGCCCACTCCACCCCCTCCCTCCCTCCCTCCCTCCACTTCCAAAAAGTCCTTTGGATGAGACTATAAACTGAGGTCCCGCACGCGAACGCACACAGAGCATCTTGCTTTCACGTTGAAACCCGTTCCGCTTTTCGGATGAATAGGTCATTATGACTACCGGGGAGGACATCAGCGAACGGACAAGCCCAGAACTCAACAAAATTTTCAGAACGCACAACAGAGAGAAGAATGAGGGAACTGGTTGCCAAGTCTTCAGGTGTGTCCTCACGGTCGCCAGACTAAGGGATAGATAGATAGATAGATAGATAGATAGATAGATAGATAGATAGATAGATAGATAGATAGATAGATAGATAGATAGATAGATAGATAGATAGATAGATAGATTGATTGAATGAATGAATGAATGAATGAATGAATGAATGAATGAATGAATGAATAATTTTTATTTTTCAAGGGTTACAGAGTAAGCATTACATACTTTTTTTCATCCGGCCCTTGCCCTGGTCAGGGAATAAAGCTAAGAAACCCCCTCCCTACCCCTACATAACAGTATCGCCACCAACAGCAGTTCAACCAATATTTTAAAAGAAGAAAACGGGATAGATAGATAGATAGATAGATAGATAGATAGATAGATAGATAGGTAGATAGGTAGAGAGAGAGAGAGAGAGAAGAGAGAGAGAGAGAGGAGAGAGAGAGAGAGAGAGAGAGGAGAGAGAGAGAGAGAGAGAGAGAGAGAGAGAGAGAGAGAGAGGAGAACAAATTATGAACAAATTTTTTTTTGAACGAATTTTATTTTTCAGAGGGTAATAGATTAAGCGTTACAAGCTTTTTTACATCCAGCCCTCCAAAGAAAAGAAAAGAAAACAAAATAAATAAACTACAGTCCAACAGCAACAATAAAAGGAAAAATATACATAATGACATAGAAATGCATGGAAAGCAATACACACACATGCGCGCGCGCGCACACACACACGCACACACACACGCACACACACACACATAAACACACACACACACACAAACAGGCACACGCATACACACACATCAAAAGGAAAACCTAGAAAGAAAAGAAAAATGAGAGAGAGAGAGAGAGAGAGAGAGAGAGAGAAGAGAGAGAGAGAGAGAGAGAGAGAGAGAGAGAGAGAGAGAGAGAGAGAGAGAGAGAGAGAGAGAGAGAGAGAGTAAATATATGTGGAAATGGTGAAAAAGAAATAATTAGGAATGCAACAGAAACTAACTGTACCCTCCGAGTAGACAGTTTATGAAATTGAGTTTTCTTGTGGTTTGATCAAAACATTTGTGGTGAAAGCAATGTGACATTTTCATGAGTCATCAGAAAATCATACAACAGAATCTTAAATCTTGAAAATTTTGTTTCATCTTTCAGAACAGTAGGGAGTCTTTTCCAAAACCAGCTCCCAGAGTATGTTAGACTTAATTTAAATAGAGTAATGGCTGGTAAAGGAAGGTTTATTTTATGTGAATGCCGACAGTTGTTTACGCTGAACATGCTGCTTAAGGAAGATGGGGCATTACCATGAAGAATTTTGTGCATTAGTACACCTTTATTAAAGAGCAATCTTGTTTTGAGAGGAAGAATATTTACATTTTTGTAATCTGAAAATGTCAATGAATATGACTTATCTACTATTATTTTGATAGCTCGTTTATGAATACTGATTAATGGTTTGAATAGGTTATTACTTGCTAAGTCCCATAGTGTAGACGCATAATCCAAAATAGACTGAATAAATGAATGAAAAAATATTTTCCTTGCATTCAGATTAAGAAGGTGTTTGATCTTCTTTAATTGGTAGGTTTTGGGGGCAATTTTCTTTGTTAGATTACGTATGTGTACAGACCAAGACAAACTATTATCGATGGTTACTCCCAAAATTTTGTGACTAGAAACTTCTTCAATTTTGAAGTTGTTGACATAAATAGAAGGTAAGTTCGTGTTTAGATTTTGACGTATTTGTCTTGTTGATAATAGCATGAATTTTGTTTTACCTGGATTAAGGGCCATATGGTTCATTTGTGTCCATTCAATAATGATATTTATATGCTCTTGTAAACTTTGACTTACTTGGAGAGGGTTTTTGTGGCTGATATGAAGAGTTGTATCATCTGCAAATAATTCGTTTTGTACTTTTATATTCAATGGCAGGTCATTTATATACAGAAGAAACAATAGGGGACCAAGCACAGATCCTTGTGGTACACCAAAGTTATTTAGAAGAAAAGTTGAAGAAGTGTTGTTTAGATATACTTTTTGCTGTCGCTCAGATAGGAAAGATGAAATCAGTTTGAGGGCACTGGAAGATAGTTTGTAGATTGCAAGCTTTCTTAGTAAAAGTTTGTGGTCAATAACATGGAAAGCTTTAGCAAAATCAATAAAGAGTATACCTGAGAATTCTTTTCTATTCATATTAAGTAACCATCTATCTGTCATTTTTACAAGGGTAGTATGGCAGGAATGGTTTGCTCTAAATCCAGATTGATTTGGGTGTGACAAATTATATTTGTTTAAGTGGGCTAGTAAACTTTTATGAATGTGCTGCTCTAATGGTTTTGAAAGAGTGGACAATATTGATATTGGTCTGTAGTTTGATGGGTCAGAGGTATTTCCTGATTTATGTAAAGGAATAATTTTTGCCTGTTTTAAGATCTTAGGAAATGTGTTTTTGCTTATGCAAAGATTGTAGACATATGTAAGTGTTTTCTGCTATAGTTGATGCGGAGAGTTTTAGAATTTTCCCATCTAATCCATCAAGACCACGTGTTGATGATTGTTTTAGTCGACGTAAGGCAGTAAATACCTCATTAACTGTAATAAGTTCTATCTCAATTTTAGATTGAATATTTTTACTGTCGCAAAAGGTTTTCAATTTTTTTAAGTCATTGTCTTCTGATTTATCCTTTACGATTAACTTGTTGGCAACAGATGAGAAATGAAGATTTAATTTGTCAGCAGATATATCACAGCAAATATTTGAGTTTTTATGAACACTTTTTTTGGTGAGCTGGTTAGTAGCTTTCCAGATACATCTATTGTCCCTGTTGTTGTTTCGAAGTGCCCCAAAATACTTTCTTTTCTCAGTTCGTAAAAGTGAAGTTACATAATTTCTTTGTTTTTTATAAAACAAAGAGAGAGAGAGAGAGAGAGAGAGAAGGAGAGAGAGAAGAGAGAGAGAGAGAGAGAGAGAGAGAGAGAGAGAGAGAGAAGAGAGAGAGAGAGAGAGAGAGAGAAGTCATTCTGTGCTAGTGGGAACAGATGACAAAATTGACAAAACCGCATACGCGTGGGGACCTGAGGTTAAAATGCACGTGAGTGCTCATTCTATTATATTTGAAATAAAAGAATAAATGAATAATCATATGACTTGATAGATCTCTGTAAATGAATAGATAAAGAGATGACTAAATAAACCTCTCTGTCCATTGTGTTGTCATGCACAGACAACGTCTGCACACTTTAGGGCCAACAACTACAGCAACTTCTCAACGACCAGGTTGAGAATTTGTTATCTTTCAGGTTAAGTGCAGACCTGCAGTTCCTTCATTCCCTTGGTGTGTAAGTTATACACATGCAGAAATCAAAGCTCCCGTCGTTCATGTCAGTGTTTGGGGAGCTATGGAAACACGAACACACCCAGCATACATCCCCGAAGCCGGGTTGCGGCTACCTTCATGCTGGGCAGAAATGGTTGCAAACGCAAAATTTTACCTTTGATGAACCTAACAGCTCTAGCCAAGGAAGGGGTGGGGGAAGAAATGGTATTTTGTTGTTGTTTTTGTTTCGTTTTTCATTTAAACACATTGCCTATAACTGCACAAGGGACACTACTCTGACTTTCCTCTCGGGTCCTTAGAACAGAACCAAAAATCACGAGTTAATCTAAAGGTTGTTGAACTATGCTTTGATGTAAAGTCAACATTGCTGCAGAATTTCATCCCAGCAAGCAAAGCTCTGCTCTTTTCAGAAATGTGCTCCTAAAAATAGCACACGGCCGCCACGCTGTCGGCCGAAGGGAGGCAACTAGGGGTCGGCTTGTCAGATCAGCGCTGATAGATCAGTACAGCAGATCGTTTTTGTGTCACAACTTGCTGGGAAATAAAAATACCGGGAGAGAATTAGATGGCCTGTTATTGTTTGTTTTAGGAGCTGCCTAGGTGCATTCAGCTCTGGTTCTCTGTCTCTTTATTTGTCTGTTTGTCTGTCTCTGTCTTTCTGTCTGTCTCTATTTCTCTGTCTGTGTGTCTGTCTGTGTGTCTGTCTGTGTGTCTGTCTGTGTGTCTGTCTGTCTGTCTGTCTGTCTGTCTGTCTCTCTCTCTCTCTCTCTCTCTCTCTCTCTCTCTCTCTCTCTCTCTTCTCTCTCTCTCTCTCTCTCTCTCTCTCTCTCTCTCTCTCTCCTCTCTCTCTCTTTAGTTGAGGCTATCTTTTTATCTTGATGTTATCCCTGAAAAGGGCGGGAACTGGATGTAAAAAAGCACATGAGTGCTTATCTATTATCCTCGAATAAAAGAATTTTGCCTTGCCTTGCCTTGCCTTGCCTTGCCTCGCCTCGCCTTGCCTTGCCTTGCCTTGCCTTCTCTCTCTCTCTCTCTCTCTCTCTCTCTCTCTCTCTCTCTCTCTCTCTCTCTCTCTCTCTCTC
>CM060333.1:51041660-51044174 GCA_030674155.1 Stramonita haemastoma | reverse complement strand
GGAGAGTTGAGGGAGTGGAGAGTTGAGGGAGCGGAGAGTTGGGGGAGTGGAGTGATGAGGGAGTGGAGTGTTGGGGAGAGTGGAGTGTTGGGGAGAGTGGAGTGTTGTGGGAGAGTGGAGTGTTGGGGAGAGGTGGGAGTTGTTGAGGGAGTGGAGTGTTGGGGGAGTGGAGTGTTGAGGGAGTGGAGTGTTGAGGGAGGTGGAGTGTTGGGGAGAGTGGAGTGTTGGGGAGAGTGGAGTGTTGAGGGAGTGGAGTGTTGGGGAGAGTGGAGTGTTGAGGGAGAGTGGAGTGTTGAGGGAGGTGGAGTGTTGAGGGAGTGGAGTGTTGGGGGAGTGGAGTGTTGGGGAGAGTGGAGTGTTGGGGGAGTGGAGTGTTGGGGAGAGTGGAGTGTTGGGGAGAGTGGAGTGTTGGGGAGAGTGGAGTGTTGAGGGAGTGGAGTGTTGGGGAGGTGGGAGTGTTGGGTGAGAGGGAGTGGAGTGGAGTGTTGGGGAGAGTGGAGTGTTGGAGGGGGGGGGAGGGTAGTGGAGATGTTGTGGGAGAGGAGGGAGTGTTGTAGGGAGAGTGGAGTGTTGGGGGGGGGGGGGTGGGGTTTGGGTATGTTGGGGAGGGAGTGAGTAGGGGAGAAGACGGTTAGCGGGGAAAAGAAGAGAACAGGAGAGAAAGAACAGAAGAGAAGAGGAGAGAAGGGGAGAGAGGAGAAGAGAGTATGGGTGAGGGGAAGAGAAGAGGAGAGAATAGAAAGAAAGAGGAAAGAAAGTAGATGGAAGGAAGAGAGGAGGAAGGAAAAAAAGAATTAGAAAAGAGGAGAAGGGAAGAGAAGACGAGAGAGAGAGAAAGAGAGAAGAGAAAGAACAGAAGGAGAAGAGAAGAAGAGAAGAGAAAGAGAAGAAAAAAGAAGAGAAGAGAAGAAGAGAGGAAGAAGAAGAAGAAAAAAGAGAAGAAAGAGAAGAAAAAAGAAGAAGAAGAGAAGAGATAAACAGAAGAGAAGAGAAGAAAAAAAGAGAGAAAAGAAGAGGAAGAGAACAAAAAATGAGAATGAGAAAAGAGGAGAAGGGAATGGAAAGAGGAGAGAAAGAAGAGAAGAGAAGAAGAAAAGAAGAGAAGAGAAAAGAGAGAGAAGAGAGAAGGAAGAGAAGAGAAGAGAAGAGAAGAGAAGAGAAGAGAAGAAGAAGAGAAAGGAAGAGAAGAGAAAGGAAGAGAAGAGAAGAGAAGAGAAGAGAAGAGAAGAAGAGAAGAAGAGAAGAGAAGAGAAGAGAAGAGAAGAGAAGAGAAAGAAGAGAGAGAAGAGAAGAGAGGCAAGTCTATGATGCTCTGCTACGAAACTCATTCTACTCCCTCATTGCAGCACGTGACAACATCAGCCTAGCCCTGTCCACTACTTGCAAGTAAAAGAAAGATTGTAGCTGTCTGTCTAAGCATGTGTATTGCTTGTCTGTCTGTCTGTCTGTCTGTCTGTCTGTCTGTCGAGGTGTATGTGTATCTACGCCTACGTACGTCGTGCAGGTGTCTGAAAGGCTATAGGTTTCACAATGTATTTCATTTAGGAAAACATGTTGGGTTTTTTGATGAAATTGTCAAAGTGATTGTATTGCCCTTTAAAACACTGGGGGGGGGGGGGGGGGGGGGGGGGGGGGGGGGTCCTCGGAAAAGAAAAAAAAGAGGCTTTTTTGACCGAATATGTTGCACTTTTTTTTCTTTTTTTCCTAAAAAGGCCAATATTCTTTTATCAACCAGGTCTATTCTTATCAATACTGTGTGCTCGAATCTCTCCTGTATTGTGAAGGGCTGAACTCACACACTGATGATAATTATAATTCTACTGTGTACAGTGGCTGGTACTTTGTTCCACTGCTAGTCTCCATTGCAGTGATTCTATCTCTGCAATTGAACAAGGATTCAATTTGAAAGAGAAAAGAAAAAGAAGCAACAGAGAAGTAAGGGTATTTCGTAACACATACATTGGGAATTTCAACACAGTGGGCTACAGAGGTGGGTTCTTTCTTTTTCTCATATCACAGAGAGAGAGAGAGAGAGAGAGAGAGAGAGGAGAGGAGGGAGAGAGAGAGGGAGAGAGGGAGAGAGAGAGAGAGAGGAGAGAGGAGGAGAGAGCGAAGGAGAAGAGAGGAGGGAGGAGAGGAGAAGAAGAAGAGACAGACAGAACAGAGACGAGACAGGGGGACAGACGAGAGCAGACGAGAGGGACGAGAGAGAGACGACAGAGAGAGACAGAAGAGACAGAGAGACAGAGAGAGGACAGAGAGACAGGAGAGACAGAGAGCAGAGAGCAGAGACAGAGAGAGAGAGACAGAGAGAGAGCAGAGAGAGAGCAGAGACAGAGAAGAGACAAACGAGACAGAAGACAGACAGACAGAGATCACTGGAGACCTTGCCCCTAAACCAAACGTCCCCCCCCCCCCCCAAAAATAAAAATAAAAAAACCTCTACAAAAAACCAAAACCAGCTCCAAAACAAGGAATAAAAGTTCACTTCCTTCTCATCATCATTATTTTTTT
>CM060333.1:51019160-51026660 GCA_030674155.1 Stramonita haemastoma | reverse complement strand
TAAGTTTTTCAGCAGAGATGTCTTTGATTACACTTGATTTGGAAGATGGTTGATTGTTAGTTATTTGATTTATTGCTCGCCATACTGTCTTTGAATTTTGTTTGGAAGATAGTAAGTCTTGGAAATATTTCTTTTTTTCCCGCCGTTTTTGTGAGATTATGGCATTTCTTAATTTTTTTGATTCCTCATAATATTTGTGTTCTTTTAGAAAATCTCTAAGATAACATGCTTCCTCTAGTTCCTTTGTGAGCCAAGGCGGCTTGGGGACGTGTTTGATTCTAATGGTTTTTAGTGGGGCATGTTTGTTATAGATTTCAGTGAATGTCTTTATCCAGAACTCAATAGCTAAGTCTGGATCAGTAATGTTGAATGTTTCCGAGAGTGTGGACTTGCATAGTTCTAGGAGAAAAAGCTGTTCATCAAATTTTGTGAATGAACGATAGGTTATAGTTTTGTGTCCAGGTTTGGGAATTTTTGTTCCTTTTTTTGACCATGTGGCACAGACTGGATAGTGATCACTGCAGTTATAGACAGGGACACATGTTTCTATGATGTTTTTAGGGTTAGATACGTAAATGTGATCAATTATAGTGCTTGAATTTGATGTGACTCTTGTGGGTGAATTGACTAATTGGTGAAGATTGAGTGAGTTCGTAATTTGGGTCCATTGATTGTGTACTTTTGCTAGGTCAATATTGAAGTCACCCAGTAAGATTACTTCCCTTGATTCTAATAGGACTTCATTCATCATGGAGTCAAATTTGTCTGTCCAATTTTTTCTTTCTGATGGATTTCTGTAACAAAACCCAATTACAATAGGGGATGTACCTTTTACAGAAACTTCAATCCAGATAGATTCTACTTCATGACATTCTAGATGGGGAAGATGTTTAAATGTTACTGATTCACTAATATAGATTAAAATCCCAGTTTCTTTGGAATGCTGTGGATCTCTTCGTAGGATTTTGTAACCTGGAATATATATGTCTGTGTCTGTTATATGTTTTGAAATTCTTGACTCAGAAAGACCCAGTATGTGAAATGGTTTGCCTTGATTTGTGATGAGTGTTGAAATATCTTCAATTTTATTTATTGCATGGTTTATGTTTAGGTGGCAGATGCGTAATCCATCCTTGGAGGGCCATGAAGTATGTCTTGAATACATCAGTTAGTTAGTTTAGTGAGAAATGTGATAGGTGTGCAAAATTTGGTGAAGATGAAGAATTAAAGTAGAAGAGTAATAATGGGGGGGGGGGGGGAGTTGAGTGAGCACTTGGTTGGGTAGAGGATAAAATGGATTAAGAAGGAATAAATCAATAAACACTATACATACAACACACAATAATATATATATAATAATAAATTTAACACATACAACACACAATAATATATATAATAATTATATATATATATATGTGTATATATTGATTCAATTAATCCTGCCTAATCTAACTGGAAAAACACGTAAATATACCAAAACCAGCAAACTGAAGCACAAGTAGGGTGATACAATTATAAAGAAGAAGAGAGGTTATGAAAATGAAAAAAATATGTATGAAGATAGCAAAAACAATACTAAATCACCTTGAACAGTCAATGCAATAAAATGTGGAAGAATAATGAAATAAGAACACACCTTGAACAGTCAAGACAATAAGATGTGGAAGAATTATAAAATAAGAACACCGTAACAGAAACAATAGTCACAGCCAGATTACAATCCTGATGCACAATCGGCGCAGTTCATGAAGACTAAAAGTGTTGGCACACAATAAGCACAGATCCTGGAAAATTTTAGTCAAATCTTTTCTGAATGGAGTATGATCTGGCACTGATCAGTCACTGTGTGTGCTGCACTTTCAGAGCACTGCATCAGGTGGGCACAAGTCCAGCACAGAATAACTGATATAGTATATCAGTATCAGTCTAACACCAGGTAAACGAATCAAGATCATGGGGCGTGGAGCACGGGAAACAGTCTTCGTAATCTTGTGGTGTTGTTGTTTTGCTCGTATGTTCATGTGTATTCATACATTTTGTTTATTCACAATAAAGCAATTAAATGAGGACAAATAATAAAATAGGAGCACACCATAAACAGTCAAGGCAATAAAATGTGGAAGAATAATGAAATAAGAACACCTGTAAGCAGCAACAGGAACAATAGTCAAAGCCAGATTACTAATCCTGTTGCACAAGTTCACAAGGATTAAAATGTTGACATACAATAAGTACAGATCCTGGAAATTTTAGCCAAAACTTTTCTGGATGAAGTATGATCTGGCACTGATCAGACACTGTGTGCTATACTTTCAGAGCACTGCATCAGGTGGGCACACCTCCAGCACAGAATAACTGATATAATACAGAAGTATCTGTTTATTCTTGTTGAGTGCTGGTAGAGTGGTAAGATCACACCAGAGTTTCTAAGGTATATAATGCCGTGTTGGGCTGGTCATAGGGAGCACTGGAGGGGAAGGCTGGGGCTGGGTGACGTCTGGACACAGACACTGCTGGGTAGGGTGGGGGCAGGTGGTGGGGAGAACGTAGGGTTGTTGTAGATCGTGGATATGGGAGAGTCTGTCTGTTGAACCACACATTGTCGTTCTGGGGTTGGTGGGTGGGGCGGCGTCCTGACATCTGTGATGAAAAAGGATATCCAGGGACACTGGATTTTTGTAGATATCCTTTTTGCAGCAGAGATGGGGCTTGTGTCCTCTGTTTCTGGTTGGGCCATGTAGTGGGGGCTGTCAAGAGTGGCTGTCGTTGATGTCGGGGGTCAGCGTACTTGAGGCTGTACGCTATCCTGTCTGAACCTTTGGGGCTGGGATGGAATTGGTCCCTATATAAATCTTTGCGTGGGGCCCCACTTGCAGTTGTAAATATGGAAGTGTGGTCTGCAAAAGGGATTTTTTCTGCAGCACACACTTTAGCTAAGGATATGTTTGACACATTGACTGTTTTTTTTAGGGGATGCCATCCCATAGGGGGGATGATGGATGATGCCAGCAGCCTGGCTTGAGGGAACACATGTTTGATGTTTTTAATGAGATGTGTCCATTTGTTTTCTGTGATGGATGTATATTTGCATGTGTTAATGCCTGTGTGAAAAATGATGTGTTGTACTTCTTTGTTGCAGGGAATATGTTTCAGCCAATGAATAAGGTCATCGACTGTGAGACCTGAGATGCTGATATTCTGATTCTTGCCTTTGTGAAATAGAATATCAGATTTGATTTGTTGTGATACTGAGTCACCTAAGATGAGATTTGTGGTGTTGGAGTGTACCCTTTGTTCTGCAAGTTGTTGGCGTGGTGTGAGAGTGTTGGTGGTAGTATTTTGGGGTGCTTCAGGGGTGTTTGATTGCAGTTTTGTTTCTTTTCTTTTCCTTTGAGAGACAGTTGTCCAAACATTTGTGTTTAAATCATTGTCCACCGTGATGTTGGAAGTTTGTTTGTCAGGGTCTGCTTGGTTGCTGTTTTTGTCAGTGTTGACTGTTTGGTTGCTGATGTCTTCAGGAATGTTGGAGGATTGTTTGTTAGAGTCTGTTTGGGTGATGACTTTGATAGTGTTGACTGAGGCATGTTGTGGAGTTGTAGAGTAAGATAGGGTTTGCTTCAGGTCAGTGTCGTCTTTGATGGTGTTGACTGAGGCATGCTGTGGAGTTGTAGAGTCAGGTGGAGTTGGCTTCAGGTTAATGTTGTCTTGTGTACATTGTTTTTTGTTTTCGTCCTCGAGGTAGAGAGGAGAAAATCTGTTGGTGGTAGGGAAGGATGATAGAAGGGAATCCTGTTCTTGATTTGACGGTATGGCTGAGTGTTTTTGTGTGTGTGCTTTTGATAGTGTTTGTTTCAGTTGTGTGAGTTCTGACTTCAAGTCATGGTTTTCTTTTTGCCGTTTGTGTACACTCTTGGTGAGGGACCCTAACACTTTAGTGGCTTTTTTAATTGAACAAGTTAGTGAGTGTATCTTTTGCTTCTGTTGTAGTGATGTTTGGGTAACTGCATATTTGCACAGGAAACGGGGAGTGCGACGTGGCTTTATGTGAGGATGAGTGGTTGGTGGTGAAACATGTTGCACCTGCTGCGTTTGCTCAGGGAGTGGATGTGGTGTTTGTATTGTGTTTTGTGGAGTGGTTTGTGTTGTGTTCCCCACAGCTGAGTTTGCCTGGCCTGGCTGCTGGACTGGTGGGGATGAGGGTGATGCTGGTGATGATGGTGACAGCTGAGTATCAGGACTGAGTGGTGGGCTGGTGGTGGGATGGGTCATTGAATCCAGTCTGGGGAGGTGAGGACTTTTGGATGGGGAGGGGATGTCTTGGGGAATTATTTTGCCTGAAGGGGAAGGTTTGGGTTGGGGCAGGGGTAGCTCAGACAGGTTGCGCGCAGCCTCGTCCAAGTTTGGTTGGGCGTCTTTTTTTGTCAGGTTGTAGATGGCTCTAATCACCTGTACCAGTGACTGAAATTCCTTCCTGAGCCATCTTCTGCACAGGTTGCCTTGTACTAGCACAGTACCGGTGGTATAGAAGGCGGTGACAGTGATAAGTTTTCTGTCTGCACAGTTCACCTGTATTTTTGTCTTGTACAGTTCGTTGGGTAGGGTGGTTGGGATACTTGATAGGTCATCATTGTCACTAAGTGAAATCAGTTTGTTGGGTATTGCATAGTCATTCCAATAAACACTAAAGGCTGGTTGACTGTTAACACTACACATGTAACGTTTATAAAAGATTTTTCTTGTTAAGGGAAGCAATGGAAAAGGGACCCTAAAAGTTAATTGTTTTGGGTCGATTTTGATATGTATTTGGGGGGCCCAGTCATATTGGGTATTGTTGGTGACGGCAGACATTTTGGGGGTGGAGGGGGAGGGGACAGGGGGAGTGGAGATGGAGTGAATGAAGATTAGATTCTGTTTTTAACCCATGGCCCCTAGTCAATAGTTTACATCTTCAAACACATGACACACTTCACTGTATACTGATTCATTTACATGGAGGCAGTCATAAGTGTATGTAAAAGAAAATGGTTTCCAAAAAAAAATAGTAATAATAATAAATAAGGAAAGAAAGAAATATTTAATTTTAAAAAAAAAAAAAAAAAAAGTGAAATAGAGTGATGGAGATTGGGTATGCTGTTTTTATCCCATGCCCCTAGACCAACAGTTCACAATTTCAACACATGAAATACTACACTGCATACTGGTTCATATACATGGAGGCAGTCAGATGTGTACTGAAAGAAAATGGTTTAAGGAGGGGGGGAGGGGGCTGAAGTAAGAGTGAAGGGAGGTGGGGGAGGGGGGGGGGGCTGTCAATAGTAGTCAATACAAATCTAGGCTTGGTGGGATACTATGACAATTTTCTCCATGGTACGCAGTCACTGTACTTGGCAGGAAAACTACACACGAGGAAGACTACGTAGGCCTACTCACACGTACACCTGGTGGGATACTATGACGATGGTCTCCATGGTGAGGAGACACAGTACTTGGAAGCAGACTAGACGAGGCCTAAGTAGGCCCACACACACACCTACACACTACCACTTGCATTCATGAAAGGGGGGACAGCGAGCCCTCGATGGTTGGACAGCGAGCGTTGGCGTCGCAGGCAGGTCTCGAGAGAGAGAGAGAGAGAGGAGGAGAGAGGAGAGAGAGAGAGAGAGAGAGAGAGAGAGAGAGAAGAGAGAGAGAGAGAGAGAGAGAGAGATGCTGCTGCTGCTGCTGCTGCTGCTGCTGATAATGATGATGATGATGATGATGATGATGATGATGATGATGATGATGATGATGATGATAATGATGATAGAGGTGGTAGTGGTGGTAGTAGTTATCGTTATTCCCAAGAGTAGCATACGAAAGAAAGGGAGTAGCAGGCAGATAGGATGATAATTATAGTTCATCTCATCATCATCATCATCATCATCATCATCATCATCATCATCATCACCACCACCACCACCACCACCACCACCACAAGAACATCACAGAAATGAGGCAGCAAAACAAATATTTTATGCACACACACACACACACACACACACACACACACACACACACACACACACACATACACACACACACACACACACACACACACACACACACACACACACACACACACACTCAGTCACTCACAAGTGAAGCATGCATACACCCCATCGACTCTTTTCACAGGTAACTGAGGTCACCGTTTTAAAGACTCTTCTGTACTTTTGACGCTGCTGACTCTCCATACATGTCCCATCTCCCACGTGACTCATTACTATTCATGACTGACTCCCTGCTGATTGGTCCCTGCATCTGAATGCTGTGCAGTATGTTTCGGCAGTGCTGGGTGCCCCACATCCAGAACACACAAGTTCCATTAGACCAACTCTGCCAGGGTGAGAGCTAGAGATGGGGAAGACAGGGAATCACTTCTGCTTTAAGGGGGAAAAGGCAAAGGTGTCCCATAACCTATGCGGTCGCTGGGGAGTGAGGTGTCAGAGACCTCAGCTTCTCTAGGGGGCTAGCATATTGAGGGCGGCGTCCATCTCCTCTCTTTCGCCGCTTTACCTTTCCTAACCCTAAAGAGGGCATGTGCCCATTGACAGCCGGGTGAACTAGAGCACTGTACTGGGGGGAAGATGCACAAACGACCACCCATCCACCTGGTAACCCTGTTCAATGCTTCTTAACCTTAGCTTGGGGAAAGCGAGAGCTCTGATAACTAAACTGTCCCATTCTCATAGCCCGGTACTACTTTAGCGGAAGGGAAGTGCGTTCCCCTTTTGGCTTTGTCAGGTTCTCGTTCAATGTCAACAATGTTCCAGCAGTGTAGGCTGTGACTTTTTCTTCACACACTCTCACAGCAGCTATTGTTATCATTCTGTCATGAGGAAAAGTCGCGTTGCACTGCTGTTAAGCACCTGACAAGTCAGGCCTGGCGTGCCCAACTTTGGTGTAGGAGAGAACTGTCATCTTTTAGGTCTTTCTGAGAAAACACAAATTGCAGGAGAATGGACCGAGAAGGCAGAAAATAGACAAGAAAGAGGTAACTGAAAGGAATAAGATAGAAAAAAAGGATTTCTTAACACAACATTTTAAGAAGGTGGGGGCACTTTCTATACTGACGGGTCCTAGCATCGCACAGGGGAAGACTGTGACTTAGTATTAGGTTTAAGGTTTGGACATGGGGGTCAAAACTGATGAAATTTTGTTTACAAGCCCATGTTAAAAGTTATGCCATATATTGAAAGGGCATCACTTGTAACGCCTAAAAATCAAAGAATTACTTAGTTTCCTGTATTGTTGCCGTGGAAGCAATTCAATATGGCCGCCAAAATTAAATGTTTCAAACTCCAAAACCTTTTTATCTATGGCAAGTAGAAGTAGCCTGTTTCTACAGACATGTTTGACAATCTGAATTCTTTTAATTCACACAGAAAAAAACTCCATGATTATATTCAGCAATTTTTAATTCTTTAAAAAAAAAATTTGGCCACTTTTGGACCTGTGTCT
>CM060333.1:51009160-51011660 GCA_030674155.1 Stramonita haemastoma | reverse complement strand
TGTGTGTGTGGGCTGTGTGTGTGTGTGTGTGTGTGTGTGTCTGTGTCTGTGTCTGTGTCTGTGTCTGTGTCTCTGTGTGGGTGCATGTGCGCATGCGTGTGCGCGTGTGGGGTGGGAGGGGGGGGGGCAGTGCGTTAGAGGGGTAAGGATGGTGTGTGGGGGTGTGTGTGGGTGTGTGGGTGTGTGGTGTGTGGGTGTGTGTGTGTATGTGTGTACTAGTGAGATATAGATAGATAGATAGATAGATAGATAGATAATAGATAGATAGATAATAGATAGATAATAGATAGATAGATAGATAGATAATAGATAGATAGATAGATAATAGATAGATAGATAGATAGATTTTTTTTTTTAATTTTCCGTGGTTGTGTTTGTACAATTTGTACCCTACAGGAATTTCTCCCTTTCTGTATGATAAAGTATTCGTGTTCGCCAAACAAACATGTGGACTGGCCAAGACAGTCCTACAGGGAACACAGTACAAGGAGGGAAACAAAGAGACAGGCAGAGGAAACGATGGAAAGACAACATCAGAGAGTGGACTGTCCTTGAGTGAAACGGTTTGCTACGAAAAAAAAGAGGACCGCGGGGAGTGGAGGAAGCTGGTTGCAAAATCCTCAGTAGTGCCTTCATGGTCTACATGACTACGAGTAGGTGAAAGTGAAGGTGGTTTGTATTCGGAGGAGGAGAGGAAGAAGAAGAAGAAGAAGAAGAAGAAGAAGAAGAAGAAGAAGAAGAAGAAGAAGAAGAAGAAGAAGAAGAAAGAAAAAACAAAACAAAACAAGAAGCAACAACAACAACAACAAAAGGGACAGACGGATGAGATAGACAGAGACAAAGACAGCTAGAGAGGACATACAGAGATAGACAGACAGAGTCAGACAGACAGACGGACAGACAGACAGAGGCAGACTGACAGACAAAGAGACAGCATAAAAACAGACAGACAGAAAGACAGAGACAGAGAGAGAAAGACAGACAGAGACAGACAGACAGACAGACATACAGACAGATACAGATACAGACACAGAGACAGACAGATAGACAAACAGACATACACAGAGACAGACAGACACAGAACAGAGACAGACAGACAAACATACATATATACAGACAGACACACACCGACACAGACTCAAACAGAGACAGATAGATAGATCAGACAGACATACACACATACGTACAGATAGACAGACAGACAGAATCAGACAGACATAGAGGGCAATGGAGAAAGGACAGAGGCAGGTTCAGCAGGGAAGCCTCACCTATTATCTGGATCCTGGAGACAGGCAGGGACAGCGGCCGAGTGCAAAACCATGTTCGCTGCATCAGTGCTAGTGATCAATTAGCAGACAATTGTCCGTCCGCAGACACTGCATGTAGACCCTAGTGCCCACCCAATCCCATAATGAGAATAATAATCAGCTGTCTCAATGTCCACAACACAACACCCTATATTATTAGTAACATCATGAATATCCGCAACGTCCCGTTTATAAGTATAATTATGTTTGTCCGTCATGTTTGACGGGTTTTTTATTTTATTTATTTATTCTTATTTGTTACTACTTTATGTCACAGCAACTTTCTCTGCGTGACATTCGGGCTGCTCTCCCCGGGAAAAGCGGGCCGCAGCAAGTGTAGCGCCACCTATTATATGTGTTTTCTTTTTCCTGTCTGCAACTATATCTATTTCCCTAACAGAGTGACTTTTCTACAGAATTTTGCAAGAGACAACCCTCTTGTTGCCGTGGGTTCTTTTACATGGGCTAAGTGATAATGTGTAACACACGGGACCTCGGTTTATCGTCTCATCCGAAAGACTAGCACCCAGACCACCACTCGTGGTCTAATGGATGGGGGAAAGTTTTGGGCCCAAACGGGATTGAAACCACCGCACACTCCGACCCGACTTTCTAGGCAGGCGCGTTACCTCTAGACCACCGATCAATCTGACTGTATATTACTGTATCGTTTTTGCACTCGTCCTTTTTTCCCTCTGTCTTTTTGCATCCATTTCTAAGAAAGACCAAAAAGGGGAGGAAAGCTGAATGGAGTGAAGTAGAGCAACTCAACTCACTCAATTTAACTCAACTCAACTCTCTCCATCGCTGAGTCATTGGTAGGAGCTCCACGTAATGCCACCAGGATTGGTCCATCTCTCTCTGCCTCTGTGAGTTCTACCATCTCCTGCAGCCCTCTCAGAACACCGATCTCAGTTATGTTGATAAGTTAGGGTGTTTTGTTCTGCCTCTTTCACAAAATATATTCAGTTTACCCACTTCAGCTGTTCAGCTGCTATCCATTTCGTCCCAGCTAGTGCTATTTATAGCAGAAAGCGCATTTAGACTTGGTAATGGGAAGGGTTAATTTTAGCACTGGGCCCTGGACCCTTGTCTGAGTTATGCTGGATTTGTGCGCTGTGCTTTTCCTTCTGCCCTCAGCCTTACCTTGGGGAACTGTCTGAACTTACTGCATGCACTGCTCATCCCACAGT
>CM060333.1:50986660-51004160 GCA_030674155.1 Stramonita haemastoma | reverse complement strand
AAGCATTCACAAAATGAAATGTAATATCGTTAGAGTTTTCGTAAAACAAGCAGAAAAAAAACAACAACAACAAAGTCATAGGATAAAATGTAAAATCATATAATTTATGATATCATATATAAAGACAACAACAACAGTCAGAATGAAATGTAATATTGATGAAGTTTTCATAACGCAAGAGCATGAAAACCAACCAAAGTATTCACAGAATGAAATGTAATATTAATGGAGTTTTCATAACACACGCAGAAAAAAAGCAACAACCCACAACAATGGAGTCAGAACATGTGGAAAAGCGATGAAATATAACAGTGATGGAGAGTTGCTAACACGCTGACACCGGGACAAAGCAGATCTGAAGCTAATATTGAAACCATTAGACAGAACATGACGTATGATGACAGCTCGCAACTAGAGTATTGATGTGATATCAACCCCCTTTTGGTCACCTACATATTTCTGCATCTGCATAAACGCACTCATACCCTTGCATATGTGCGCGTGTGTGGACACACACATGCACGCACACGTGCGCGTGCATACACATACACATATGTGGCACGCACATGCGACTGAGCGGGAATTCTATGTGCATAATAATGCATATACATATGAGCTATGTATGCCTACGTACATAATGTTTATATTCACACACACATACATGCACACACAATCACGCAAGAACCCCCCCCCCCCCCCACACACACCACCACACACACACACACACACACGCGCGAACGCATGCACAGAGGAGAGGAGAGAGAGGTATGAAGAAGAAGAATGAATGAATGAATGAATGAGAAGCTGGCAAGAGAGATAGAAAGAGAATAGAAGAAGAAAAAAAGAAAGAAAAAAAAGAAAATGAATGACTTTGGATAAGAAAAGAAAGACTGAAAAAGAGGGGTAAAATAGCAATCAGACCAATAAGAAAAGAAAAACAAGAAAAGAAGAAAAGAAAAAAAAGAAGAAAATTGGAAGAATAGAAGAAACAAAAGAGAAAAAGAAAACAAAAAGAGTGGAAAGAAAAAAAAAAAGACGAAAGAAAGAAAAAAGAGAAAGAAAAGAAGAAGAGACAAAAATAAAAGAAGAAGAAAAGAGAGAAAGAAAGAAAAATAGAAGAAAGAAAAAAAAAGAAGAAAGAAGAAAAAGAAAGAAAAAAAAAAAAGAAAAAAAAGAGAGAAAGAAGAAATAAAAGAAAGATAGAAAAAGAAAGAAAGAAAGTAAAAAAAAGGAATAAAAAGAAAGAAAGAAGCCAAAACAAAAGAAAAAAGGCAGAATAACAGAAGGAAAGGCAAAAAGAAAGAAAGAAAGGGAAATAATGAAAGAAAAACAAGAAGAGAAAAGGAAAGAAGAAAGAAAAAAAAAAAAAAGAAGGAAATAAAGAAAGAAAAAGAGGAAAATACGAAAGAAAACGGAATAAAAAGAACGTAGGAAAAAAAGAAAAAGAAGAGAGAAAAAGACAAGACCAAAAAAAAAAGACATCAGATTTTAACAAAAACGTCACAGACTTGCTCGACTGCAATCCGATTAAAGGCCGATAACTCCTTCCTCCTCTCTTCTCTCCCTTACACACTTTATGCTGTCAAGACTGACAAAGAAGTGACGCTCACTTTTTTGCCTGCACACATTTCACACTTTTTGATGACGTAGATGACAAGGAAGTGACGTGATCGTTTTCGGCACCCACATTTTGAACTTTTCTTTCCGTCAACCAGTCCAGTGTAGTTGGTGCAAGTTCCATTAACATCAAGTTATTGATTGATATTGTGGATGGATGGATGGATTGATTGATTGATTAATGATTGATTGATTATGGCTGCTTATTTGTTCTTTGCTTCCCCCCCCCCCCCCACCCCCCCCGTTTTTTTTTGTTTTGTTTTTTGTTCGCTCGTTTGTCAGTTTATTCATTTGTTAGTCCTATTTATGGTTTGGTCGATAGTTTGTTAAAGCGAAGGAAGGTGGCAGGATGGTTAAGACGTTCGCCTGCCAATATGTAAACCGTGAAAGGTTCTGGGTTCTACCCAGCCTGACCTTTCTTCCCAGTTTGACGAAAAAAAATCGAACTGAATGTCAAAGTCATTCGGATGAGACTATAAACCGAGGCCCCGTGTTACGAACGCACGCAGAACATCTTTCGCATACGTTAAAACCCCATTCCGCCTTTCGGACGAGCAGGCCATCGTGTGCCGGTAGGAGCGGATGACAAAATTAGAAAAATCAGCATGCACACAGGTGTTCGTGTTTAGACACCATCCCTCAGGGAAAAAAGAATAATGGGTAGGCGCTGCACTTGTGGCGACGCGCTCTCCCTGGGGAGAGCAGCCCGAATTTCACGCAGAGAAATCTGCTGTGACATAAAGTGGTATACAATAAAATAAATAAAAGTTAGTTACTTGATTATAGAGGTGTTTAATTTCTTGCTTCCTTTTCTTTTTAAATTACAAGTTTACTTACTTGCTAACGATTTAGTCAAACTTTGTTAGTTTTTCAGTCAGTTTTCCAGCTTTCTTTCTTTTCTTTTCTTTATTCTTTTAAAGCGAGGATAATGGAATAAGCACTCGTGCTTTTTTTTCTTTTTTTTTACAAATGGTCCCCGTGTGCATGCGGTTTTGTAAATTTTGTTATCTGCTTGTTAGTAAGTGAGTTAGTTTATCAATTAATCAATTTATTAATTAATTTATATATTCATTTTTCTTTTATTTCAAAGATTATAATATACAGTCATCATACAGTCAGTCAGTCAGCTAATGAGTTATCTAGTAGTTATGTTAGTTAGTAGTTAGTTTTGTTTTAGTTGTTAGTTAGTTAGTTAGTTAGTTAGTGGTTGGTCTGTTAATTAGTCAGTAGTAAGTCAGTCAAGTCAGCTAGTTAGTTTATTGGCTAGTTAGTTAGTTAGCTAGTCAGTCAGTCAGTCAGTCAGTCAGTCAATCAGTCAGCTAGTTAAAATTAGTTGTTTGTTTGTTTGCTATTTAGCTAGTGAGTAAGTTAGTTGGGCACCAATGCACTAGTTAGGCATATGCTGTTGGTTTTGGTTTTGTAGAGTTTTTAAATTCAGGTATAGAAGAGGAAAAGTAGAAGGAAGGTTAAGACGTTCGCTGCCTAACAAGTAAATTATGAGGTTCTGGGTTCGATTCCCAGCCTTTCCCTTTCTTTCCAGTTGTGCCTACTCTTCCCAAAAGAGCGGAACAGGTTTTAACGTATGCGCAAGATGTTCACATATGAGTAACTACTTATACCTCCCATGCTCTATCTCTCTATCTATCCTCCAAAGACTTTACAACCAGTTTCCTTTATTACTCTCTCTGTTCTGCCTTTCTCAGGGTTTTGTTGAGTTCTAGTCCTGTCCATTTGCTGATGTTGTCCTCCCATCTCTTCCTCTTTTTCTTTCTCCCTAGACAGTGCCTTGCAGGATTGTTTTTACAAGTCCTTTTGATCTCATGACATGCCCATACCATTTTAAGTGTACGCTTTTTTACGATTGTTAGACTGTTTTCATAGGGCCCAATAGTTTGCTGGATTCTGTTCTGCACGTCATCTTTGCTTATGTGATCTCTGTAAGAGACGCCAAGGAGTCTACAGAAGCATCTCATCTCTTCCGCCTGTACTCTTCTCTCCAAATCAGCAGTCATGGTCCACGATTCACAGGCATACTGGAATATGGATACGACAAGGGAGCGCATTAGTCCGATCTTGGATTTGCGTGAGATATTTTTATCTTTCCAGATGGTGCTCAGTTTTGACAGTGTTGTTATTGTCTGTGCAATCCTGCATACTACATCTGGCTTAGACCCCTTGTCTGATGCAACAGCTCCCAAGTACTTGAAGCTTTGAACTGTTTCCAGCTTCTGGTTGTTTGCTTTATTGTTGTTTTAGTCGAATTATAGTCCTTTCCATATTTCTCCGATATCAGGACTATAATTTGACTAAAACAACAAACAAACAAACAACCAAAAGCTGGAAACAGTTATTGACCCTGATATCAGTGCTGATGCCCTTGGTGTTATTGGTCATCATTTTGGTCTCCTCTGCACTGATTTCCATGCCATATGTTTTAGAGGCCTTGTTCAGGTGTTCCCTTAGGCTGGCAAGCTCTTGTTCTGATCCCGCTAGTCCGCCAATGTCATCTGCAAAGAGGAGGTTTGTGATCGTTCTGCCACCAATGCTGACTGATCCTTTATGGTGTTCCAGCGCATCAGCCATGATTCTCTCAGGGAAAATGTTGAAAAAAGTGGGTGGTAGTAGACAGCCCTGTCTTACTCTAACTGTTGTTCGAAACCACTCTCTAATATTGCTGTTGTAGTACACTGCACTGGTTGCCTTGCTGTACAGCTGTTTGACGACTCTGATCAGGTTTACATTGATGCTGTATACATTCATGGTTGCCCGCAAAGCTGCATGCCACACCCTGTCGAATGCCTTCTTAAAATCAATAAATACGTGGTAGAGGTCTTGTTGGTGTTGAAGGTACCTCTCAAAGAGTATTCTGAGGTTGACTATCTGATTTGTTGGGCTGTACCCTGATCTGAAACCTGCTTGTTCCTCAGCAATGAGGGTCTAGACTAATTCTGCTGTCCCATATTTTCACCCCGAACCACTTGCATACTCCTTCCTCCCACCCTCCATCAGTCTCAGTATAGGTCTCCAGTGACTTGCCTGTCTAGCTGTACACTGAGCTGCTAATCTATCACCCGTCCTCACCCTAAATGGCCACACAGGGCCGAGGGGACTGTTCAGACCATAGTCCCCTCCCTCTCCCCTCCCCCCATTTGTCATGGTAGGAACCCTGTTTTGACACCAGGGTATACAGGGGGTGTTCCCATATGGCCACAGCTGCAAAGAATCGATTCATGTTGTCTGCCTAGCTGACCCCTCCATACACATACACATGACCCGTGTTGTGAGGAAAGGCAGGGAAACACTATAGGGACAAAAATGTTGTGAGAAAAGAAGATAAACACTACAGGGACAAAGATGTTTTGGGAAAAGAAGATAAACACTATATAGGGACAAAGATGTTGTGGGAAAAGAAGATAAACACTGTAGAGACAAAGATGTTGTGAAGAAAGGAAGAAAAAAAAACACTATAGAGACAAAGATGTTGTGAGAAAAGAAGATAAACACTACAGGGACAAAAATGTTTTGGGAAAAGAAGATAAACACTATACAGGGACAAAGATGTTGTGGGAAAAGAAGACAAACACTGTAGAGACAAAGATGTTGTGAAGAAAGGAAGAAAAAAAACACTATAGAGACAAAGATGTTGTGAGAAAAGAAGATAAACACTACAGGGACAAAAATGTTTTGGGAAAAGAAGATAAACACTATATAGGGACAAAGATGTTGTGGGAAAAGAAGATAAACACTACTGGGACAAAAATGTTGTGAGAAAAGAAGATAAACACTACAGGGACAAAGATGTTTTGGGAAAAGAAGATAAACACTATATAGGGACAAAGATGTTGTGGGAAAAGAAGATAAACACTATAGAGACAAGGATGTTGTGGGAAAAGAAGATAAACACTATAGAGACAAGGATGTTGTGGGAAAAGAAGATAAACACTATAGAGACAAGGATGTTGTGGGAAAAGAAGATAAACACTATAGAGACAAGGATGTTGTGGGAAAAGAAGATAAACACTATAGAGACAAGGATGTTGTGGGAAAAGAAGATAAACACTATAGAGACAAGGATGTTGTGGGAAAAGAAGATAAACACTATAGAGACAAGGATGTTGTGGGAAAAGAAGATAAACACTATAGAGACAAGGATGTTGTGGGAAAAGAAGATAAACACTATATAGGGACAAAGATGTTGTGGGAAAAGAAGATAAACACTATAGGGACAAAGATGTTCTGAAGAATGAAAGGATAAATGACTACAGGGACACAGATTTGAATGAAGGGAAAGACTATAGGGGAAAGACGTTGTGAATAACAGCAGGAAAAGACTGCAGAGACAAAGGGTGCTGGAAAGTTATCAGCCCAACAGTAGAGACGCGGGAGGGGGTAGGAGATATTTTACTGTGCACTTGGATAAAAACCGATCTTAATGTTGATGAAAATGATGTTGTCTATGGGCAGAAAGGCTAGAAGGCAAAACAAATCCAGAAAGAATAAATAATATCACGAAAAAAAAAGAGACGGGGACAACGACAGAAACGAATCACTGAGTAATCAACAAAAAAAGAAAGCAAAAAAGAAGGAAAGAAAGAAAGAAACGTTTTTTATTTAAAAAGAATGAAAGAACAAAAAAATTTCGCGTGGATAAAGGAACAAAAGAAAGAAAATGAGAGAAAGAAAAGAATCTTTAAAAGATTAAAGAAGAAACAACTCCGAGGTCAAAATGCAGATACCTAAATAGTGCAGAGGGGGGAAAGGGGGGAGGGGGGGGGGAACGGTCGCATACAAAAGATTTCATTGGTGGTGAAAATCGAAGCTCTAGCTAAAGAACAAATAAAGAAAAAGAAACAACCTTTAAAGAAAAAAAAAATCATGACAAATGAGGTTTTTTACAGGAAAGGGGGTTGAGGGGGCTGACTTCAATCCCAGTACAGGGCAACAAATCCCTTCTCCACATCCATCCCCCCACCCCTCCATCCTCTCTCTCTCCTCCTCTCTCCTCCTCTCTCTCTCTCTCTCTCTCCTCTCTCTCTCTCTCTCTCTCTCTCTCTCTCTCTCTCTCTCTCTCTCTCTCTCTCTCTCTCTCTCTCTCTCTCTCTCTCTCTCTCTCTCTCTCTCTCTCTCTCTCTCTCTCTCCTCTCTCTCTCTCCTCTCTCTCTCTCTCTCTTCTCTCTCTCTTCTCTCTTCCCTGCACATTTTCCAATGACGAAGATGCCAAGAAAGGAACGTGCACTCTTTGCATACACATATTTCACACTTTCCGATGACGAAGATGACAAGGAAGTGACGTGCACTTTTTGCATACACATATTTCACATGTTTTGATGACAAAGAAGACACAGAAGTGACGTGCACATTTTAGGGGTACACAAGTTCTGCACTGCCTCCAAGTTGTTTGGTCACTTCGGCTCTTTATTTTATGTATTTTCCTTTTTCTTGAGTTCGTTTTTCTTCGTTTCCCTTCTGTTTGTCTGTCTGTCTATCTTTCTGTCTGTCTGTCTTTCTACCTGTCTATCTGTCTGTCTATCTGTCTGCCTCTCTATCTGTTTTTTGTGTCTTGCTGTTGGTGTCTGTCTGTCTGTCTCTCTGTCGGTCTATCTGTATATCTGTCTGTTTTGCTGTCGGTCTATCTGTCTGTGTGTCTGTCTTCTCTGTATATCTATCTGTCTGTCTCTCTGTCTTCTCTGTATATCTGTCTGTCTCTCTGTCCTGTCTGTCTGACAATCAGTTCATTTTCCCCACTTCAGTTTTATTGTACAATTTTTCTTTCTTTGTGTCTTTCTTTTCTTTCTTTGTCTTTTTATTTTCTTTCTTGTTTTCTTCCATTTTTCCTTTCTTCCTTCCAGTCAGTCAAGTTCAGTCAGTTTGGCTCTATCATACTGCATCATTTTTTTTTCTTTCTGTCCTTTCTTTATTTCATTCTTTCTTTTCTTTTTTTTCTATTGTTCCCTTCGTTTCTAGTCTCTTTTCTTTTTCTGTACTTTATTTTTTCCCCTTTCTTCTTCCCTGTCTGTTTATTTCGTTTTATTCATGTGTTCTCTTTTGTAAGCAAGTCAATATAGAACAGTTTATTGGTGATATTCAGTTCACTTCTAAAACTTCAGAAACTATGTTTCTATTCGGATTCAGTCGGATGAGACTATAAACCGACGCCCCGTGTGCGAACGCACGTAGAACATCTTGGGCTCACGTTAAAACCCCGTTCCGCCTTTCGGAAGAGCAGGCCATTGTGTGCCGATAGGAGCGGATGACAAAATTATATTTTAAGAAAACCAGCATGCACACAGGTGTCGTGTTTAGACACCACCCCTGAGGAAAAATCGGGGAGTTGGAGTCCCCAGGGCGGCTTGGGGCTGTATGTATATATAATTATTATAAAAAAAAAATAATGGGTAGGCGCTGCAATTGTGGCGACGCGCTCTCCCCGGGGAGAACAGCCCGAGTTTCACGCAGAGAAATCTGCTGACATAAAGTGGTATAAGATAAAAGAAAAGAAAAGAATATTTGTTAAGTATAACGAAAATGTGAAACACAAATATTTATACCTCAATATTCATAGTACAGTAGTGGGTATGTACGTATTTATTTTTTTGTTTTATTTATTTATTTATTTATTTATTTATTTATTTATTTATTTATCATTTATTTATTTATTTATTTATCTATTTATCTATTTATCTATTTATTTATTATTTCATATCGAGGATAATGGAATAAGCACTCGTGCGCCTTCTACATCCAGTCCCAGTGTGTATGCAGTTTTGTAACTCTTGTCATCTGTTCTCACCGGCACACGATGGCCTACTCTTACGAAAAAATGTATGTGTGTGCGTGCGCGCGGCACGCGTGTGTGTGTGTGAAGTGATATGAGTGAGTGATGAATGAGTATGTATGTGCGTGTGTGAGTGCGTGCATGCATGCGTGAGTGTATGTATGTGTATGAGTGTGCATGTATGTGTGCGTATATTTGTGTATGTGTGTGTGTGTGCGTGTATACTTATGCATACAGGCATCTCCAGAAACCATGAACTTCTATGTTTCTGTCTTCCTGTGGGCAATGCATGAAATACACGTCAATAGATATGAACCTGAGACCATATAAATACACACTTCGCTACATCACCGTGAGTCTACACCAATACACTACACAATGTACAGCCCCCAACCACCCCCCCCCCTCCCTTCCCTCCAGCATTCCCCAAGATTGGTTCTTTGTAAGACCGGCCTAGACTGTCCTACAGGGATCAGTACAAGGAGGGAGACGAAGAGACAGATAGAGGAAACAATAGACAACATCAGAGAGGGGACTGGCCTTGAGGTGAACGGTTTGCTACGAAAAGCTGAGGACTGCGGGGAGTGGAGGAAGCTGGTTGCAAAATCTTCAGTGATGCCCCCACGGTACAGGTGATAACGGGATCGGTGAAGAATTGGAGAAGAAGACTACAAGACCAATAAGACACAAGATTGATTGATTGATTGATTATTTATTTATTCATTTATTTATTATTTATTTATTATCTCTTTACTTTTCTTCTTTTCTTTCTCTTTCTTTCTCTCTCTTTTTTCTTTCTTTCTTTTCTTCTCTTCTCTTTCTTTCTTCTTTCTTTCTTTCTTTCTTCATTTATTATTATTTTATATCAAAGATTAACGGTGTAGCCCCCCTACCCCCACCCCCACCCACCCCATCACTACCACCATCACTCCTAACCCCCTTCCCTACAAGTGGTTTGCACGGGTCGGAGAGGGGAGAGGGAGTACCGGGTTTTCACTCAGCCATCTATGTACACTTCTCCCCCTTCTCACGCCCCCCCCCCCCCCCAACCAACCCCCTTATCAACCCTACCGCACCCCTAGTGGTCACGCGAGGCCCAGTGGACTGCTGTGACCAGGTCGGGCCATTTGTCACGGTGAGAAGGCTGTTGTGACACTAAGGTCCGCAGAGAGGTTTTCTCTGAACATGACCACAGCTGTCTGCCGGCAATGGATAGCTCTGTTTCTTGCTTGTCTGTCTGTCTGTTTGTCTGTACCCCTGTCTGCCTGTCTGTCTGTGTGTCTGTCTGACTGTCTGTCTGCCTGCCTGTCTGTCTGTCGCCTGTCTGTCTATATGCCTGTCTGTCTGCCTGTCCGTATGCCTGTCTGTATGTCTGCATGGCTGTCTGTCTACGTCTGTCTGTATGCCTGTCTATACGTCTGTTTGGCTGGCTGTCTACCTGTCTGTCTGTCTCTCTGTCTGTTTGCCTGTCTGTCTCTCTCTCTGTTTGTTTGTCTGTCTGTATCCCTGTCTGTCTGTCTCTGTCTGTCTGTATGTCTGCCTGTCTGCCTGCCTGTCTGTCTCTGTCTGTCTGTCAGTCTGTATCCCTGTCTGTCTGTCTGTCTCCTAGACATTGTGATATGTTTAGATGAAAGAAAGGCAGAGAAGGGAGGTGTGTAGATACAGGGATGGTGTACAGTACAGTTGTGTGTCAGTGCAAATGGAGGGAGGTCAGGCGATATCGATATACACTCTTGGTCAGAAAGACATTATTGACCATCTCTCTCTCTCTCTCTCTCTCTTCTCTCTCTCCATCTCTCTCATCTCTCTCTCTCTCTCTCTCTCTTCTTCTCTCTCTCTCTCCTCCTCCTCTCATCTCTCTCCTCTCTCCCTCTCTCTCTCCCCTCCTCCCTCTCCTCTCCTCCAGAAAATATGTATGCTTACTTCTCTTTACCCTATATCTTTTTCCTCTCTCTCCGTTCTCCGTTCTCTCGTCTTCTCTCGTCTCGCTCTCTTCTCTGTCTCTTCTCTTCCTTCCTCTCTCTCTCTCTCTCCTTCTCTCTCTCTCTCTCTTTTTCTCCCTTCCCCACTTACATGACAACAGAAAATGTGCAATGTTTGTCTACACATTTTTTAGCTTTCCTCCAGTCAGTTAATCCAGTTGTTAGTTTAGATATTCTCCTTTCTTCTATTCCTTCTTATGCTTTCAATCCTGTATTCCTATTTGCGTGAATATTGTTTATTTGATGTCTCTCCTTGTCAGCTTTGATTAAAAACGAAAGAAAGGTAAACGTTAAAAACAGCTGGTGGAAGAAAATGCCTAACCAGCAGTGAAGTGTTGAATACATGTAATGGCTCTGTCTGTCTGTCTGTCTGTCTGTCTGTCTGTCTGTCTGTCTGTCTGTCTGTCTGTCTGTCTGTCTGTCTGTCTCTCTCTCTCTCTCTCTCTCTCTCTCCTCTCCTCCTCTCTCTCTCTCTCTCTCTCTCTCTCCCCTCTCTCTCCCTCTCCTCTCTCTCTCTCTCTCTCTCTCCCCTCTCTCTCTCTCTCTCTCTCTCTCTCTCTCTCTCTCTCTCTCTTCTCCTCTCTCTCTCTCTCTCTCTCTCAACCTACTCCACCCTAACCAATCAGGATTCAGACAAAATCACTCGTGTCATACTGCACTGACTATCTCATAGACAATTGGCTAACAAACATTAATGAAAATAAATTTTGTGGAGTATTATTTGTAGATTTCAAAAAAGCATTTGATACAATTGACCACACACTTCTCATCAGAAAGCTAGACCTGTACAATATATCGTCAAATAGTCTAGAACTACTTGCTTCTTATCTCAAGAACAGACAACAGTGTGTTTCAACAACTACATCCACATCCAATCTAAAACCCATTCATTATGGAGTACCACAGGGATCTATACTAGGACCAATTCTCTTTTCTTTATACATAAATGACCTTCCTCTACATATTGCATCCAAATGTGAACTATTTGCTGATGACACAACCATACATACAAGCCATAATGACATTGACTCTCTTGCAACCATATTACAACAAAGCTGCAATGATCTTGTCAAATGGACAGATCTGAACCACATGTCTATTCACCCCCAAAAAACAAAATGCATGCTTATCACCACCAGACAAAAGCGACAAAATTTACCTCATAATCAGTTTCCAATACATATAAAAAGGAAGCAATCGAACAAACCTCTCATCACAAAGTTCTAGGAGTGACAATTGATGAAAATCTCAGCTGGTTCTACCACATATCTCACCTATGCAAATACTTGTCCCAAAGAGTTTACCAGTTGACTAAAATTAAACACTTCCTTGACTACCATTCAAGGAAATTATTCTTTCAAGCTTATATACAGTCCTCAATAGACTATGCCTCAACCCTATGGGATTCTGCCAGTGCAAACACTATGAAACCCTTATCAAGTCTGTATAAACGTGCTCTCAAACTTATCCTCCTGAAGAAAACAACATTACTTGACGTGGATTATACTCAGTTAAGTATTCTCCCCCTACAACAAAGACTAAAATATAACAAGGGCATCCTGATGTTTAAGATAATGGCAGGAGCTGTCCCCACATCCTTAAGAGATAAGTTCCCAATGAATCGTTCCAGAAATACTGAAAAGCCAAGTATCCCAATCCCAAGAATAGACTTGTTCAAGTCCAGTTTACTATACTCAGGCCCTGTACTGTGGAACTCCCTTCCCGATTCAATTAAACAGCACCAATCATTATCGACCTTCAAAAATCACCTAATGCACTTGATGCATCAAAACTAATGAACCAGTACTCATCCTGTTGGATATATATAATTCCCCCCTTTCTCTCTCTTCTTCTGTGTGTGTGTGTGTGTGTGTGTGTGTGTGTGTGTGTGTGTGTGTGTGTGTGTGTGTGTGTGTGTGTGTGTGTGTGTTTAAATGTTTTTATATGTATCTTATCTTTGTGCACTTGTAACTGATTTCAAAGAGTAAATTTTTAATATTTTATTTTCATGTCACATTTATCATATGATATATTCTCTATATATGCATAAGTAAAAGATAGGGGATGTTAAGTGATGATATTATTGGCCAGTTGAAAATTGTGCGCAACACTACCTGGCTAAAAATGTACTGTGTACCTCTCTCTCTCTCTCTCTCTCTCTCTCTCTCTCCTCTCTCCTCTCTCACTCTCTCTCTCTCTCTCTCTCTCTCTCTCCTCTCTCTCTCTCTCTCATCCTCTCTCTCTCTCTCCTCTCTCTCTCTCTCTCTCTCTCTCTCTCTTGTTACCTAAACATGTTATCATCCATACTGAGAAATACTTATTCACTTTTTGTACTATTTAATAATCACGTGTTGAATGCAGTTGATTTTGTATAATTTTTAATTCTCAAGTAAGCTGAATAATTATGTTCATTATGATTACAAAATGGTTATGAACGTGATTTTTATGACCATAAATACATAATCATAAGATTCAGGTATTAGAATATGTATGTTTTAATATATATGCCTAACAGCGGATGGATTCCTCTTGTGTTCCGTTACATGACTTGATTAAAATTAGGCATATACTTCCTTTAAAATGAAGTTTATTGATGACATGAGCGCGAACTTGTGTGTGTGTGTGTGTATGTGTGGTGTGTGTGTGTGTGTGTGTGTGTGTGTGTGTGTGTGTGTATGTGTGCGTGCGTGTGTGTCTGTGTGTGTGGTGTGTGTGTGTGTTGTGTGTGTGTGTGTGTGTGTGGAGCAGATGACAGGCAGCAGGCTGCGGGTCATGTTTGCAAATTGCTGTGTGATTCAACGAGGGGGACTTTGCCAGCTGCCATGGTGCAGTGGTTCACACCTCAGTTTTCTATCAGGAGGTCTCAGGTTCAATCCCCATGGAATTTAGAGGGTTTTGCTTAGCTTTGGTTTTTGAGATTAGTTTGGTTTTTGTTTTTCGTGTGCGTGTTTGGAGGTTTTTTTGTTTCTTAGAGAGGAAGGGATAGCTCAGTGGTCAGAGCACTCGCTTTCCTTAAGCCAATGTTAAGCAGCATCGAGCGTGGTAACCAAGTGGATGGGTGACCGTATGGGCCCTTGGCTTCTGTACAGTTCTCTAGTTTACCCAGCTGTAAATGAGTACATGCTTTCTTTAGGGTCAGGGAAGGTAAAGCAGCAAGGGAGAGGAGATGGGCGCCGCTCTCAATATGCTGGCCCCGGGAGAAGCTGACTTCTCTGATGCCTTGATCTTCTACGACCACAAAGGTTATGGGACACCTTTACCTTTACTGCGGCCATTCCGTCATCTTCATAACATCATCCTTCTCTGTTGACCATCTTCACCTTCTTTACCTACCCCGTAGTCTAGAAGACCGTTGGGGCACCGTTAGGGTTTGTACCCACCTTCCCCCATTTTTTCGCGGTTTTCAGCTTTCTGTTGCAAAGTGTTCCGCTCACCGTTCAGCATTCTGCAGTAAAAGAACTTTGTTTTGAATCTGATGCTTTCTGGTGTTCTGATTGTTTCGTGATGGCTTGAATATTTTATTTCCTGTGCATTTCACTGGCTGAAGTTGAGTTAAGTGCCAGAGTCTTCTGAGTCTGCAGATTTGTGAGAGACATTGTTGGTGGGATTTGTTGTGGGTCGTTGCTAGAAGTGAAGTTTCATCATCATCGTCAACATCGTCGTCGTCATCATCATCATCATCATCATCATCATCATCATCATCATCATCATCATCATCATCATCATCATCTCTTCTTCTTGTTCTTCTTCTTGTTCTTCTTCTTGTTCTTCTTCTTGTTCTTCTTCTTCTTCTTCTTCTTCTTTCTTCTTTCTTCTTCTTCTTCTCTTCTTCTTCTTCTTCTTCTTCTTCTTCTAACAGTAAAAATACTAGATAAATAAAATCAACAACATTGTGATGTAACGCCCAAACATAACATTTTTCAAATCACGTTCAAGAGAGAGAGGGGTAAATAGAGAGAGACAGAGAGAGTGATAGATAGCCAGAGGGAGATCAAATTAAATCAAATCAAAATTTAATTTCCATATTGTACATTGAGTAAGCAATAAGTCTGCTTTTTTTTGAGAGAGAGAGAGAGAGAGAGAGAGAGAGAGAGAGAGAGAGAGAGAGAGAGAGAGAGAGAGAAGAGAGAGAAGAGAGAGAGAGAGAGAGAGAGAGAGAGAAGAGAAAAGACAGAAGACAGAAGAGACAGAAAGACAGACAGAGAACAGAGAGAGACAAGAAAGAAAGAGAGAGAGACAAGAGAGAGAGAAACAGAGAGAGAGAAAGAGAGAAGAGACAGAGAGACAGAGACAGACAGACAGACAGAAAGACAGACAGACAGACAGACAGACAGACAGACAGACAGACAGACAGACAGACAGACAGACAGCCAGCCAGACAGACAGACAGACAGACAACATGACAACAGAGAGTCACTATTGATAAAGAGAGCATAATATATAAAAGAAAATACAGCAGCACGAACCTGATACAAGAAAAAAAAACACTTTGTTATTCAACATTCTGTTTCAATTGCCCCAACACCCACTTCTTGCTCTGTAAGGTGACCCACGTGTGCCAATAATTACAATGTTCTCTCCTGTGACACTGAAAAATAGATGGCTGCAACGTCACTCAAACTGGCACCAGCTGTGGCCTGATTCCCTGTCTGTCGGTCTCTGTGTCAGTGTCTGTCTGTCTGTCTCTGTCTGTCTGTCTGTCTGTCTGTCTGTCTGTCTGTCTCTGTCTGTCTGTCTGTCTGTCTGTCTGTCTGTCTGTCTGTCGTCTGTCTGTCTGTCTGTCTGTCTGTCTGTCTGTCTCTCTCTCTCTCTCCTCTCTTCTCTCTCTCTCTCTCTCTCTCTCTCTCTCTCTCTTCTCTCTTTCTCTCTCTCTCTTCCTCTCTCTCTCTCTCTCCTCTCTCTCTCTCTCTCTCTCTCTCTCTCTCTCCTCTCTCTCTCATCTCTCTCCCCTCTCTCTCTCCTCTCTCTCTTGAACATGACTTGAAAAATGTTATGTTTGGGCGTTTATATCACAATTTTGTTGATCTTACTTATCTAGTTTTTTTGCTGCTAGTTTTTTTGGGGGTTAGTTTTTTTTTTCTTAAAGTGGGGATTATGCGTTTGTATAATCTGTCTCCTTCTTTCAAATTATACGTCGAGCTTTTATTGTTGGTGATTGATGGCGCTTTTGTTTTCTTTTGTTTTATTTTTGTTGTTGGGTTCTTCTTGTTCTTGTTCTTGTTCTTGTTCTTGTTCTTCTTTTTCTTCTTCTTCTTCTTCTTCTTCTTCTTCTTCTTCTTCTTTCTTCTTCTTCTTCTTCTCTTCTTCTTCTTCTCCTTCTCCTTCTTCTTCTTCTTCTTCCTCTTCTTCTTCTTCTTCTTTGTGCGGAGGTGCTATTCCCTAATTAGGGCAAGGGCCGGATGAAAAATAGTATGTGAATGCTTACTCTGTTACCCTTGGAAAATAAAGATTATTCGTTTTTTCTCTCTCTCTCACACTCACTCTCTCTCTCTCCTCTCTCTCTCCTCTCTCTCTCTCCTCCTCTCTCTCTCCTCTCTCCTCCTCTCTCTCTCCTCTCTTCTCTCTCCTCCTCTCTCTCTCTCTCTCTTCTCTTCTCTCCTCTCTCTGTGATGTATCCCTGAAAAGGGCGGGGACTGGATGTAAAAAAGCACACGAGTGCTTATCTATTATCCTCGAATAAAATACTTTGCCTTGCCTTGCCTTGCCTTTGCCTTGCCTTGCCTTGCCTTGCCTTGCCTTGCCTTCTTCTCTCTCTCTCTCTCTCTCTTCCTCTCTCCTCTCCTCTCTCTCCTCTCTCTCCTCTCTCTCTCTCTCTCTCTCTCTCTCTCTCTCTCTCTCTCTCTCTCTCTCTCCTTCTCTCTCCTGACAAACATGAAAGACTCTTTCAATCAAAGTCAGACACGTGAGTGACTTGGCAGCTTGCCCTTTGATCCTTTTGTCCTTCTCCTCCTCCTCCTCCTCCTCCTCATGGTCACTGACAACTTCCATCTGACATGACGACATGATTTGTCTTCTTTTCTCTTTCCCCTATCATCCACAATGGCAAATTCAATGTGACATGATTTGTATTTCCCTCATTATCCACGATGATAAACTCAATCTGACGTGATTTGTCTTTTTTATCTCTTTCTCTTTTATCATTCACAATGACAAATTCAGCCTGACATCATTTGTCTGTCTTCTCTTTCCCCAATCAACAACGATGACATATTCAATCTCACGGCATTTGTCTTTATTTTCTTTCTTCAATCAACAACGATGACGTCTTCAATTTGACGTGATTTGTCTTTCTTCTCGACAATGACGACAAATTCAAACAGATATGACGTGAATCTTGACCGGGATGCTATATTTTTTAATTTATTATTATTCTTTTTATTCATTTTTATTCTTTTATATCGAGGATAACGGGATAAGCACACATGAGCCTTTTTACATCCAGTCCCTGTGTGCATGCATTTGTGTAAATACTGTCATCTGTTCCCACCGGCACACAATGACCTACTCTTACGAAAAGCGGAACAGGATTTAACGTGTGCGATGTTCTGCAGGCGTTCGCACACGGGGCCTCGGGTTACAGTCTCATCCGAAAGACTTTTGGGGAGGGTGGAGTCAGCACTGATGTTAACTCCAGGGGGAAAATCCCCTCCAACGCCAGCTATATAGCTGGCGGGTGTCTCCATTCTCTGTGTCCCTAATGAAACACCACTCACACAGGAGACATGTTTATTCTCTTTCCTGTTATGGATGTTCCTTGAGCATCTTTTGTTGTAAAGTTTTCCACTCATTTCTTCCTGTAAATGTTCATGACATTTCAATTATGCCTTGCTGCGTGTTGCGACTTTTGGACAGTGAAAAGCAAAGAACGTTCATTTCGGTTTTTGAATTGGAGATTTCTTTTATACTCTCTCTCTCTCTCTCTCCTCTCTCTCTCTCTCTCTCTCTCTCTCTCTCTCTCCTCTCTCTCTCTCTCCTCTCTCTCTCTCTCTCTCCAGTTAGGATGACGCGTTTTGTTGAATGTATCCCGTTTTCTTCTTTTCAAATATTCGTTGAACTGCTGTTGGTGGTGATGCTGGTATGTAGGGGTAGGGAGGGGGTTTCTTAGCTTTATTCCCTGATCAGGGCA
>CM060333.1:50956660-50964160 GCA_030674155.1 Stramonita haemastoma | reverse complement strand
AGTCCCGTCGTCACCACTCGATGCTTTTATCGCTGACCGAGATGTTGGGTCCACGATAGCTCACGTAGATATTCTCACTAGTGTTGGGGGAGTCTGAAACAAAAACAAAGATTGGTGTGTGTGGTGTGGTGTGGTGTGTGTGTGGTGTGGTGTGGTGTGGTGTGGTGTGGTGTGGTATGGTTGGTGTGGTGTGGTGTGGTGTGGTATGGTATGGTGTAGCGTGGTGTGGTGTGGTGTGGTGTGGTGTGGTGTGTGTGGTGTGGCGTGGTGTGTGTGTGGTGTGGTGTGGTGTGAGGTGGTGTGGTGTGGTGTGGTGTGATGTGGTGTGTTGTGTGGTGTGGTGAGGTGTGTTGGTGTGTTGTATGGTATGGTATAGTATGGTTTGCTATGCTATGCTATGCTGTTGTATGGTATGGTATGCCATGCTTTAGTAATAATAGCAACAATGATATGTGGAATTTATATAGCGCTAAATCTTGCAAATCAAGCAAATCGAAGCGTTTGCATTCAAATCAGTTACACTCATGCAACCATTCATAATTAGAATTAACAAATTATATGTTTACACAAATGCAAACAAACAAACAAATAAACACACACACAAAACACACACACACACACACACACACACACACACACACACACCACGCACGCACGCACACACGCACGCACACACACAGACACACACATATGATAACGCAAGGTGATGGAGATGGAAAAGGCTAAATGAAAATAGAGACATCTTATGTGGGGTGTTATGATGGAGGAAGATCCTAGGTAGAAAATAAGTGTCATTAGATTGGATTTGAAAGTGTACGGTACGGTACGGTACGGTACGGTACGGTACGGTACGGTATGGTATGGTATGGTATGGTATGGCATGCTATAGTGTGGTGTGGTATGGTATGGTATAGTACGATATGGTATGACATGGTATGGGGTGTGCGTATGTGTGCACGCGCGCGCGTGTTTGTGTGCATATATGTTAAATCAGACAGTGTGACACACACACGATCAGAGAGATAAACGTACTGTAAGTCAAACAAGCTGATAGAGAAGAAGAATAGTCCAACAAACCCAATAAAACAACACAATTTTCTCTCCTCAGACACTCATGACAAGACACAGAAAGCACGATGGACAACAGCTATCAAATATTATTTTTTAAAAAGCCATTAATTACGCAGACAGAAACAGACAGATGGAGAGACAGAAAAAACAGACAGACATACAGACAGGTAGACAGACAGACAGGTAGACGGAAGGACGGACAGACAGACAGACAATCAGACAGGCAGACTCACAGGCAGGCAGGCAGGCAGGAAGACAGACAGACAGACAAACAGACAGGCAGGCAGGCAGGCAGGCAGGCAGGCAGGCAGGCAGACAGGCAGACAGACAGACGGACAGACAGACAGACAGACAGGCAGATGTTGAATCCAAGAGACTAGTAAGTAAGGAGCGCACATCAATCACATTCTGTGAACAACGTTCCATTTCCTCTGACAGCTTCAAAGAGATGCCATGGAAAAAATATTGTGATAATAATAACGATAATAGAGAAAATGTCAAAGAGAGCAATTCTACACTTACACACACACCGCACACGCGCGCGCGCGCACGCACGCACACACACAACATAACATAACATAACATAACACAACACAGACAGGCACTCAGACATAGACAGACGCAAACACAGACACAGACACACACACACAGACACACACAGAAACACACACAGAAACACACACACACACACACACACACACACACATCAAGCACACACAGTCATAAACATACACACACATTAACACCAACACTAACACACATATTCACACACACACACTCATTCACACACACACACAGACACACAGACACAGACACAGACACAGACACAGACACACACACACACACACACACACACACACACACACCACACACACACACACACACAGTAACACACTAACACTAACAAACACTAACACGAACACACTAATACACACACACATAAACACACACACACACACATAGACAGACAGACAGACAGACAGACAGACAGACAGACAGACAGACAGACAGACAGACAGATAGACAGAAGGTAAAGCAGGCCTTGGTGTCTGTGTGGAGAGCGAGAACATCAGTCAGCCTTTAACAACAGCACATCTCCTTCCTCAGACACCTATGACAAGATAAGATATGATAACAAACGAGGGAGAGAGACAGAGAGATAATGTTAGACCACTAACCCTGCACACACACACACACGCGCGCGTACACACACGCGCGCGCACACACACACACACACAGAGAAACACTCACTCACACACACACACACACACACACACACACACACACACACACACACACATCCTCTCTCTCTCTCTCTCTCTCTCTCTCTCTCTCTCTCTCTCTCTCTCTCTCTCTCTCTCTCTCTCTCTCTCTCTCTCTCTCTCTCTCTCTCTCTCTCTCCTCTCCGGAGGGACGGATAGCCTAGTGGTCAGAACATTGCGCTGGCAATCTGACGACCCGGGTTCGATTCCGGTCGAGGAGATTTTTCTCCTGGAGTTAACATCAGTGCTGACTCCACTCTCCCCAAAGTCCTTCGGATGAGACTTTAAACCGAGGCCCCGTGTGCGAACACACGCAGAACATCTTACGCACACGTTAAATCCTGTTCCGCTTTTCGTAAGAGTAGGCCATCGTGTGCCGGTGGGAACAGATGACATTTACAAAACTGCATACACACGGGGACTGGATGTAAAAAAGCACAAAAGTGCTTATTCCATTATCCTCGATATAAAAGAATAAATCAAATCAAATCAAATCAAATCTCTCTGTCTCTCTCTCTCTGTCTCTCTGTCTGTCTGTCTGTCTGTCTGTCTGTCTGTCTGTCTGTCTGTCTGTCTGTCTGTCTGTCTGTCTGTCTCTCTCTCTCTCTCTCTCTCTCTCTCTCTCTCTCTCTCTCTCTCTCTCTCTCTCTCTCTCTCTCTCTCTCTCTCTCTCTCTCTCTCTCTCTCTCTCTCTCTCTCTCTCTCACACATCTCACACACACATCAGACACACACACACACACACACTACACACATACACAACACACCCACAGAACCCCCCCCCCCGCGCACACACACATCACAAACACACCCACAGAACCCCCCCCCCCCCCCACACCACACACACACAACCCTCCCCCTCCCCCTCCCCCCCCCCCCCACACACACCATTCGACAGTAAATCAAAAAGAACTAGTAAATACTAGGGGAAGTACAATCATCATCAATCACATTTTAAACAAGGGCACTTCGTCTCCCTAAGACAAGTATGACAAGATAAGGAAAGGAACCATAGAGACAAGGAAGGAGGATATAAAGTCTGGAACAACTGATTCTACACACCTAGCCAGCCCAATAAATTTTACTGTCCGAAGAAAATCATCATGAGCAGCAAGAATTACCTGCGTGAGAAAGAGAAGAGGAGAAAGAAAGAGCAGAATAGTGAGAAAGATTGAAAAACAAAAACCCAACCAACAAGATTGAAAAGAAGAAGAAAGCAAAGAAGAAGAAAAATGCAAAGAATAATAAGAATATGAATATGAAGACAAAGAAGAAGAATGGAAAGAAGAAGAATGCAACGAAGAAGAATGTAAAGAAGTAGAATGCAAAGAAGAAGAATGCAAAGAAGAAGAATGCAAAGAAGAAGAATGCAAAGAAGATGAAGAAGAATGCAAAGAATGCAAATAATGCAAAGAATGCAAAGAAGAAGAAGAATGCAAAGAAGAAGAGTAACAAGAACAAGAAGAACAAAAACAGCAAGAAGAGAAATAGGGAGAAGATTAAGAGTAAGATAAAGAACATAAAAACAATATATACGCGCACAAACACACACATATATACACGCATACACGTGCGCGCGCGCACTTACACACTTTCGCACGCACATATGCACTTACGCACACACACACACACACACACACACACACACACACACACACACACACACATATATACACACACATACACGTGCGCGCGCTCACTTATGCACTTACGCACGCACACACGCACACACATATACACACATACACGTGCGCGCGCGCACTTATACACTTACGCACGCACACAAACACGCATGCACACACACACACAAACACATACACATACACACACATACACACACATACACACACACACACAAACACAAACACACACACACACACGCATACACGCATGATATGATTTTTTTTCTTAGATGGATGGCTTGATGGAAAAAAAAGCAATTACACTGCTTATTCAATGTACCATCTTGAAATAAAAGTTTGACTTGACTTAACTTGACTTGGTATGCGCACTCGGACACACACGTACACGTGCGTACGTATGCACAACACGCACACAAGCACCGCTCCCTGACCCCCACCCTAACCCTTCTTCACCGTCCTCACACACACACACACACACACACACACACACACACACACACACACACACACACACACACACACACACACACACACACACACACACACACACACACAACACACACGTGAAAAGACACAGAAACAGACACAGAGCTAGAAAGAAAGAAAGAATGAATGAAAGAAAACGAAGAAAGAAAGGAGAAAAGAAAGACAGAAAAAGGAAAAGAAAGAAAAGAAAGGAAGGATGTAAGAAAAAAGAAAGAAAGAAATGAAGGAAGAGAGAGAGGGAGGGAGGAAGAAAGACAGTAAGAAAGCAAGAAAGAAAGAAAGAAAGAAAGAAAGAAAGAAAGAAAGAAAGAAAGAAAGAAAGAAAGAAAGAAAGAAAGAAAGAAAATGAGAAGGAATGAAGGAAGGTGGGGAGGGAGGAAGAAAGACAGTAAGAAGAAAGAAAGAAAGAAAGAAAGAAAGAAAGAAAGAAAAGAAAGAAAGAAAGAAAAGAAAGAAAGAAAGGAATGAAGGAAGGTGGGGAGGAAGGAAGGTGGGGAGGGAGGAAGAAAGAAAGAAAGAAAGAAAGAAAGGAATGAAGGAAGGTGGGGAGGGAGGAAGAAAGAAAGAAAGAAAGAAAGAAAGAAAGGAATGAAGGAAGGTGGGGAGGGAGGAAGAAAGAAAGAAAGAAAGACAGAAAGACAGAAAGACAGAAGAGAAAGAAAGAAAGAAAGAAAGAAAGAAAGAAAGAAAGAAGAAAAAGAAAAGAAAGAAAGAAAGAAAGAAAGAAAGAAAGAAAGAAAGAAAGAAAGGAAGGAAGGAAGGAAGGAAGGTAGGGTGGGAGGATGAAAGACAGTAAGAAAGCAAAAAAAGAAAGTAAGAGACACACAAAAAAACTCATGTTGCAAATAAGATGAACAACGGTAACGGTCAAACAAAGTAACAAAATGAATAACAACCAACGTTAAAAAAAACCTTCCCCAATAACAGCAGTAACAACATCAACATCATCAAACAACAACAACAACAACAACAACAACAGAAACAGCAACAACAACAACAGTCATCATAATAATAATATACTGTTAACCCCAGCGCAGCTTCAAGGCCAATAACATCGATGGTCATAATCTACAGTAATCACCATTCCCATAATGAACACCAACCACAACTGAAATCAACACAGCCAGTATTAACGCCACCACCACCACTACAACACGACAAACACCACCACCACAACTACCCTATACACTACTACCAACAACAACACGAACAAGAACAACAACACATTTCAAATCAACTCCTAACAAACAAAACCCCTGCCCTCTCACCTCTCCGCATCCCTACCCCACTTCTCTCTCTACTCGCCGTGTGTGCGCAGCACTAACACCGCCGCTAGCAGCATCAGCAGCAGCAGCAACATCAGAAACCACTTTCACCACATCGCTGTATCTATCGCCCAGCAAAGGAGAAGCAATCTCCACAACGAACTACCAACAATGAGGATGGAGACACTGACCAAGAATGGAGTCCACGCCACACGCGCAGACACCACACACAAACACACGCTCCCACGCGCGCGTGCGCGCACGCACGCACATGCACCTACACACACACACGCTCGCGCGCGCGCGCGCGCGCGCGCGCGCGAGCATGCACCTACACACACGCATACACACACGCACGCACACACGCAAGAGACTGCCAATGACATAATACACAAGATCTTTACCGTGCATATGTTACTTTCTACTTGCTGAGGTATTAATAGAAGGGATTGGGGCACTAGCACCTCTGCACAATATAAGATAACCCAGAACACTATAAAACGAATCCATTAATTACCATTGTTATGCCTACATTCGCACCAGCGGCCTAGGACTTCAGAACAATAGAGGCTAGAACACTGTCGCTGTAATCACTCTGGCATTGTGTCCGACAAAAAATCAGTCAAAATATAAAATTAATAATTCTAAAAATCAGACTATGACAGAATAATTGCAAGCGACGCATTCTTTAAGACACTCACACCCTCTGTTAAACGCGGCGAAAGAAAAGAAATGGCGACGACGTTAATGGCCCCTCATGTGTGGATTGGGTTGATGGATGAAAACTGACAACATTGATCAACTGCCTTATTCTTGTATCACGTTTTGTCAAGACGTATTAACTTTGTCATCCATTGAGGGATGTTTTACAATATTTTCTTCTTCTTTGTCGAACACTCAAACAGCAACTACAATAATTGTGGTCTGTCATTTAAGTGAAAATGTGTTGCGCTAGCGCTGCCGTTAAGCGCCTGACAAGTCAGGCCCAACGCATCCGACTTCGGCATAATTTGGATTTTTTTTACAAAAAAGCAAAGAAGCGAAAGAAATTGTTATCCTGGCTGTATCAGGCACAGGCTGGTTTAAGCTGAATATCTGCCGTTAGGGCCACAGTAGCCTAGTGGCCAAAGCATGGGGCTCCTGATCTGAGGTCATACTGAGAGTCTGGAGTTCCAGTCCCCAATGTGGTGTTCGTTTCAAGAGATTGGTGGTTTTGTGGGAGTTGTTCTCTTTGATGGAAATTTCTTTTACTGGAGTTATTCCCTTTGAAAGATTTCTTTTTTACTGGAGTTATTCCCTTTGAAAGATTTCTTTATTTTTTTTAACTGAAGTTATTTATTTTGAAGGACTTTCTTCAGTTCTTACTGGCGTTATTCATTTTGAAAGATTTCTTTTTTACTGGCGTTATTCATTTTGAAGGATTTCTTTTTACTGGAGTTATTCCAACGATAATAGAATAAGCAGTGCTTTTCGACATCCAGTCCCGTGTGTATGCAGTATTGTGAATTTTGAATGGATTTGTTACTAGAGTTACTCCCTTTGAAGATTATTTTCACTGGACTTATTCAGATTGAAGGGATTTAGTTTTTAATGGAGAGTTTATTTCAAGGATTTTATTATTTTTTAGTGAAGCTATTCAATAGCAAGGAATATTTTTTACAAGGTTTATTCCCTTTGGAGGGATTTCTTTCACTGGAGTGATTTCATTTGAGGAGATTTTATTCCACTGGGGCTATTCCATAGAAAAGGACTTTAAAAAATTGGAATTGTTCT
>CM060333.1:50949160-50951660 GCA_030674155.1 Stramonita haemastoma | reverse complement strand
AAGACACAGAGAGAGACAGGAAGAGAGAGAGAGAGAGAACACTGAACACTGAACACTGAAATGATTTAATTGCACATCGGCCTTGGGCCACAATACAATATAGAAAAGAAAATATGAAAAATATCTGACATAACAGCACCTAACTGAATTATACAATCACTGGATAGCTTAAGCTTATGTACATTTCATACCTACTACAGTTCAAATCTTCAGGACAGTTGTCTAACCACAGTTTGCATTTCACTTTTACTGTAATGATCAGAATCAGAGACATTAGTATAAGGGGACAGATAAGGAAAAAAGGAAAAAAACAATCATGTCCTAGCACACATTCTTAATAATACGCGATACAGATAAAGGTGAAGATAGAGAGAGCGAGCGAGCGAGCGAGCGAGCGAGCGAGCGAGCGACGAGAGAGAGAGAGAGAGAGAGAGAGAGAGAGAGAGAGAGAGGAGAGAGAGAGAGAGAGGAGAGAGAGAGAGAGAGAGAGAGAGAGGAGAGAGTGAGAGGAACACTGAACACTGAACACTTTTAATATGTACATCGGCCTTAGGCCACAACACACGGAGCTTGGGGGGAATAAGGAAAACCAATAGATTGGTATGCAAAATGTGATCAAAAAAGAAAAAAAACAACAACAGAATCTTTGAGGCTAGTGATCGCAATGGCCATATTATCTAGAACAAGTTTAGAGTTTGATACACATTCATGTTACACTGCATCGCTATTTTAAGTAGCAGACACCCACCAGGTATCAATCCACATACAACATTTCAATACTTTTATACTTTCATACTTGTAAATACAAATCTTTAACACACCCATCATTAAAGAATATTCTGACATAACAATTCCTTCCTTTTATTAAAAGAATGAAAATATATCTGGACAGATAATGACTTCGTTCCTTACATGATGTTGTAAGTAAAACTGACAATGGTATGTTGCTACATTCAGTTAAAAACTTATCCCTTAAGTCTGAGTACATTGAACATTCGAACAAAAAATGGACTTCATTTTCAGATTTTGTTTTACAAAATGGACAGAAGTTTTCTTGATCACTAACACTATATCTACGAACGTTATCATTAATTGGTAAAACATTTAATCTAACTTATGTAATAGCAACTCGAAAACAGTAAGTATCAATAAAGTCGATGTATTTTTCTTTTCCGAAGATAGTTTTGAATGATCTATAATCTTCATACCTCCCTTTATCTCTTATGGTTCCATGCCACTCTTGTGTGAACATGTCTACTAATCTTTGCTTGAATATGCGTAAAAAAGCCTTTACATCACCGACTCCTTGTTGTAACCATACAATGTTAAATCCTGTTTCATATAGATTTTTTCTTATTTCTGATACCCAACATTTTTTTTTCCATTTTTATCTAATTCCAATAGCATTTGGTAGGCATTGTATGGCAATGAGAGAGAGAGAATGAACTTTTTTTTATTGAGGGAAAAGATTAAGCACAATGGTGGCTTGTTTTCATCCAGCCCTCTTAAAAATTAAAAACAAATAAATAAAGTGAATCAATCAACCAATCGATCCAATCGCATAATTCAAGTATGAAGCTATGAAAATCAAAATTTGGTGAATAAATCAACCAATCTTATGATTTGAGCATAAAGCTATAACATTAAAAATAATAATAAAAAAAACAAAAAACAAAAAACAAAAACAAAAAAACACCTAGTAAATCAATCAACCAACCGTTCTATTGAGAGAGAGAGAGAGAGAGAGAGAGAGAGAGAGAGAGAGAGAGAGAGAGAGAGAGAGAGAGAGAGAGAGAGAGAGAGACAGAGACAGAGACAGAGACAGAGACAGAGACAAAGACAGAGACAGACAGAGACAGACAGAGACAGACAGAGACAGACAGAGACAGACAGAGAGAGGCACAGAGAGAGACAGAGAGAGACAGAGAGAGAGAGAGACAAGGCAAGGCAAGGCAAGGCAAGGCAAAATTCTTTTATTCGAGGATAATAGATAAGCACTCATATGCTTTTTTACATCCAGTCCCCGCCCTTTTCAGGGATAACATCAAGGTAAAAAGATAGCCTCAACTAAACAAGAACAATTATAATGATCCAATTTCCAAGAGCAAGAAACCATACCAAGTATCAAACAAGAGAGAGAGAGAGAGAGAGAGAGAGAGAGAGAGAGAGAGAGAGAGAGAGAGAGAGAGAGAGAGAGAGAGAGAGGAGAGAGAGAGAGAGAGAGAGAGAGAGAGAGAGAGAGAGAGGAGAGAGGAGCTCACAATCTCGTCATAGCATTGGAAACTTTCGGTCAATGCCCTGAGACTGTTCAGAAAGGTACCCAAGGAGTATGTTCGGATCATGGCCATAGATCCTTGCTAAGCTGATCTTCTTTATTTTCCTCTATTTTTTTCGTCTGTCTCACAGCCAGCCCTCTTACTTCTTTTAGGTATCTATAGGAAGAGGTCAGATTTCGTTCCAAGGTTTCCTAAAAAATTAATTATCAGATTCAGTTCCAAGG
>CM060333.1:50941660-50944160 GCA_030674155.1 Stramonita haemastoma | reverse complement strand
GACGTGCATGTGTGTTAGAGAGGTGTGTATTGTTATGCAGGCCACATGACTACGCGGACTGGGGGACTGGGGATGAAAAGCTGCAGAAGCTATACAGTTTTGTCCTTTGACATACGCTCTGCCACAACTCATTGTGTGTGGTGGCAAATCATTTAAGCTCTTTCATTTTGTATCTGAGTCGTGTTTGTTCCTTTTCTATTAATACATATTGTATTCATTCTACTTACATTGTCTTTTCCCTTTCTACATTCTTCATTGGTTTTTGTGATCGTTTGTTTGTTTTTTTCTTCTTCATCTGTTTTAGGGATTTATGCATGCGTGAGGTTGTGAAAAGTCTGCCTGTGACGACAATTGAGACTTGTAAATTTATATGCCTGTGTATATGCGTTTGTCTGTGTTGGACAAGAAAGTAATATACCAATAATATGTCATATCATCCTAATGCACGAAAGTGGCTGACCAAATTTGGCTTTAAAGCAGGTTATCTCAATGCTTGTCACCTGCTTAACAAATTATCTGATATACCTCCCATCCTTTCCAATGCTGACAATTGTTTTCATGTCTTTTGTTTTTCAGAATCTCGTTTGTCTGATGTAGTTTCAAATGATACTGTTTCTATTCCAGGATTTAATACAATTAGAAGGGATGCAAAAGCAAGATTAGAAACAGGACTAATAGCATATGTGCATCAGTCTATAAACTACAAGCAGATTAGTAATTTTGATAAGTATGGAATTGAATGTGTATGGCTGCAAATCCATTTGAAAGGATCAAAACCAATGCTGGTTGGTTTCTTATACAGAAACCCAGATGAGCGCATAGAGTGGTTTGATCGTTTTGAACAAATGATGGACGACGTTTCGAGCCATTCAACTGAAATTATCTTGCTAGGTGATTTTAATATTGATTTATGTAAACCTCACAACAAATGGAAAAACCTATATGAATCATATAACCTTTCACAATTAATTAACACCCCAACAAGGAAAATGTTGTCTTCTGAAACATTAATCGATCATATCTATGTAACTAACCCAACTAACATAATAGAAACATCTGTGCCTGTGTTTGGACTTAGTGATCATTTTCCTGTTTGCTTAACCTGGTCCAAAAAGGGCGCCAAAATTCCCATATGTCGACACAAATGTGTTTCTTTCAGAAGTTATAAATCGTTTCATACTGAAGAGTTTCTGTCTGATTTATGTATGGCTAATTTTTCTGAGGTGTATCAACACAATAATCCAAATGAAGCTCTGGCTGTTTGGTACAAAACTTTTCTGTCTGTGTATGACAAGCACGCACCACCAAAAATAAAACGTGTTAAATTCAAAGAAAAACCACCTTGGCTAACTGACGAAATAAATGCAGCCATTTTAATCAGAGATTCCCTGCTACGATCAACAGGCAGAGATGAAAATTTCAAAAAGCAGCGAAACAAGATAACAGCAATGAAAAGAGCTGCAAAAAAGAAATATTTTAGTGATCTTATTTCATCGAAAAAGGATACCAAATCACTTTGGAAAGCAATAAACCAGCTGTCAGGTAAGCCATCTGTATCTCTTCCACCTTCTTGTAATTTATCAGCTGTAAGTATCAATAAATATTTCAGCACAGTAGGAGAAAAAGTTGTTCCTGTAGATTTTACAAAATGTAACAAATTACGTGCATTAAAAGATTTTTGTGATTCCCGAAAAATAACTTCTAAGTTGAAATTTGGGTTTATTGGTGTACATGAGGTATACAAAGAATTATGCTTATTAAAACAGTCAAAATCGCGGGGCTTCGATGACATTGACAGCAGAATTTTAAAGATTTCGGCACCCATAATTTCTGAACATATAACATATATTTATAATCTCTGTTTAGAAAAATCCTGCTTTCCTCAAGCATTTAAAGATGCTAAAGTAATACCACTCTACAAATCTGGTGACCCAAATGATCCGTCAAACTACAGACCTATTTCTATCCTGTCCACGTTGTCTAAGCCCCTTGAAAAACACCTTAAAAGTAACCTTCAATCTCACTTTATTAAGTATGATTTACTTCACCAAAATCAGAGTGGATTCAGAAAAAACCACTCCTGTCATACTCTACTAACAAATATCATTGAACAATGGCATGAAAACATCAATAACAATTTGTTATCAGGAGCCGTTTTTGTAGACTTTACAAAGGCATTTGACACAATTGATCATGATCTTCTCTTAAAAAAACTAGATATGTATGGCTTATGTCCCGAAGCAGTTGAACTTGTATCGTCCTTTCTGTGTAATAGGCAACAAGCAGTATATCAAGATTGTATTACCTCCACTTTTATGCCAATTAATCATGGAGTTCCACAGGGATCAGTTTTAGGTCCCATTTTATTTTCAGTTTATGTAAACGATCTTCCATTGAATATCTCCACTACGTGTGAACTATTTGCTGATGATACTACGATCCATAATAAAGGTAAGGATGCAAGTTCGCTTTGTTTTGAAATGCAAAAAGACATAGATAA
>CM060333.1:50926660-50936660 GCA_030674155.1 Stramonita haemastoma | reverse complement strand
CACACACACACACACAACACACACCCCACACACACACAACACACACACACACAACAAAGTTCTTTTTCATGAACCTTTTTTATAGTCTGCGATTCGTTTATGTTCGTTAGCTTTTTTTTCAGATGCCCTTTCCACACTGTGTGTTGTAGTAGTGGCAAATTCCCTTTCATTGTTTGCCGCTACTAATACGAATAGCAAACATCAAGAAAACAGAAACATAATTATATTTGATGTCTTCATGCAAAAAACAAAGTAGAATCCGCAGCCATTGATTGATTCGTTTCGTTTTTATTCTTTTTTTTTCGTTTACTTTGTCTTCTATCGCTCTCTTGATCAGTCCTTTATGTGTTTTTTTCTGTCTACTTACTACTGTATTCTTTGGCATCTCTTACAGAGACCACATAAGCAACGAAGGCGTGCATAACAGAATCAGGCAAACCATTGGTCCCTACGAAAATCTTCTATCAATCTTAAAGAAGCGAAATTAATGCGGGATGTACAAATCAATGCTTGCAAAACAATCGTGCAAGGCATGTCAGCGAAAAAAGAGGCAACAAGGAAGAGTTTGAGGACAAATCAGCGAACTGGACAGGCCTAGACTCAACGAAATTTTGAGAAAGGCAGAACAGAGAGAGGAAGAGGATGGGAACTGGTTGTCAAGTCTTCAGGGGTGCCCCACGGTCACCAAACTAAGAAATTTGATAGATAGATAGATAGTAGATAGTAGATAGATAGATAGAGTAGATAGATGTTGATAGATGCTTAGTGACGATGATAGAAGACAGACAGATAGATAGATAGATAGATAGATAGATAGATAGATAGATAGATAGATAGATAGATAGATAGATAGATAGATAGATAGATAGATAGATAGATAGATAGATAGATAGAGAGATAGAGAGATAGAGAGATAGATAGATGATAGATAGTGTTACACTAGCTCTGTGTATCACTGACCCTCCTTCCCCCGTGGGAATACTGGGGCCTTTCCCTATGAAAAGCATCCCCAGCTTCTGGAAACTCTGTGGTATAAATTCCCTCTTGTCTATCACTGTCCCTGTTTCTGCTGTGTTTCTTTTCTTCCTGCCACCTTCTTCTTGCCTATTTTCCGACCTTCTTGGTCTTTTTCCTGTTTTTCCTTGTTTTGGGTTGGGGGGTTTTCGTTGAAAGTCAAAGATAACAATTTCCCCTTGCGGAAATCAGATGCACAGAGCCTGGTTCGTCGCGCTTAACGGCAGCGTGACGCGTTTTGTCACATGTGACAAACAGCAATTGTTGCTGTCTGGGTGTTCAAAGAAGAAGAGAAGAAGAGAGAAGAAGAAGAAGAAGAGAGAAGAAGAAGAAGAAGAAGAAGAAGAAGAAGAAGAGAAGAGAGAAGAAGAGAAGAAGAAGAGAAGAAGAAGAAGAAGAAGAAGAAGAAGAAGAAAGAAGAAGAAGAAGAGAAGAAGAAGAAGAAGAAGAAGAAGAAGAAGAAGAAGAAGAAGAAGAAGAAGAAGAGAAGAAGAAGAAGAAGAAGAAGAGAGAAGAAGAAGAGAAGAGAAGAAGGAAGAAGAAGAAGAAAAGAAGAAAAGAAGAAGAAGAGAAAGAGAAGAAGAAGAGAGAAGAAGAAGAAGAAGAAGAAGCAATATTCTGAAGTCATTTATTGATTCATTCTTTTCTTATTCATTCATTTCTTTCTTTATCTATTCTTCCATCGAATCTCTTGTCATCCTATATTTTATGTACTTTTCTTCTGTCCACTTACTTCTGTTTACACTTAGCCTTGACAATCCCACACCCTTCTCTCCCTGTCAACATTCCCCTAACGGGAAGGACAAAAACGGCCACAGGAGAAAAGTCTAAGGAGAGGTATGTGTTTATTTTCTCTCTTTCTAGTCTTCAGACACTCTTTCAAGCTGTAGCCCTAAAAGTCATAACATGGCCGCTGTGGAAGCGAGTCATGTCCCTTGCTTAACTCTTGTGTTGTGGAGGTGCTTTAAGTAGTACAGCAGCTTCCGGAAAGTGACTGTCGTTTGGCTTTTAGATGGGCTGGAGTTAGTGTTGTCCTTTGGTGCTGACGGTTAACAGTTCGGATCGGGGCTGCTTTTAGGGGAATGTTATTGTTGTGGTTTGTTTCTAGGTCATAGGAAATTAACAGGGAAAAGAGGTCATGTGCCTCTTAATGAGCGTTTGGGGTTGTGTGAAGGAATTGGCTCACTGTTTCATCAAAGTTTTTTTGGCAATGAGATAGAAACAAGGTGATTTTTCTCATCTGCAAAAATATAAGACTGTAATTGAGTATTAAAACTAACTCAGAATGACTCATAAATCATGAAATAATGGCTGTGGACAATTTTATTTTTGATCATACCCTTTATTTTTAGACCCTTGAGTCTTTTTGAACTAATTTCATGTTTATTTATTTATTCATTCTTTATTTTGAGAATAATGGAATTATTCCCATCTAGTTCCCGTGTGCATGCAGCTTTTCAAATGTTGTCAACTGATCCCATAAGCACACAATGGCCAACTCTTCCGAAAAGTGGAACAGGTTTAAGCGTGTGCGCTAGATGTTCTGCATACATTCATACATGGAACCTTGGTTTATAGTCTCGTTTGAAGGACTTTTGGGCCAGTGGGAAACAAATTCCCTTGCACCGGTAGAGGGTCGAACCTGGGCTGTCAGATTATGAGCACAATGTGCAACGCCCTAACCACCAGGCCCTCCTATACCCCCCCCCCCCCCCCCCCCCCACACCTTGCAACCAGATGTCATCCAGTGAGGGCAACACCCAATCCAGCAACAGATTAAGCTAGTGTATAGTAAAGGGCTTTAGATTAAGCCAGTGTATATAGTGTAAGGGCTGTAGATGAAGCCAGTGTATTTATTTATTTATTTATTTATTCATTTATTTATTTATTTATTTGTTTTTTCTTTGTTTGTTTGTTTGTTTGTTTATTTATTCTTTTATATCAAGGATAATGGAATAAGCACTCATGTGCTTTTTTCCCATCAAGTTCCCATGATATAGAGTTTATAGAGTGAAGGGCTTTAGATGAAGCCAGTGTATATAGTAAAGGTCAATAGATTAAGCCAGTGCATACAGATTTAGTGAAAGGTCTTTAAGTCCATGGTCTCTCTCTTGGGGCTCGAGGCAGTTGTCTGACCTACTTACCCACACTGCAACAAGAATCCAGACATCTTCTCTTCACTTACTTCTCTCAGAGGCCCTGTGTTCACGAAGACCTGACATTGTCTGGAGTGAATATTTTTGCTTTTTTTTTTGCAGAATCCAAGAAACTGGATGCTCCTCTTCTTTTTGATATCTGTAGACTGTGTGGCATTGACTTCATTCCCACAATGTCAGTGACAGTGTTTTGGGTTTCAGTAGGACTGTGGATATCAGTGTCATGATGGTGTACGTTTTAATGTGGTTTCTTTCCTGTTTAAATTTAACTCGAATAAAAACGTGCTCAGGTGTATACTTTTTCCATAGTATTGCATATACTGGGGTACTGAGTACATCAAAGTTTTCTTGAAATTAAAACCAAAATTGTACGTAAAGTTTTTAAATTAGGTTTTCTATTGCAGTGTCTGTGTGGGGAGTTTTGTCTTTTAATCTGTACCTATGCATCTCTGTCTACTGTCTATTTGTCTCTTGCTTGTTGTCTGTCTTTTACTCTGTCCCTGTGTATGTCTGTCTTCTGTCTCTGTTTGTCTCTTGCTTGTTGTCTGTCTTTTACTCTGTCCCTGTGTATGTCTGTCTTCTGTCTCTCTTTGTCTTTTGCTTTAGCTCTGTTCTGTGCACTTTCCTGTATCTTTTTCTTTCTTTTTGCAGTCCACAAAAAGAAGAGACAGGGTGTACCTGGATGTCTGAACACGCACGTGGAGCAGGCGATGTCGTTTCTTCGTTGCTCCAGTGATGAAAAGCCTGGGGCTTCACCTTGGAGAGTTGCCCTCATGATCTGTTCAAGCCACCTCCCAGACACTTGTGCAGGAGGATTTTTTCTGGAATTGACATCAATGCCAGCTTCACACCTTAAAAGTCCTTCAGATTAGATAATAAACCGAGGTCCCTTATGCGAACGCACGGTGAACACCTTGCACACACACCTGCTCTGCCTTTTGGAAGAGTAGGCCACTGTGTGACGGTGGGAACAGATGACTTTTTGTTTAAATAACGCATGTAGATTGAGACTGGATGTAAGAAAAACCTCAAAAGTGGCTATTCAATTATCCTTGAAATAAATAAATGTGTTTTTTAACCGATTTAGAAAAACGTTTAAAGCCTGATCGTTTTTCTTTACCTCTAAGTGAAATGCTATCAGTTCTTGATTCTGCCTGTGGATGTCAAGTCTATTACCTATTTCTCTGCACCACCGTAACCTATGTTTATACGTGGATCAGTGGTCTAGAGGTAATACACCTGCCTCGAAAGTGAAAAGTCAGGTCTGATCTCCATTTTGGGCCCGAAACTCTTCCCCCATCCACTAGACCATGAGTGGCGGTCTAGGTGCTCATCTTTCAGATGAAACGATAAACCGAGGTCCCGTACACAACACGTATTTAGCGCACGTAAAGGAACCTATGGCAACAAGAGAGTTGCTCCTGGCAAAATTCAGAAAAGAAAAGCAGGGAAGCAAACACACATGCAGACATGGAACCAAAAGCCGATAAAGGGTGGTGCTGCTCTTGTGACGACCCACTCTCCTCGGGAAAAGAACATTCCGAATTTCACGCAAAGAAATCTGCTGGACTAAAAGTGGTATACAAATACAAATACAAGCGGTGAATACCTCACATCCTTCTGTCTGCGTCAACACGTCTGTGATGAAAATGACACAACAGCTAGAAGAGAAAAGTGTCAACAGAGATGGCTGGAGTATGTGTTTGGCCTCCCTCTCTCCGGCTGTCAGATACTTAGTCAAGCTTTGGCTCTAAAAGCCATGACATGGCAGTAGAAGGGAGTCCCAGCCCTTGGCTAACTCTTGCGTCGTGAAGGCGCTTTTAGTCAGTAGCATTTTCAGGAAATGGACTGTGCTGTCGTTTGTTTGTTTTCCTTGTTTTTAGATGGGCTGGAGTTCGTGTTGTCTTTAGAGACCTGAAGGATAACAGCTTTGTTAAGTGCTTTGTTTGAATTGAATGTCACTTTGGCTTTTTGTGTTTGTTTTTTTAACTTATGTAAATGTTTGATGGGTGTTTTTGTCTCCTTTCTCTTTTGTCTATCAGTTGCTTAAAGTGTAGAGCGTAGTGAAAATGGATAAGGAACTTCTTTCTTTTAAATAACGGAGTGTTAAAGTGTAGATCGTGTTTTAAAAAAACAAAGGTGGAAGATTCTTTCTTTCATCTATGCTTAAAGAGTAGATCATTGTGAAAAAGAAAGGAGGACGCTCTTCCTTTTATTCCCCAGATTGTTAAAGAGTAGATCATATAGATCGCTGTAGAAAAAAGACATTGGTGCAAAAAGAGAGAGAAAATCGGGGCATGGTGGGTCCATGTAATGTGATAGTGATGGCAAGTGAAAAGGAAAATTTAATGATCCTTGGAGTTTCGGATTTCATTCAGTGCTTACAATTGTGACAGCTAGAGTCCACTGTGTATTATGAAATGTGACACATGTTATTGTACACAAAACCCAGGACTGTTGTTTACCAGTAGTTCTTCTTTCTTCTCTTCTCTTCTTTCTTCTCTCTTCTTCTTCTTCTTCTTCTTTCTTCTTCATTCTTTTTCTTCTTCATTCTCCTTCTTCTTCTTCTTCATTCTTTCTTCCTTCTTCTTTCTTCTTCTTCTTCTTCTTCTTCTTCTTCTTCTTCGCAATTCCTTCTTCGCAATTCTTCTTTCTTCTTCTTTCGCAATTCTTCTCTTCTTATTCTGCTTTTTTCTTCTGCTTTTTCTTCTCTCTTCTTCCTTCTTCTTCTTCTTCTTCTTCTTCTTCTTCTCTTCTTCTTTCTTCTTCTTTTTCTTTGCATTTTCCTCTTCATCTTCTTCATCTTCTTCTTCTCCTTCTTTGCAATTCTTCTTCTTTGCAATTCTTCTTCCTCCTCCTCCTCTTCTTTTGCGTTCTTCTTTTTTCCATCATTCTTCCTTGCATTCTTCTTCTTCTTTGCATCTTGTGTTGCTTTGCATTCTTCCTTTTCATTGCATTCTTCCTTTTCTTTGCATTTTTTCTCCTTTGCATTCTTTGCATTCTTGTTTGCATTCTTTGCATTCTTCTTGTTCCACTGATTAACAGGCAGACCAAGGTTACTCTGAAATCTGGCAGACACTAAAATGTCCTCCACAACGCAAGACAAAGCCAAGGGCCATTACCCCTCTTGTTGACAAAGCTGACGGAAAAGAGAGTGGCGTGTGGAAATCGTGACTAGAAACCGAAAACGACACAAAAGACACAGTTGTGTCTGGGTAGTTATCTCAGTGGACCCTTCTGTCGCCGACAATACGTACTGTCGCTGTGATCGTAACTACTGAAAAGATTTTTTTTATGATGTTTAAAACTTGTAATGGATGCTCTCTGTCTCTGTCCCTGTACGTCTCTCTGTCTGTCTCTGTGTGTCTGTGTCATGGTCACTGTCTGTCTGTCTCTCTCTCTCTGTCTGTCTCTGTCTCTCGTCTCTCGTCTCTTCCTCTCTCTCTCTCTCTCTCTCTCTCTCTCTCTCTCTCTCTCTCTCTCTCCTCTCTCTCTCTCTCTTCTCTCCATCTTCATGGATAGCCCAGACCCCAGCTGCACTGACCAAACTTTGTCCTCTGGAATGATAAGAACATCGCAGTTAGCTCCAATATCAGACTGATGCGTTCCCTGATCATGTCCATATTTTTGTATGCATGTGAAACGTGGACCATGATAGCAGACATTTGAAAGAAGGATACAGGCAATGGAGATGAGATGCTTTCGCAAACTCCTTGGCATTTCATACAGGGATCACATCACTAAGGAGAAAGTGAAAACCAGAATGAAAAGCTATTAGACCATAATTATGAAGAGTTCCTGACTTCAGTGGAGAAATGCAAAGTGAAGTGGTAGGGGCATGTCCCATGAACATCTGGACTGACCAAGACTGTCCTACAGGGAACAGTAAGAAGAGGGAGACGAAGAGGCAGACAGGGAAAATGATGGGAAGACAACATCAGAGAGTGGCAGGCCTTGAGTGGAAAGACATACTACGTATACAGAAAGCTGAGATCCGCGAGGAGTGGAGGAAGCTGGTCGCTAAATCTTCAGTGATGCCCCAACGGCCAACTGCAGACTGCATGCTGTTGATGCTTCTGTCATCCATACCATCAGTCTTACCGGTTATACTCTCCTAGAAACAAAATACATGGTTTTTAAACCTGTTCTCAAGAGCATAATTATGTGTCACTGAGCTTGCAGCGCTTTGTTTCATATTCTCATTTTATCATTCCTTAATAAAACGTAGTTAATGTTGATGTGTAGTTTTCGTTCCTCGGCTAGAGCTCCGAGATTCACAAATGGTGAGATTTTGTTGCATTTTTTATTTTATTTTATTTTATACCACTTTAAGTCACAGCAGATTTCTCTGCGTGAAATTCGGACTGCTCTCCCCAGGGAGAGCGCGTGGCCACAAGTGCAGCACCTACCCATTGTTTTTTTTTTCCCTCAAGGATGGTGTCTTAACACGACACCTGTGTGCATGCTGGGTTTTTTTTTTCAATTTTGTCATCCGCTCCTACCGGCACACGGCACACGATGGCCTGCTCTTCCAAAAGGCGGAACGGGGTCTGAACCATCCTGCACCTTCCTTCATTAAGGAGAATATGAAACAAAGCGCTGCAAGCTCATTGACACATAAGCTCTTGAGAGCAGGTTTAAAAACCGTCTATTTTGTTTTAGAAGAGTAGAATGCAATGTTTTCCCAGCAGTACTAAGGTAGCCGCAACCCGACCTTGGGGATGATTATGTATAAAACTAATCATAACAATTTAACTGGGCTTAGAATTATCCTCAAAATAAAACAGGCTTGAGACGGGTAGCCTAGTGCTTAGAACGGTGCGCGATGTGCTTGTGGTTTGACGGCCCAGGTTCGAGCCCAGGTTTGAGCCATCACCAATGCCTGTTCAAGGGGATTTTTCTCCTGGAGTCAACATCAGTGCTGACTCCACTCCCCGGAAACTCCTTAAGGGAGACTATAAACTGAGGCCACCTTGGAGAATGCACACAAAACATTTTGCACACACTTAAACACCTGTTCCCTCTTTAAGAGTAGGCCATTGTGTGCCTGTGGGGATGGATGAAAAAAAATACAAAACTGCATGCACACGGGAACTAACTGGATGTGGGAAAGCACAAGAGTGCTTATCTTATTATCTTTGAATTAAAAAAAAAAATATAATTACAATGTAAATATACCCAAAAACTTTTTATCCCCGAAATATTAGAACTGAAACAGAAAGATCTACGATACTGACGTTTACATTTATTAGCACTGAAAAAGCAATGAAAAACAACCCAAACGAACAAAAATGACTTAGTAAACTAGTTTCAACTGAATAAAGCTACTTCAGACATTAAAAAAAAAAAAGTCATACACTTACCAACTCCTTCACAGTAGAGAGACGGTCCAAGGGACATCACCCACTTTGATTGACTGAAGTCAGTCTCTGGGGAAGAGAACTTCAATGAGTGTCTTAAAGCCAGAAATGAGCGGAAACACACACACACACACAACCACACACACACACACACAACACACACACACACACACACACACGCACCACGCACGCACGCACGCACAAACACACACACACACAAACACACACACACACACACACACAACACACACACACACACACACAACACACACACACACACACACACACACACACACACACACACACACACACACACACACACACACACACACACACACACACACACACTTTTGCTCCGTCTTCAGCAGGGATCTCTTGTTGTTCGCAGGTCACAGTCTTAGCTAGTGGCCTCTAGTCACTTTTGTTCGGATGGCTGTCTGATTCCTCTCTGCCTCCAATGCCAGACAGCACAAGAAACTGTCGTCTGCTGTGGGGTACGATGGCGATTGAGGGTAAGAGCGTTCTGCATGGCTCTGATGCTGACGGGTTCGAATCCCCAGCGCACAAATCCAACATTACTCAGTCAGAGTGCAATTAGGGACCCTTTCATTATATTAGTCCAAGTGTGGTCAGTTCCTGCTATAATACACCACTCCCCCCCCCCCCCCCAGATGCTGGGATGGGAGGGAATAATTGCAGCTGACGGAGCTGAAAGTGGGGGAAACTGACAGCTGTGATCCCGTTTAACGGATATTTCCCGCTAGAGTTAACATAAGTGCTGACTCCACTCATCCCAAAATTCTTTGGATGAGACTCTAAACCGAGGTCCAGTGTGCGAATGCGCACAGAACATCTTGTGCACACGTTAAAACCTGTTCCACTTTTGGAAGAGTAGACCATTGTGTGTTGGTGGAAACGGATGACAAAATTAACAAAACTGCATACACACGCGGACTGGGTGTAAGATAAAAAACACATGTGTGCTTATTCCATTATCCTCGACATAAAAGAAAAAAATAAAAGAATAAATAAATAGACATGCATGCGGAAATGCGTTGCACTGCCGTCAAGCACCTGCAGAGTAAAGCCCCAGCGCATCCGTCCGATTTCCACGTAATGTAGAATTGGTATCTGTTGAGTCTTTTAGGGGGGGGGGGGGCATGAGAATGGGGCAAAAAGGCAGGAAATAGACATAATAGAGTGACAGGCAAGCAGAGAGGATAGAAATAGAGGGATACCTAGCAAGAGATTTCAGAGGTGTGGTAAACAGTTAGCAGAGTGAAGGCTTCACGACATCCCACGGGAAGCGTGTCTGTATAGTGGGCACAACACAGACAGAGAGTACACAGACAGTGGAAAACAAAAACAAACGACTTAGAGCATGGACCAGAGCTTCTTATGCCACTATTTATAAACGACCTGTCTGTCATGTCTGTTCTTGTCTGTTGATCCTGTCTGTCTGTCTGTCTG
>CM060333.1:50919160-50921660 GCA_030674155.1 Stramonita haemastoma | reverse complement strand
GTTTTGTTTGTGATGATGTTTCAGTCCTTCTTCCTCCCCCTACTTCTAGGGAAACATACAGTGGAAGACAGGAAAATGAAAAAAGGTGGTGCTGCACTTGTGGCCACGTGCTCTCCCCCGGGAGAGCTACCCGAATTTCACCAGAGAAATCTGAAGTGACATAGTGTTATAAAATATAGTAAATTCTGTTTCTTTTTTTCTTTTTCTTCTTCATTGTTGTGGTTGTTGTCATTCTTCTTCGCAATTCTTCTTCTTCGCAATACCTTGCAATTCCTTGCAAGTTTTCTTCTTTGTCAAACGCTCATATAGCAAGTGTTGTTGCCTGTTTTATGAGCAAAAACGCGTTGTGCTGCGTTTAAGCACCTGACAAGTCTGGCCCAGCAAATCCGACTTGGGCTTGAGAGAGAATCGTTATATTTCAAGCCTGTTTGGGAAGAATGGCAGGAGAGTGGACCAAGAAGGCAGAAAAAGAAAGGATGTGACAAGAAAAAAAGGAACAAGACAAACAAAGAGAAGGATGGAAAAGAGGACATTCCTAGCACAGAATATCCCAAAAGAGAGGATGCTGTAAATACTCACGGGCATCCCAAGGGTGGGGAGCTTGTTCTGAAACCAGTTTTAACCACTGAATGATTCATATAGCAACATTCAGAGTATGTTGGGGCAAGAGAGCAAGAAAGAAAACAATGCCCTCTCCCAGTGACACTGGAAATGCTGTTACCCACAAGGTAGGAGAAGAATGTTTCAGACGCGTGCCATTACAACAACCAGCGTGTTTTTAGGCAGCACCAGACCCTAACTTGGCACAACTCATGAAGATGGGATTACCTTAATCAATAATGTCGTCTAAGCCTCTATAATCTGCTTGGTATTCATCTTACAAGGGAAGAATTCAATTATAGGGCTGAGTCACCTCCTTTTAAAAGCTTTGTTTTGTTGTGTGTCTGTGACAATATTACAGGTCTGATCTTCATTCCCTTCCAGTTCTTCATGGAGCTGTAGTCAACTATATAGCTCTTCTTTTCAACTTAATGCCATGGATTCATTGGGTTTTTAAGCATTGAAGACAATGTTGACGACTATGATGATTTAAATTGCATTAGATCCGAGTCTTTTAAAAATATTTGTTCAGATTCAAATCTGTAGCAAGGAAAATTGTTAGCTGCAGAAAAGCCATTCCCTCCTCCCCCCATCACATAAAGCAAGGAGTATGTCTTACCACCATATCCTACCTCAGTGCAGTGATCCAAAATTTACACCCCTCTCAGTGCAGTGGTCCAATATTGACATCCCCCTGGTACAGTGGTCCAATATTGACATCCCTCTCAGTGCAGTGGTCCAATATTGACATCCCCCTCAGTGCAGTGATCCAATATTGACATCCCCCTCAGGGCAGTGATCCAATATTGACATCCCCCTCAGTGCAGTGATGCAATATTGACATCCCCCTCAGGGCAGTGATGCAATATTGACATCCCCCTCAGGGCAGTGATCCAATATTGACATCCCCTCAGGGCAGTGATCCAATATTGACATCCCACTCAGGGCAGTGATCCAATATTGACATCCCCCTCAGTGCAGTGATGCAATATTGACATCCCCCTCAGTACAGTGATCCAATATTGACATCCCCCTCAGTGCAGTGATCCAATATTGACATCCCCCTCAGGGCAGTGATCCAATATTGACATCCCCCTCAGTGCAGTGATCCAATATTGACATCCCCCTCAGTACAGTGATCCAATATTGACATCCCCCTCAGTGCAGTGATCCAATATTGACATCCCCTCATGGCAGTGATCCAATATTGACATCCCCTCAGTGCAGTGATCCAATATTGACATCCCCTCAGGGCAGTGATCCAATATTGACATCCCCCTCAGGGCAGTGATCCAATATTGACATCCCCCTCAGTGCAGTGATCCAATATTGACATCCCCCTCAGTGCAGTGATCCAATATTGACATCCCCCTCAGGGCAGTGATCCAATATTGACATCCCCTCAGGGCAGTGATCCAATATTGACATCCCCTCAGTGCAGTGATCCGATATTGACATCCCCCTCAGTGCAGTGATCCAATATTGACATCCCCCTCAGTGCAGTGATCCAATATTGACATCCCCTCAGGGCAGTGATCCAATATTGACATCCCCTCAGTGCAGTGATCCAATATTGACATCCCCCTCAGTACAGTGATCCAATATTGACATCCCCCTCAGTCTACCAGAACAGTTTGATTTGAGGTGTGACTGTCTGCCTGTAGCCTCCTCCCCCCGCTTCTGGAGGCGCTAGGCAGATGACATAGCTTTCAGTTATTTGATGAGATATGAGACTATAAACCGAGGCTCCGTGTGCGAACGCACGCAGAACATCTTGCGCACACGTTAAAATCCCGTTCCGCCCTTCGGAAGAGCAGGCTATCGTATGCCGGTAGGAGCAGATGACAAAATCATTAAAAGAAAAAAAAACAGCATGCACACAGGTGTCGTGTTTAGACAC
>CM060333.1:50907447-50911560 GCA_030674155.1 Stramonita haemastoma | reverse complement strand
GGATATTAATCAGGAAAGATGCACTTGAAAGTGGAACTAATAAACTATATGTACATTGTTATGCGAATGTTAAACTCCATTTGTATGGGTATATGGCCTAACAAATAAAATCATTTGACTTTGACTTTGACTTTGACTTTGACACACACACACTCACACCACACACACAACACATCACACACACACACACACCACACAACACACCACACACTCGTGTCCATAAACATATACACTTTAGACGCCGTGCGAGCGCGACAAATACACACACACACAACACACACACACAAACACACACCGCACACACACACACACCACACACACGCACAACACACACACACCACACACCACACACACACACACGCGCCGCGCGCGCGCGCACACACACATACACACACACATACACACACATTACTTTTTTATTAAGAAAAAGACACCCATTTTACTGCAACACATCCATCAACATAATAGACCCCTCCCCTTCCTTTCCCTCGTCTAATTATCACTTTGAGTGAACAGACGTAAAATCGAAGCAACAACAACAACAACAACAAACAACAACAACACACACACACAACAAACAAACAAACAAAATACAACAAAACATCTACTGACAAAAACCCAAAAGGGATTCATAATTCTTTCCTGGTTGACAGAAAGCCACTTGATGGGGAAAAATAATATTCCAGTTTTCCCGAAAACTACTTGAGGGTAAAAAATAATTCTCCGAAAAATTATTGCGTGACATTGTTATAGGGAACTAACGAAGTTTGTCACATATGTTTATTGGCTTCTGATGCTGTGATAATTGAAGTAATGACCTCTGTCACTTTCCGTGACATAATTCACACTGTCAGGTGATATTACGCATGCACTGAGAAAAGTGCTTTATTTATTATTTATTCTTGTATATCAAGGATAATGGAATAAGCACGCATGTGCTTTTTTTTTACAACCAGTCCCTGTGTGGAAACAGTTTTGTCAATCTTGTCATCTGTTCCCACCAGCACACGAAGGCATAATCTTACGAAAAGCAGAACAGGATTTAACGTGTGCACAAGATGTTCTGCATACGTTCGCACACGGAGCCTTGGTTTATAGCCTCATCCGAAGGACTTCTGGGGAGAGTGGAGTCAGCACTGATGTTAACCCCAGGGGAAAAATCTCCTTGTACGGGAATCAAACCCGCTAGGCTAGTTCTGTGTGTGTGTGTGTGTGTGTGTGTGTGTGTGGTGTGTGTGTGTGTGTGTGTGTTGTGGTGTGTGTGTGTGTGTGGTGTGTGTGTGTGTGTGTGAGAGTATGTATGTATGTATGTATGTATGTATGTATGTATGTATGTATGTATGTATGTATGTATGTATGTATGTATGTATGTATGTTTGCGTGTGTGTGTATATGTGTGTGATGTGTGTGTATCTGTGGGCATGTGTGTGTGCGTGTGTGCGCTTTGCATGTGTGTGTGCATGCATGTGTGTGCATACATGTGTGTATGCTGTCCTTGGCTTCCTAATATGGTTGCATAATACGTTTATGCGCTTGCTTGTTCGTTAATTATGATGAAATTGGGGTTGTTTGCTTTTCTGTCCTAGTTTTTTTTTTTTTCTTCCACGCTAGCTCTGTCTCTTTGTTTGTGTATGTTTTTGTTTGTTGTTGGTTTGGGTTATTTTTGTTTTAGTTAGCCTATTGTTGCTTTTGTTTTACATGATGTAATAACAATAAGTATTTTGTTATATTGGTGATTGTTGTGCATTGGATCTTGTTTACTTTTGTCTTTTTTGTTTTAGTATCGTTGTTGTTTTTGTTAGATATTTTTTGTTTGTTTGTGTGTTTGTTTATTGTTTAGGGTTATTTTGTTGTTGTTGTTTTGGGCTTTTTAGCGTTTTGTTTTATTTGGGGGGGGGTTGTTTGTTTTTTGTTTGTTTTTTTTCCGGGGGGGGGGGGGAAACCTCTGCTAGTATTCAGAGATTCACCAATGGTGAGATTTGCTACCGAAAAACAGAGAACCGCGGGAAGTGGAGGAAACTGGTTGCAAAATCTTCTGTGGTACATCCACGGTCACAAGACTAGGGGAAGGTAACAGCGAAGAACTATAACTAGTTGTGGGGGAGAGGGTGTCTATGTAGTAATATATTATTGGGTCTCTTCCCCTCCCCTCTCTGTTCCAGGTATAGTACAGATAGCTTTGATATATGTATGTTCACAAAGACACAAAAACAAGGAAGAAAGCTTGCCTTAGAATATCTTTCCTTGAATGTTGAAGACCATTCCTTCAGCATACATTTTATTTACTCATTCAATCATTCACGACACACAACAGTAGCTGCTGTCTGAGCTTTCCACAAGGAAGAAGAAGAAGAAGAAAACATGGAAGAAGGGAGAGGCTGATGGCAGAATACTCCAGTGCCCAGGACCACACAGTTTGACCAGAACACCTTGTGTATGTGTGTGGAGGGGGGGGGGGAAGGGAAGAGGGGGGGGTTGACAATATCACAAGCAAGAGAAGCAACTGACGGGGTCAGTGATCGTGGCTTGGCTTTGGGGAGAATTGAAATGTCAATCACAGGGCATCCACCTCACTGTCACCTCCCCTCCCTCTGTCTGCCAATGGACAGTGCCGGTACAGGCGCTTGATGAGTGCTTTGTGGGATGGTTATGTAAAATGTAATTGTGATGGAGTAATTTATTATCAGTGGTCTCTTTTGTTGTTGTTGTCGTTGTTGGTCTTATTCTTGTCACTGTTTATTTTTTTCTGTAGTTGTTTTGTTTTGTGATGATGTTTCAGTCCTTCTTCCTCCCCCTACTTCTAGGGAAACATACAGTGGAAGACAGGAAAATGAAAAAAGGTGGTGCTGCACTTGTGGCCACGTGCTCTCCCCCGGGAGAGCTACCCGAATTTCACCAGAGAAATCTGAAGTGACATAGTGTTATAAAATATAGTAAATTCTGTTTCTTTTTTTCTTTTTCTTCTTCATTGTTGTGGTTGTTGTCATTCTTCTTCGCAATTCTTCTTCTTCGCAATACCTTGCAATTCCTTGCAAGTTTTTCTTCTTTGTCAAACGCTCATATAGCAAGTGTTGTTGCCTGTTTTATGAGCAAAAACGCGTTGTGCTGCGTTTAAGCACCTGACAAGTCTGGCCCAGCAAATCCGACTTGGGCTTGAGAGAGAATCGTTTATATATTCAAGCCTGTTTGGGAAGAATGGCAGAAGAGTGGACCAAGAAGGCAGAAAAAGAAAGGATGTGACAAGAAAAAAAGGAACAAGACAAACAAAGAGAAGGATGGAAAAGAGGAGAAAATCCTAGCACAGAGTATCCCAAAAGAGAGGATGCTGTAAATACTCACGGGCATCCCAAGGGTGGAGAAGCTTGTTCTGAAACCAGTTTTTAACCACTGAATGGTTCATATAGCAACATTCAGAGTATGTTGGGGCAAGAGAGCAAGAAAGAAAAACAATGCCCTCTCCCAGTGACACTGGAAATGCTGTTACCCAGGTGGTAGGAGAAGAATGTTTCAGACGCGTTGCCATTATAACAACCAGCGTTGTTTTTAGGCAGCACCAGATCCTAACTTGGCACAACTCATGAAGATGGGATTACCTTAATCAATAATGTCGTCTAGGCCTCTATAATCTGCTTGGTATTCATCTTACAAGGGAAGAATTCAATTATAGGGCTGAGTCACCTCCTTTTAAAAGCTTTGTTTTGTTGTGTGTCTGTGACAATATCACAAGTCTGATCTCCATTCCTGTCCAGTTCTTCATGGAGCTGTAATCAACTATATAACTCATACCTTTCGACTAAATATCATAGATGCATAGGGTTTTTTAGCATTACAACAACCTTTATGACTATAATGACTTAAATTGCATTAGATCCGATTCTTTTAAAAATATTTATTCAGATTCAAATCTGTAGCAAGGAAAATCGTTAGCTGCAGAAAAGCCATTCCCTCCTCCCCCATCACATAAAGCAATAAGGAGGATGTCTTACCACCACATCCTACCTCAGTACAGTGATCCAATATTGACATCCCCCTCAATGCAGTGATGCAATACTGACATCCCCCTCAGTGCAGTGATCCAATATTGACATCCCCCTCAGTGGCAGTGATCCAATA